>ML800040.1:15866-28992 GCA_009831015.1 Picea engelmannii
ATTTAAGTTCAAGAATCACCCCAATTTTCATAAAGCAAATTTAACCCACTTCTGAAAAATGTGCATCTTAGCTTTCTGGGACATTGTACAGCTCCAAACCACATATTCTTAAAAGTCTCTCAATAAAATTCCGCGAGTTCGCCTTTAAATGCTTTTAAGGAAAGATAGCACCACAAATTGAAAATCAATAATTATCTCAATTTCCATAAAAACTCAATCTAATCCACTTATCAAAAACTCAAATCTAATCTTTGTGGGACATTGTCCCAATCCAAACCACCTATTGTAAAAATAGACCATAAGTTCAAATCTAAATGCTTTGAAGGCAAGGCAAGCCCTTAGCCACAAGGGCATATGCAAAACCTCTAATGCGATTAGACAATTTACCTAAAAAACAATCAATTGCATATTCTACATGAATCGAAGCTATAACCAAATCCTTAGTTTGTGCACCAAAGTTCTCAAGGGCTATGCATGAATTTGAAAAAATAATAAAAAATGTAGACACAAATAAAAGAAAGACCTCAATTACCTCTGTCTCCTGCATCTTCAGCTAATGCTAGATTAATAATAGCCTTGAGGTCATAAGTTGGATGAGCAGGAGGTGGGACTATCATATACCCACGTGAAGTTCTTGAAGTGGGTTTACTCATGACTGCTGAAACTTCTCTATACCTGCATACCATGGAAAACAAAAGGCTTGAGGATGATACTGTGATTAATATGTATTTCATTGTGAAAACAACAGACAAAATTAGTAAATTTATACCTGTGGGCTACCCTTGGTCTGGACACTGCTTCAGCCGATAACTGTCGGGGGATTGTGCTAGAGTTGTGAGAATAATTGCTCCAGCAAATACACCGCAGAACCTCCATGAAAATTCGCCTATTTGAAATATTGATCAGATATTGGGAGAGAGATAGGCGGACATGAATATATAGATACCCAGGTATGCAAAGTCCAAGGAGCGATGTGCTTCACTGTACGCCTTCTCGATTCAAGTGGAATTCTGAATATCATTTAAGAGTTCGTTAGGATAGAAAAACACTAATCATTTACGAGTTAATTATGATGACAAAACACAAAAACATTTCTCATTTTATACAATTGCGCTCGAGATCGTTTCGAATCCGTAATTTTGCAATATTGAGATGAGGTCCACCTTAATCGAATTTTATTTATGCGTGATTAATTAAATTTAACCATCCCATATATGATTAAAATAATTGTCCTATTAAAACTTAAGTATAACTTTATGTTATTTATAGAATAATATATATATAATTAAAATTTTATATTATGTGCATATTTCGCCATTTCATATATGATTAAAATAAATGTTTTAGTCAACTTAAATATTACTTTATGTTATGTTATTTGCATAGTAATTTATATACATAATTAGAATATTATGTTGATGTTTTATCAATATATTTTCTAAGCCGTAATTTTAGAGTATTTTGGTGAGGTCCACCTTAATGGAAGTTGATTTCTCGTGCCCAATTAAATTTGACCATCCCATATACATGATTAAAATAAAAGTTGTAGTGAAATTCAAGTATGATTTTATGTTATTTTTATTTATAAAGTAATTATATACGTAATTAGGATTTTATATTATTTATATTATGGTGAAATTTTATTTTTATTATTAAATTATTATTATTTTTAGTTTATTTTGGGTAAATTTTAAATTCTTTATGGCTTGAAAGTGTTACAACAATATATTTATTATTAACTCAACCACTTCTTGAAAGAATGAGGATAACATTTCATTTTTATTAAATTATATTTGCTATCTCAACTACTATATGGTATAGGTAAAAATTAAATATGATTTTATGTTTTTATTGAGTAATTTATATATAATTAGAATTTTAAGTTATTTATATTATGGTGATGTTTTATATTTTCTATGTTTTGGTTTTTTTCTTGGGATATTATGTATTTAATTTTTTTGGCGAGATTTGAGTCGTTAAGTCTGTATAATCCGAGTGTCATAGGGGTTTTTCAACACGCTGAATTTATTTATGCATTCAGAAACACAATTTAAACAATAGAAAATTGTGATTCCGCCTAAATTTATATTGTCAAATTCCTGTGAAAAATATCAAAACGTAGAACATTTAAACAACACCATTTTTTAGTTATCCCTTCATTCTAGAATCATTTATATCTTGAGACTGTGGTATCAAAGTAAAGATAGTTATTGAGAACATGTCATGGACTTTTCTTGGTACAATGAGATTGCAATTAAGACCATATTAGGAGTATAATATCAAATATTCCATTGTTAAGCTTGTCTTATATAAAATAACACTTTAGAATAGTCATAGTCTAAATGTTCTATGAATTGGTCCTTTTTCACCCATTCAAAACAACGAGAAAGGAAACCAACATTTTTAGTCGTAAATCCAATAAGAATCATTTTGGATTGATGGAATTGCATATATTATATGTTAAAATTGCATGATTTGGTTATGATATAGGTATTCAAGGGTATTAAATCTATGTATGTGTTGAAAAAGACAATTTCATCAAATTTCCAAAATTACAACTTTGGCAAAGATTGTCTAGTCAGATTCCAATGATGGCCAATTGAAAAAAAAAACATAGAATGTTTAGCTTTCCTCCTTTAGAATATTGTAAGTGTTGAAATAATTGTTTCATTATATATCTAGTTCCTTTAGTGATAGTTAGTTTATGTAATGTCCCCTTCCAGTTGATCATGATGGAGGATGACTTCGCAGTGTATATGATCCCCATAGGCTATAGTCAGTGGAAAAAAGGGAGTCACGGGGATTTATTTAGTGTCATTGGGTTAGAAAATGTCATGTTTCTAAAGTGACATTAAATAAAAAGATAAATTCTTAATTCTTAAACATCAAAAAGTAATCTTTAATGCTTAAGTGAAAATTTAAGGAGAAATAAGGGTGATGTTTGATTTAATCAAAAAGGGGAAAGATTTAGAAGGGAGGAAGAATAAAAAGAGGGGTAGCTTTTCACTTTAGCATTGTGATTTTGATCTCTTAATTGGGTGTTCTTGGAGCCAAGCTTTTCGTTAGGATTTTGACGAAACTCTTCCATTGTTGATCTTGTTTCGGTGGTGATATACCCAACCTAGCTAAACAAGAGTGGAATTCATCCAGGTTTCCCATTAGAATTCTAGTTTATTTTTTGTCTTCTGCGTGGAGGAGGATCGATCTTCTTAGGAGGGTCCATATATACTCTTGTGAGGGGTTGATTTATCATTCTACAGGTCGTGGGGCCTCTTGCAACAACAAGAGGCATTTTGTGGAGGTTGTGGTATCTAGGCGGATTGTTGGTAGGTCTCGGAGGGATACAACCCTTGCCTGTCTGTTGGAACGTGGACTGTAGAGTGCCATAGAGACACTAGAGCATGGTCGCAACCCCTTGGAGGAGCTACGCAGACTTAGGAAGGTCGCGGGCCTCAATTTGGTTGAGCTATGGATCTGCGAGTTATGATACCAAGTGTCTGAGGGAGGGTCGAGATCCTCATTGATGTGCAGAGACGATTGGAGGCTCGCAGAGGTATTCTACAGGCCGAGGGCAGAGAAAGGAGTCATGGGCTCCTAGGAATTGAGTGGAAGAGGTGGGCCGACTGTTATAGCAGTAGAGGAGACTAGAGGGGCAGCGAACTGTCTAGAGCATCTTCTAACAGAGGGCAACAACCATTGAAGGGTTATTGGCATCATTCTTAGGTTTTACTTGTTGTATGTTGATTAGAGTATTGATTAGACTTGAATGTTGTACTGGTGTTTCCATCCATAATAAAGATGTCAATGTGATCTCTTCCATTCCATTTGATGTGTACTTGGTTTTCATGCCATATGTTTTGATGAAATATCTACCATGGAAGTGGTTGCAATTGTTTGTTGAAAATAGTCTACTAAGAATTTTGCATAAGGGCAGGTGAATCCAAATTGTTTGACATAATTATAAATCAAAAAACACTTTAAATTCCATAATATTCTAGCACAACCCACTTGGGGATATTACACTTTAATTGTGTCCATAGTCATAAGTCCATTGGGTAGTCAATTGATTGGTTCGACCAATAGTGGTCTCAACTGAAGATCTTGACACGTCTAAGGTGATCAAAGTTTATTTTGTCTTCCTTATTTTATAGGTATTTCTTATGTTTGAGTTATATATATGATTATATAGATCAGTCTTTCAATGAGACAAGTAATGTTATGTGTTGATTATTATTTCTATATGTTGAGTTATGCTTACTTGTGTTTCAATGCTATAACAATGTTTATCAACACCACTTCTTCTTGGAATTCATTGTTTTTCACTTCTGCAATTCCCTAATTCTCCAAAATGATATTAAAACCAAGTTTGAGAGCCATCCTATTGTTTACAAGCCACTTTGGAGGTCATCACTTGAGTACATGATGACCTCCAAGAATATTGACTCAAGGTTTGACTTGCAAATTAGATTAGGGTTTTGCAAAGTGATATGATTTCTAAGAAAAAGCTTGTGGTTCTAAATGGCCACATCCATGGCATGTGAGCATAAGACATGAAACATTATCAAAGTGTAAATCACTCTGATAGTTTACAAAAATTGTGGTTCCAAACCCCGAGGATGAACACAATAGGTCCATTATTAATGAGAAGAAGGATGAGGCTATACATTTGACTTTGTATTTCCCGTTGTTCCTTTCAATTCAAACAACTTGATTATTTGATTAGATTTGCAAAGGAATATATATGCTCCCACTTCAAAGTATTTTGGTTGATTGAAGTTGAACATCATTGTTCAAGGATAGTGGACACTTACAATCTTCCATCTTTGCCTCTTCTTCTTCCAAGCTACAAACCAATTTTGGTTTTGTCTAATCCCTATCGAACCCTCCAATTTGTTTATTCCTGCTACAATAAGCATGACAACCCGATTAGGTGAATATTGTATCCCTGCAACTTTCTCATGATCTATCACAATGTTCACTCATCATCCATTGTCCTCATTCTCTCTTATGTTTATTGTCAACTTTGTCACTTTAGGTATTATTGAATCCAATTTTTATCTTGCAAATGACATATTTCTTCCAAACTTAGTCTCGCTTAACCGTCTCAACTCTTGGTGGATTTCAATGATCTTCTAAAAATTAAAAATTTGATATAAGGAATCTACCCTACCTCTTGGTTCAAAAGGCTTGTCACCAACCAATCACTCTTACTCTTTCTTGCAATCATTATTCTACTTTATTGTTCTCCATGTATTCTTACACACCCAAGTTCTTCTCATGTCATTGCATAATTTTGGAAATGTCTCTTGCCTGATTTTCCACTTCACCAAGCTAACAATCTTGTCACATCTACAACATTATATTTATTTTGTGTTACATCTTCTTCACTTCCTTCCTGCCTTGGCACCTTTATTTTTTGGTGCAAGTGTTGTATACAATCAACTGCGTTCATTTTCACTGCAACATTGTAAGCTTTACCTTCTTTTAACAATTTCTTCTTGCTAGACTCAATATCCATGTCCATGCATTGATGGATTTCTC
Source organism: Picea engelmannii (assembly GCA_009831015.1). Classification (NCBI taxonomy): domain Eukaryota; kingdom Viridiplantae; phylum Streptophyta; class Pinopsida; order Pinales; family Pinaceae; genus Picea; species Picea engelmannii. Next base: position 21,408 of record ML800040.1, read on the forward strand.
CTTTTCTTCCTTTTAGTAGAAACACATCCTCAAAGTGTCATTCTTTTGACTGTAACAACCCCTTTGGTTATGTCACAACATCTTCAATTTGATGGATAAGCATCATGCCTATTAGGAATTTGTCAATACACAATTGCTTATGGAAATGTTCCATCATGTACTCTCCTTCTTGCTTGCCTTTAGCTACCAACTTTATCCTTTCTTGGGCATAGTCCTCTTTTACTATGTCATTGACCCAGTGGTCTTCAATCTCTAACTTAGTAGCATTACCACTACCTTCATCCATGTTAGCAAACAATACCCTAGGGAAATCGTCAATGCCCTTAGGAACTTCTATCATTGGTGCTACCTTAGCTATCATCCTGTCATGTCTTGCCTCAAACTCAACAATTTGATTCCTCAAGGAATGCAAAATTATTATGGGAATTTTTGCACATAGTACCTCGTCTTTGGTCATAATCTCAATGTTTATGTCAAGTCACTCAAAACCTCCACTTTTTCCTTTACATGGTTGTAAAAATAAATCTTCTTGCTCCTTATTTATGTGCCTCAGTCTCTATTTCAGCTTCCAAATTCTACGTCAACACCTACATTCTCTACAAATTATCCTTGGCTTGCTTATTGTTCCCTTTACTCTCTCTTTGTACGCATTTGACCTTAAATACATTAATTTGACCTTGTAGGTCAATAAGAAACAAAACAACATGATTTCTCCTTCAACAAACTTTCTTTAAAATCCTTTGCCCACGAGCCACTGTTACGAGGAAAATCTCTCTATGGCTAGGGGAAAACCACAACATACGGAAATGACTGTAGAAATCAACTCTATTCTCAAGTATGAGATATAAACAAATATGCTAGCAAGACAAGATAAAAGGCCTACCTCGTCCAGACGTTAGATGAAGTCCATCGTTTGAGCACTTGGGCCAAAGCAATATACCGGCAACTAGTCCTCAACAACCAAGTAGAGCAAGCATATGGTAATAATATATGATGTTAGCACATTCAATAGCATAATCCATTAACATTCATAACAAATACTCCCATGGAATAATAATTCAAATATTTGCAAGATATCAATTGGACAAGAAAAGAGTATTTCTATTAAGATATAATCAACAAAAGTGAATAAGTTACAGACTTCTGTGTCGGCACGGTTCGGAACCGAGAAACTAAGTTCCTTCTAGTTGGGCCTCCACCAAATGCAAGCTCATAGAAGAGAGACAATGAAGTTCTCAATCAACAAGGGAAGAGCTTGAGGGTTCAACACTGTGTTCAAACTTAAAGGACAAAGGGATGCAGACTCAATGTGAAGTGAATAATTCCTCCAGAGTAACTTTGCTCTCAAAGTTGAATTCTTTCTCCTCTTTTCTATAGCTCGAAATTGGTCCATTTATATCCTTCAAGTGGAACTGAAGGGCCGAGTAGGAACATTTCCAGTATATGGAAGGCTAAGGATCATTGATCTCCTGTTGTGACATGGAAACCCGACACCATATTTCAATTATGGGCCGATTTCCCGATGTATGCGGGCTGTAATGGTGCAACCTACGTATACACATGTTGTATATTAGGCCAGGTGCATATATGTGGAAAAAATGTATTTTTAGCTCTGGAATTTGCAAAAAGGAATGACAAGTTTGCATAGGGAAATGGAAAAAGGCCTTTTGTGCAAGATTGCATAGGGTGAGGCAAATATTGCTATAACAGATGCCCCCTAATGTGTGAGGTCATAGAAGTATATGTGATGGCCGAAATACATTATAAAAACCCAAAAGTGGAGTGATGGGGAACTAGCTGGAAGAACTAGTTGCTCATTACAATCTGTACTGACTTTGCAAGCATGGCTACCAATATGAATTACATTGCAGATCCATGTGAAAATATACCAAACAATTGTTTGTGGCCATGAATAGGCAAATACAAATGTGGTTGCATGCCAAAGGTTGTCATAGTCACGAACAAGGCCCAGTATAACCAGTCTCAAAATCAATCTAAAGATATCTGTATACAATGGAGTACAATCTAATCTCCCATGATCACTGAAGTCACATAGGTACTGGTCCAATGAAAAGGAAGCAACAACTCAGGAAAGTTGTGGCCACATATTGATGTCTTCAAGTCTTCGACACAATCCGCCAAAGGTGCAAGTCTACATCGTGTGAATAAAGGAGTTGAGGTCAAACACAATGAGACTTCGTTTGATTACTGGTCACTAAGGTATACCGTTAACAAACGTGAGACAACCTACCGATGACAAAAGTAGGTATTAAGATACTGAGTACATTCTTACAAGTGTAAATAAAGGAGTCGGGGTCAAACACTTGAAGAATCCATCGATCATGAGACATTGATGTATTCCCAACTGTCGTTGGCGAGAGAACCTGCCACTAATGACTGCAAGCCTCAAGGTAGTCATATGACTCTAGGTCTCGTTTCCAGAATAGATGAGCTGAAGTCGATGGAAGGAGACCCGCTAAAAGGAGAACATTAAGGCATCTCTCATCATTCAACATCGAGGTACAAAGTAGGAGCTTCGTGATTTGGAGGAAATCGAACGAAGAACATGTTCATGAACCAACGACCCTGTGCGTCTTTCTTGTGTGCCAAGTGTAATTGGTACACAAAAAAGACCCTCTGAATAACAACCAATGAGGAAAATTGTTGACAAAGGTGAGGAAACCACCAATAAGGCTAATGGCATCTAAGACACTGCACGAATTCCAATGTGTGAATAGATGTCTTGTCGTCGAACACAAGGTAAACCACTCAGTCAACGACCAATGATGAAATGTCGACTGTTGGGTTCAAGGTTACCTACCAATGAGGAAAGTAGGACCAGGGTGCATGATAGAACTACAACATCATGTGATTCTGAGAGAAACTAAGGGTATGGTCGACATGCAAAGTCAAGAGTTATGAGGAATGGCCAACACAGGTTGATAGACTTCCTTTGAATAAGAGCACGAGACATATGGAAGACTCTGGCAGCATAGACTCAATGATGAAACCATGAGATGCAGGAGGCATCAATCAAATTCTCCATAGGGACTAGAAGAGTAACCAGTCGGTGGAGAAAACTCTTTATAACGAACTCAACTTCCTAAGGCCATGCTAAACCCAAAATTATGATGACAAGTGGACTCAACAACTTTCTGATATGTTCAAAGGCGACATGATTGCTGCCAATACAAGATAATACTCCCTTCCCGCCCGTCTTTTTTTGTTTTTTCATAGTCAAATGAATGCTATGATACAGAGGAGGAAACGAGTGTCACAAACAAGAAATACTAGTTCCAGTAGTGGAACATACCTATGCTCAATGCAAGGAGGTGCATGCGGGATATGGACACTCAGGGGAATGTTCCCTCCTGGGTATAGGGTGTCAAATTGTGAAGGATATAAATGAGGCTCTACTTGGTTAAGGATGCAAAATTGTTGAGGCAAATGGTTTATAACGCAAAGCGAGGACCGACTATAGGCTCAATAGTGCAAGCAAGGGCATGAGATGCAATCACAACTTGATGCCAAAAAATGTCATTTTTCATAATCTTAGTCTACTTGGTGTGAAAAAGGAATAAACTTGTACCAAATAGACACCCTTTCAAATCCAATTTACGAGTGTGAAAACGACAAGTTCACTCGACAATCTTTTCACTTTTTGAAAACGAGTCGGAAAAGAGCTTAACTAAGACTCACGACCTTTCAAGTCCAATTTAACGAGTGTGAAAGGGACAAATTCACTCGACAATCTTTTCTCTTTTTAGACGAGTCGGAAAAGAGCTTAAATCATACTCACTTGGGAGTTTCTAGGTGGCATGTCACGGGGGTGGCCAAGGCTCTCGTGTTGGACTTTTGTGAAAGGCCAGCATCTTACGAATAGCTGACACAAGCTTAGGAAAACTCAAATCTCTCCAAGTCGAGGAGGATAAAGTGATGGCAGAGGTTATGGTCTCCATGATATATCGGATGATGTCTCTTACTTGAAAGGACATAGGAAGAGGCATTGGATACCCTACAAGACCATCCCGGTCAAAGGGAACTTCTCCAAGACTTGGAGGGAGAGCACTCGGGGAGAGTAAAACTCTCTCTTGTTCATAAGGTGCAGTACTAGAAATGTTAATGACATGGTATAGAAGGTATAGAACTAGAATTAGAAAAGCGGGATCGACCAAAAATTGCATCGGCACGACCACTTCTTCAACCATTGGTTGAATAGAATGTGAGACAACAAGGTCAAGAGATGTATCACCCCCAAAGCTAGAAGTGGTGTCGGTCGAAGATTGCATCGACACGACCGATGATTGAACAAGATGCAAGACAACAAGGTCAAGAAACGTATCACCCCCAAAAATAGGAGTGGTGTCGGTTGAAGATTGCATTGACATGACCGCTGGTTGAACAAGATGCGAGACAACAAGGTCAAGAGATGCATCAACCCCTAAAGGAAGAGGGGTGTCATCCGAAGATTGCATCGACATGACCATTGTATCAACCAAAGAAGGTTTGTAAGCCAAAGATGACTCAAAACCCGAAGGTCCCCCAGGTGAGAACCACGCTTCCGGTATCTCAGCAGTAGCAGGACACAAACGAGTAAGGTGATCTCCTTCGCAAGTCCTGTAAAGGAACTTGGCCTTATGTCTTACATGTCTAGGCTTCTCAATCGTATGAATGCCCCCAGTATGACTTGCAGTGGTTGGTGACATGCTCCCAGCATGACTTGCAAAGGCTAGTAGAAAATATCCAACATGACTAGCAGAGGTTGGTGATGAATCCCCAACATGACTAGCAGAGGTTGGTAATATAATGCCAATATGACCTATAGTGACTGGACTTGTGGCGGCGGTGGGTTGTGGCATTTGAGACCAAGGTTTTGGGAAAGACTGGTTCTAAGAAATTGCAGGCCAAGAAGGGTTCTGGTATACACCATGGCCCTGTCGAAGAGGATAGTATCCTCCTCCATACTGATTCATAAAGGGTTGTAAGGGCATCAACACCGAGGAATCCACTTGCGAAGAGAAAGCGACATGACAAGGGTTACTCATGTGAGGATATATGTTTCCCCTAGACGAAGGAACTTCGTAAAGGGGGTTTCGCATACTATAAAAACAACTCCCCCCGGATGAAACACCAGAGGACAAACAGAGGTCCGCCATGGGAAAAGCGTTCACAGGAACCGGCATAGCAGAAGAAGGATAGGTGGGCGGAATGTAATAAGTAGAATGACCACCCATTTGAGCACTTGCTCCTAGAAAAGTGGATTTGTAGGAGGGAAGATTCCAACCTTCTACCGTAAGAGTCATTTGAGGGATATGACTCCCACCAAACGAAGAGGGAGAATAAGGAGGCCTCATGCCCCCAAACCCAAAACTAGGATTCACAGAGGATGGTAAGTGCGAAGACATGTCTGGCATACCATGAGAAAAATGATTAGAGGCCCAAGGCATTGACTGAGTGTCATAATTATGCATACCATTATGAAAAGTAGATGGATTCGTCCCCATGAAATGAGTGAACATCATGAGGGGGGGGGGGTAGCGGTAAAGGAGGGGGTCATAGGAACTCCACTATTCATGATAACGACAACTCAAGGCACGGTAAAAAATCTCAGAGGTCTATTAATAATCAAAGAGCACACAAAAAATAATCAAACGTCCAATATGCACACAATCAGGATCAAGTGGTTGGAAGGGGCCTCCCTCCCTAAAGTAGGTATGCCTCGCCCAAGAGGGGCCTGAGACTCCCTGCTAAAGATCAAAGGTAACATAATCGGTTATAAGGGCCCTTGTGGGCTTAACAACCAGTCGGTCAGATCCCCCCGGAGAGGTAATCCTCCATAAAGGTTGTGTGGTGTCTGACCCTTATCTGACATAGGGTACCTGCAGAATAACCCCTGCAAGTAACCTATGTGGCACCTAAGTCAAGCAAGTAAGCAACCATTGTATAACCGATGCACAGGCGAGTAGTTGTAAGTCAAGTCCACCGTATGGGCAAGGTAGCAAAGCTCGAAATCTTGAAAGCGTCGCCTCTCACAGAGGTAAGGGCACTAGCAAGATCCCCATATATGAATAGATCCCCAGAAATATCTTTGATGCTAAGAAGGTATCATGGGGATATCCCTTCAACCGACCTCGCACGACCTCGTGATTAAATCTGGTGTAAGCGGAGCCTCTTGATCTTACCGATTATACAATGGATTTCTCCACTCCCTTAGTCAGACACATATGTTGATTTAATAGCCTTGGAGAAATTTACTCACAAAATCCTATTCCAAGGCACTAAGTCCTAAGCTAGTTTGTGCACCCTAGAAAATAAAATCGTTACTAATCAATTTTAAATTAGAGCGTTAATTTTAATGGCCGTGCTTACTCAAAAAGGTGCGGTCATGAAACTAGTGATGTTATGACTTAACAAGTAAAGTAAATATGAATACAATGCAAAGTCCTAACTTCAATTTTCAATGAATGATATGCTTCTTAAAAACAATGCAATTTTCAATTCAATTCTGCAATTCTGAATAAAAATGCAATCTTTCTTTACATGCACTAAGATAAATGACGAAGACTCAAAAGATCAAAATTCCAATCAATGCAAAACTCCTAATATTTTCGTATTTTCAATATAAGAAAAATGAAAATGTATGGACTGAACAACAACTTGATATATAAAGACTCTATTGTGTATAGAAACAAACAACTCAAGTAGGATACCAAGGAGCAAAACACCCAGTCCAATGTAGAAGGACAATCAAAATGAAAAGATGATAAGAAAGGCACCGCCCAAAAATTCAACCAAAGATAGGTTTCTTGTCATCCCACAGACACTTAACAGTCAATACAGAGACCCAAGAAGACTTAGCAATCATCAAAACCTACCCAACAACCACCAAACCCAGCAAACAAACAAAAGAGGTTGATGTACGCGACTGTTGAAGGGAAAAGCGTGTATGTACGCAGCTTGCAGAAGGACAACAAGCGTATATACACGACTATCAAGCAAAAACCCGCGTATATGTGTCAAAAACACAGCTAGGCTAAGGAGAAGGCTGAAAGATTCAGACCCAGAGTGAACATAGGTTGTCAAGCAATGAAATGACAAGAAGCGCAATATGAACAAGAGCAATCTAAGGAGAAAAACACTCCAAACCCCGAAAAAAAGATTCAATCCCCAGCATGGTCGCCAATTATGTTACGAGTAAAATATCTCTATGGCCAAGGGCAAACCACAACAGACGGAAATGACTGCAAAAATCAACTCTATTCTCAAGTATGCTATATAAACAAATATGCTATCAGGACAAGACAAAAGGCCTACCTCATCCAAACGTTCGATGAAGTCCACCGTTGAGCACTTGACCCAAAGCAATATACTTGCAACTAGTCCTCAACAACCAAGCAAAGCAAGCATATGGTGATAATATATGATGTTAGCACATTCAATAGAATAATCTATTAACATTCATAACAAATAAGCCCATGGAATAATAATTCAAATATTTGCAAGATATCAATTGGACGAGAAAAGAGTATTTCTATTAAGATATAATCAACAGAAGTGAATAAGTTACATACTTTTGTGTCGGCAT
>ML800040.1:49560-67335 GCA_009831015.1 Picea engelmannii
TGGTCCTCATGCTCGAAAATATTCAGGGTATCTCCACAAACATGTTGTCGAGCTGCAACCATAAGGTGATGAAAACCTTCATTTGCTCCTCATTGTATTTAAAATGGACATTGCAACATCATAATATAATCTATGGTAAATCTTGGTTCAATGTGTATAATGGCATATGTGCTTGAAATTTTCGCCTTTTAATGCCAAACTTTTCAAAGCTAATAAAAGCGTCATTAATTTGCATTGGGAAAGCGTGCGAAGGTGGCAGGGAAATCAATAAACTATTGAAAAGCGGGGAAAACATTGACAACTGTGTAATATACCCAGATTTTGACAAAAGCAGGTTCAAGTCAGAAGATAATTTGTTAATATTTACTTAAACAAATTTCATATCATTTTATTTTATTGCTATTCTCTGTGGCCCAAATGCAAACTATGTTCAAATTAGAATGGTGGAGCAATATTTTCATATGCAAGCAGAGCCTCAAATATGCAAACCCGTAAGGTTCTAAAATTATGTGCACAATACTAAAGAGCGACATCATGTGAACACCTTTGTAGATGACAGCGAGCCATCATAGTATTGAATTCTTGCTATGATGACGTCTTAAAAAAACCAAAACAACCATCATTTTTTTGCGAATTCAAGATTGACAAAGGAAACTAATCAGATTCCATAATATTCTCCCATAATTGCATTTTAATGAGAGATTACCTTGAGCTTTACGCTTATTAATCCAATATTTTTGAACATCTATGGTGAACTGTCACCAGTTAAATCATAATTAATGTGTATTGGGAAGGGGCGAACGTGACGGGCATGGAGGAGAATTAAAGATGCTTTGGTACTTTTTTGAACCTGGGATTCTGTGGTGGAATTGTAGATCACCCAAGTTTTGGATGGAAGATGTATACTCGAAACACGGGGAATGAGAGTTCGATAACGTGTACCCGAGAACCCACGGCCATAAAATTGGCTAAGGAAACGAAAGCGCTCGTTCGGACTCGTGATGTCAAGATATAGATGGATATACATTTTGTGAGTTCGATAAAGAGTGAGGCTTGCGAGTTCGAGGAGTTCGGGGTCGAATTGTAGATAACTAGAGTTTTGGATGCAAGATGTTATCTGAACATGGGGTATGGGAGTTCGATAATGCATTGGGGGGGAACCCACGGTCATAAAATTGGCTAACTGTTGAGACAAACTAGGAAAAATATCAACAGATGCTGGGAAAAATGAGTCGCAAGCTTTGAGTCTAGGTCGAATTGTAGATCACCGAAGTTTCGGGCACAAGATGTATACCGCGCACATAAGGCATGAGAGTTAGATGGTGCCTACGTAGGAACCCGGGGCCATAAAATTCACAAACTATGAAAACAAACGACGGTCGATCGGACTCGTGATGTAGAGATATAGATGGACATGAAATTTGCCACTCCGCCATCCTGGGAACCCGCAAGCATAAACATGGGACTAAGTATAGAATTAGAAATGGATAATAGAGGGGAAGAAAAAAAGGGAGAACGACTAAGTATAGAAGAGGAAAAATAAAGGGAGGTAAGAACAGTATGCCACACAATACAGAGAATACAATCGACATGAAGGCAAATTGTTACGTAGGAACACATGAAAAGAAAAGATGGAGTACAAATTTATTTATTTCAAGATAGAAGCACAAAAAATATAATTGACATGAAGACAAGTTAATGTACAGGAAGATATGGAGTATCCAAGGAGGAAAAAAAAAACCAAAGCTGCAAACCAGATCAACAAATTCAGACAGAGTAAACGAAAAAACTATTGGATATGGAACACGGGTAGAAAAACACACCTTTGCATGGATTCTTCTACATTTCTGGTTCGGAGTTCTTTGCGGTGTCTAATTTTCTTGTTTGTTTCTATGAACAAAAGTACAAAACAAAACAGATATGAACATAAGTTGACATGTAAAGAAAAAATCAAGTACTATGTACATAGACTAAATAAAATAGAATAAGAGGAATAGAGTAACAAATAGTGTGTGAAGAATGTACCTTTTTTTTTTTAGTTCATTCAAGTTTGTATGTGTTTGTATATATGTGTGTGTGTGTGTGTTTTGTGCAAAAAAAATTGTGACCAAAAGCAATTACAAACCAGGGAAAACTAAGAAGTTGGATATCTCGATTTTCTGCAACAAGATAGATAGATATGCTTTGAAGCATAGAAATATGATTCTGCAATATGCTTGATGTATATTTCATAATTCAAGTGCAACACCAACTGCGTGGTGACCAGACCAATATGTGTACAAACGAGGGAAAACTAAGAAGATGGATAATTTGTTTTTTTGCAACAAGCTACACATATATGCTTTGAAACATAGAAATATGACTTTGCAATATGTTTGATGTATATCTCATAATTCAAGTGCAATACCAATTGTATTGTGATCAGACCAATATGTGTCTAAGATAAATATGTTGTATTGAGGAATGGGCACATTTGACCACACATGGTCAATAAGCGTGTTTTTCACATGGCTTGTGTTGTTCAAAAGAAAGCGGAGACTATATTTGCACATGTAGTTTTCCAATTCTTTTGTTCTGGCATTATTTTGTAGCATGTCAATATTGAAGTCTCCTACAAGCACAATGGTTCCGTTCATATGCAAATGGCCTAATGCATTGGAAAGAACATTTAGTATGTTGGAGAATGTTGCATGAGGAGCAGCATACAAATTCAATATTGCAATTTCTGTTCCATGGAAAAATATTTTTGCAAGCACTATCTCAACATTCTTTTCTTCGAAATGTATATGGTCCAAAATTGGTACATGTTTTTTCACCAATATCATCACCCCATGTGTAATGTAACTTGATATGCAATTGTGATTTGGAAATTGTTTGTTTTGCATGCATAATACGATGTATGTTTCCTGCAAGCACAAAATATCAGATTGCATTGTATAATAGTCATTGAGTATATCATCCATGTGTGCATGTAAGTTGTGTGTGTTAAGCGAGAGAATTGATACAGATGACTTTGTTTGTATGAATTGGTAATCATACTCAAGACGCCATTTTGCGGTAGTCCTGAGGCAATCCATTTCAATATCAACATTCTGTTTGACTTCGAAATTATCTTTTCTAAGAGGACTTAGTAAATACAAGGATTCTATGCTTCTGACACAGGACAATGCCATGTATACAAGTCCATGTATTCGAATTCCAGCAGGCTGAAATGAAACACTATCAAGTGTTAGTCCATGCTATCTGTGGACTATACGTGCACATGCAAGCTTAATTGGAAACTGTTTTTCGAATCTTCAGTCCACCTGTCTTTGTTGATGTTGATATTGGCTTTGATTTTCGCAAAATAGGTGTCCAATTGCTTGCAGTGTTTGAATTATATAGATAAGACAACTTGCTTGCTTGCCGCTTGCCTATATGTCGTTCATGGAACTTAATCCAAAGGACATCAAGTTTTTTTGTTTTGGTATAGCCTTTGAGTATTCCATGTGCACCATTCACCAAGCCATCCTATGAATCATAATTGCAGGCGTATATTTCAACCAACATTTCTAATTTCAGGACAAGCTGCAAAGGTAAAGTGGTAAGGGAACGTTGGGTCTATTGGTGCAGGTCGCAAGCACGTTGAATTGATATATGTTAAGTCATCATGTGTTTGGTTGTTTGTCCACATTCTATTCAGAATTGCAATAAATGTTTCATCTGTCTGGCGCATTGTAGTATGCAATTCAAAGCATTTAATATTGTCTCTCCAAAAGTCATGCGTCACTATTTGCATGTTAACCGTAGGTTGTTCAAATATCAAAGAATTTTGGATGGGTTGTGCCTGGTAAAGATCCCCACATAATATCATGTCAAAGTTTCCAAAGTATTTCGTGTGCACATGTTTTATGCTTCTTAGTTAGTTGTCAATGGAATACAAGAAGTGACTTCCAATTAAATATGCCTCATCTATAAAGACAAGTTGGAGTTCTCATAAAGCTTAGACAAGGTATCTAACATTTCCTTGCTAAGTGGAAGAAACTGTGACTTGTTAAAAGGCATTAAAAATGCAGAGTGAATTGTTGTTCCACCGGCATCATATGTAGCTTTTCCTGTGTATGCAACTATTAGGCCCTTTGGTTTCATAGGATCAGAGGAATTGTTTGAATCATAGATTTGTATAAGCATTTGGAACAGTGATTTTGTTGTGAATGTCTTGCATGTTCCTGCTCCGCCTGTAAGGAACAAGTGCACAGGAGTGTCCATGTTCAAGCATTTTTTAAGTGTAATGTCCTTTAGAATTGTTTGTTGTTCTCGATTCATCAAACATCTTTTTCTGTGGTATTCATTATTTTCAATAAGGAAAGGATGATTGGTGACTTGAAAACCAAGATTTATACGTTTTTCAATGCCACTTGCTCGAGGACAAGGCAAATCTGCTTGCAAGTCATAGGACTCGCAGGGAGTTCTAGTTGTTTTTCGGTTTGTGAATGTCTCATCAAGATTGTCAGGGTTTTCTAGCTCATTAACTACAATTTCTAGATCACCCCATGTTGGATTAACATTGTAAGTAAATCTACCTTTATTGATTTGCACTATAGTCTCAGAGGCAACATACACAACTTCCCATGTAGAGAAGTTATGTTTTAATGTCTCTTCGTTTTCATTGAACGGAATGTGTAACAACAATTTTTCTCTACAATAGTTTTCATAGTCAGAATGTTTATTGTATTTGACAAACCGTATCACAGAGGGTTTTTTTCTTTTTGATATGGGTGCACCATTTTTTTTGTAATGTGATATGAATTTTGCTAAGCAGATATGCCTAATAGGAGATGGACTCTAGAGGTAATAATCAATAATAGAGTGACATAGCACGTCTTCTAAATTGTCCGGCTCTTGTTCTAACAAACACAGTGGTTTAAGCACAGATGTGCATTTCTCAAGTGGAGATGTGTTTGTGAAGACACATTTTCTTGAACTACAATTGAGGGGTAGGGAAAGTGCAATGTGGACTGCTTGTTGAGCAAACTTTTGTTGAATATTAAGCAATGTATTGCCAAGTGTACGCATCATTTGTATGGCATCAATATGACTTCTTTCATGTTCTTTGTGTATTCTTCTGAATGCACTTGTCATAGATTTTTCAACCTTTGTCATATACAAGGTACATTACGATGTTGCAGCATATGCATTGAGGACGTACTATGCATTTGTATTTGCATTCCACATAACTGGCATGTCCTTGGAGAAACTGTTGTTCTAGATATGGGAAAGTTTTCGTTTAAGGAAAATTGTTGGTTGTTTAAGTGTACATTGTATGGCTTGGATGTACTCATCTTCTAATAGATTTATCTCTATCAAGAAGTCATCGAAGCTCATCAACTCGTCAAACTCTCCTTGTTCTAGAAATGCGAACAAGGATTTAGATTTCTTAACGACAACATTGTCCTCTAAACTAAGTGGCTCTATGATTCTTGGTGCTCTCATTGGCGACACAGGGAAGTTGTATCTGCAATGCGAGTTTTTTCGTTTTCTACAACTTTTTGTATGATAATGTCTATGAAATTTGGAAAGTTCTCGATCCAAATGATCTGTGTTGCATGTTATGTATTTGTCCACAAATTGCTCGATCTGTGAATTGTTGTCAGCTCCATAGACTGGTGCACCCTCTATCCATAACAGTGTGTGGTCATGTTCATTCCCCCTATTTTGGAATTTAGTCACAAAAAAATAGTCCGATATATTTTCGAAAAACATTTCATCATGGCATATCAATTCTCTCAAAGCATTTATTCTATGTCTATATAAGCGAGTACAAGTCACTGGGTATTTTCTTATGAGGTAGTCAATACCATTACTTTCCAGTGTATCGGTTTGTTTTTTACGTTTCCTGTTCCTATGCAAGTTTGATACCACAGCCACCAATGGATCCCAGCATTGCTATACACTTGTAAATGTGATGAAAAATGTTGGCGGCCCAATTGTCAGATCATTGCAAAAACAATTTTCTTGTTTTGTTGCAAATAGTCAGGAGAGATGCGAATGTTTTTGAAATCTATGTATCCAATATCAGATTTCAGGATTTTTTCTAGGTTTACTTTGTACTTGACATCCTTGACCAACAACTTTCTTCGTTGTAATTGGCCTTTTCTTATTCGGACCCACATGCAAGACAACACTTGCTCTATTATTATGCGCATTGTTTTGAAAAACAAATTTGGTATGTGACAGGAGAAGTCACCACTTGAATGCAACAGCTCCCATCGAACTATTTTATGGTAACTAAATTGTTCTGTAATGTCAGTGGGACATGGATTTCCATAGAAGAGTGTTGGGAAGTACATTTCCTCAATGAATTTGTCCATGAATACTCCAAGTGGATGTTTCCCCTCAGCAGGTGCAATTTTGACAATCTTGTCTTGCAAGTCACGAATGCACTGTGAATCATTGAATCCATGCACCAATGTCTCAGCAGATGTTTCATTCTCTGATTCATCACTTGTATCAAATTCACTAGCAATTTCGAGAGTCTCTGTAGAGTTGTCATCCTCTTCTCCAAGAACTTTGTTCCAGTTCTCATTTATACAAATGTTATGTGATTTGTACAGGGCCCTGGAACATAATTTTTTTAATGCTTTCATAACAGCATGCACACACATTTTGCCTGTCTGATACACATTTTTTTATTGCAAGCGTCTTTTGAGAGCCACAACAATTGTCATTGTATCGTAATGAATTGTCGCAAGGCTTTTTGCACAACATCTAGTTGAACAAGCACATTAATAATTGATCATGTTAAGCCCATCTGGGGTCATTTATAGCCCCAGGGCCCGATTTGTGCAAATGCAATTCGCAGAGACACAAGTCTCTCTTCAAGTTTCGTAAGTGCACTTACATATGGTAGTGGTGCATTACAACTTATTTGGTCAGGGGTTGCAAATTGTGGCAGTTTTCCATTCTCAAGCAACCGTTTGCATGGAAGACAAATTTTTCCACTGGAAAATGTTGTATCATGTGCTGTCAAGCGGAGGTATTCTACTTCCAAATCAGGCGTGAAAGACTTACTGTTTTCTGTGAAATTCAATTGATCGCAAATTGCACATGCAATGGAAGGAGTGTCTTTGATTTGTTTCATGTAGGTCTGTCTTGCATCTTTCTTACGTAGGGAAGTATGGGTAGAAAGTGTTTGTTGGTTTTCATTGGTAGCAGTGCACGGTGTTGCTTCTAGCCCACGAAATGTGATTTTTTCCTCTCAAACAGTTGCATGGCCATTGTGGGATATGAGACCATACCTGTTTTTGTTGTGTTGTGCACGAACAATTTTTTTTAGATTGTGATATGTCAATTTCTCTCTAGAAGGAAGCGTAGCAATGTATTTTTTCTTTCGTGTATGACCTTTTTCAAGTTGTGGTAACTTAGCCTACGTTTCTTGTTCAAGGGTAGGATGACCTCATGGCAGCTGGGATGAATTTCACTCTGATTAAATAGCATGCGACGCTTATGCACATTCGATGTGGTTTGGATGGCATTGACACTGGACCCTGGAACGACAACATTTCCTATACCACTAATGTTTTTTTTTTCTCTCACGTATGAACTTTTTCAGGTTGTGATAACTTAGTCTACGTTTTTTTGTTTAAGCCCTGTATGGCCTCATCACAACTGGGACAAATTTCACGCATGACCTTTTTCAAGTTGTGATAACTTAGCCTACGTTTTTTGTTTAATACCTATGTGGCCTTATCACAACTGGGAGGAATTTCATAATCATTAAAAAGCATGCCACGCGTATGCAGATTCAATGCAGTTTGGGTGGCATGGACATTGAAACCTGAACCAGTGATATGTCTAAGTAAAGGTTGATAATGGATATGTGTCATATCTGTTTTCAAGGAGAGGATGTAAATTTTCGATCGTAATTTGAATCAGTAGACCAAGAATGGACAATGTCATCTGACAGGGCCGACCAGACCTGGATATTTACTCTAAATATGATAGATAGCCATTGAAAACATAATCTGCCACCCTCCACATTTCCTTCTTCATATGCAAGTGCGATTTTTACAAGGTATTCTTACCAACTTCCAATTGCCGACATATTTTCTAGGAGATATGGCGAAATGTGTTGATGCAAGCAGCTAAAAGCCTGTTGGTTGTCGCCTATAATTTCATTGCAAAAGGACTGTACAGTGTAAAGCCACAGTGATTGCACATCGAACTCTATTGCTACCAAACAACAAATTGCATTGAACAAACTATCTCCACATCTAGATACAACAATTGTTGTTATCTGCAAACCATGGCAGTCTATGCGATGCATAATCTGTTTCCACTGCGATTCAAGGTCTTTGCAAATGAGGTACAAGTAAATATGAGGTCCTCCAAGATTGCACATGGACAATTTTTTGTACAGTAGTGGTTCATAATGACCACTGACAGGATTGGCATCATGGAACAAGATGCAATATGGATTGCTAGATGCAGTTTTGTTGAATAGTAGATATCTTGTTTTTCTTGTCAATGAACATATTCCAATTGATATATTGAACCACTTAGACAACCACCGTATACAAAATGTATCTTCCCAAAGTCCCCTCTCATGTGCAGGCAGAATTGGAGGCAGACAACCGCATCTTTGAAAAATACGTAGCGACATCGTGTATTCCATGCAACTGCCGAAGAAAATCAGATTCCAATTCATATTCATACGACTCCAATGCCTCAGCATCGCCATTTTTTAAACAGCCCAAGAAATAATCTATTAATCCATTGCGCAGGTCGGTCGAGGAATAACGAAAATGTAGTAGAACCTGAAATGCATCGAAAAGGCAATCTCCTATAGTATGCGAGAATGCATCCAATCTAAAAAGCCCATTGTTATGCAACACCTCGTCAATGTTGTCATGTATAATGGAGTGTGTATCTATTTCATACGACTCAACATATATTACTTGTTTCATATCTTAAACTGTGATTTTCAAGTTGTTCCTTAGCTATTTTCAGTTTGTATGAAAACAAAGCAAACTAGAAAAAAGAATAAAACGATAACAAAAAAAAAAGACAAATAGAAAACTACAAGCGCGAAATTGCGTACCAATCCCAGTATGTATCCTTCAACCTTCTTCTTGTCAAATTCAATTCCACCCTAGTCGCCATAGCAGATGACAAAAAAACAAACCTACACTGAACAATGAACCAAATAGAAGAAACAACACAAATAAACAACACTATAAATTTGTTGAGCACAAAGACTGATTTGAACCTATTCATGGTGTGCATCCTACAAGCTTCTCAGAGGCAGAAGATGCTTTTAAAAATAGAAAGGACAGGACAAATGCAACAGGTGGATGGAGTTTTTTGACCCATAGAATAAAAAACTCCATCCTGGCGGATGGTTCGCCCTTGTGACAACTCCGAATTTGTTTTCTAAACCCCTTTGCATTGCAATTTTCAAAATAGTTATGGCACAATATCCAGGACGTGGAAGTTGGCATATGAAGACACATGGTTTCCAGGAACAGAAAATAAGACCGTACAGAAAGATGTTCTGCAACAAAATTTCGAGGCAGGGACTCATACCATTGAAAAACTTGCTTGCAAGGTGCAAAAAACCAAGTAGAAAAAAAAGGAATAGCAACAAAACGATGGCATGAAAAATTAGCCATGAACGAGGGATGACGAGAGCTCAACCCCAAAACTTGCAAACCGTAAAAATAGGTCCAAGAGCTTGCAAAGTTGAAGAACAAAAAACTAGTGAACAACCACAAAGAGGTCCAACTGCAACTACAGGACCTCAACTTTGCAAAGTTGAATCAAACAAGAACAAGAAGCATGGAAAAAACCAACGAAAAAGCATCAACCATTGAACTAGTGATGCCGGTGGAGAACAATTTTGCACAATTTCACTGCAAACAACACCATCAAAAAAATGGAACGAAATTGTATTGCAACACATCTGTACAATAAACATTTAAGGTTGCGAGCCCTGTTAGGTAAACACTTAAGACTATCAGAACCGTCGAAGGGCGTCGCCCCGTGCAAACATTTAAGAAAGAATGCAACGTGGTAGTCATGTTTATGTATGCAACAATGACAAAGACTCTCGAAGCATGCAACAATAAAGAAAAAATCACACATAGTAATAATAATAATAAAATAATAATATTAATAATATTAACAATAGTTCGAACAGTGGAGACTACAGTAAAAAATTTTTGAGTGAGACGACAAAGTACTATGAAAACTGACTATCCATGTGCAATAAGACCTCAAATCTATTAGTACAAACTTTGGATATCTAAACATTTCAATACGAATAGTACAAATTAAGAAAAACACCATACATGATAAAACTTTGGATATGGCAACATATAATTCATTGGGAATAGCGAAGCCGACAATAAGCCCTCAAATCTATCATCCAATCAAATCATGACATATATGGGTCTTTTTAATATATAAAAAATAATGCTTTTACTTCTGTAGTTCGAACATTAGAAAGTATGCAAAAATTTGTAGTCAAACCACAAAATAATATGAAGTCAACGAATTATCAATCACTACAGTCCATCTATGCCTTCGGTAGGGAATAATAAAATGTGAATAGATTACAATGAAAATTTTCAATCTCCTCTTTTCAATAAGTAGTTATACCAAGATAAGTATAATATTTTATTCTTAGATTTTCTAAATAATCATCATTTGATGATTTAATTTCACACTAATTAAAGTAATAATATAGTGAAATAAAAGTTTTTCATTTTTTTGTCTTATTTATTGTTGTATTTATGTTTAATAATTTTGTTTTTACAGTGTACCTTGTTTTCTTTGTATTTGTATTATAGTGAAATTGTGTTTTTGATTGCTTGATCCCATTACTTTCGACCTTTTTTTTGTAAGATAGATAGCTTTATAATAATATTTAACAGTAAATAATACATACGAGAATGTCTTTGATCGGCCCCATGGGAACCAGGTTCACAATAGTTCCAAAAAGACATAGAGATCATTTCAACAAGATATTGAGCGCAACGCAAAGTCATTAGTTTCCTATAGTAAACTGACATGGTTGATTAAACCATAAAAGAGAGCTTAAAATAGAAACAATATGGAAAGAGTTATGATGTACCTAATAACCCTATCAGAGAAAGACATAAAGGCCACCCTTATGGAATCAAGAATGGGGCCTACTAGTTTTGTATGTCCATAAGGATTTCTGGGTCATAATCCAACCTAATGGGATTTAATGGCGTGCCCCCAAAAGTTTTAGCTTGCCTGGAAACTGCTTCTGGATCATCCTAGGAGTGTGTGTGGTCTAAAACCCTGGAATCTACATCAAAAACTTATTTCTAAATTGCCTCAATTTTATCATACAGAATATCCAATTTCTATAGAATAACTTAGTGTTGTTGTCCTCTCTCCTCCACCACCTAGGTAATGAAGGCCTTGTTGAGCCAGTAAAGCTTTATAATCTTAAAAACCTTGGTGTCTCTAGACCTAAAATAACTGGTGTCCGGCTCCAAGTCCTTAAACATTGTTTTCAGTTGAAGATTGGAGAGCTTCCTTCCTTTTTGGAAAATAGTATGCCCCATGGATGCAACCTCGTTCTTAACATCCTGAGAAAACCTGCAATGGAAGTACTCTGCAACTTTTATTGCATCCACTTGGGGCCTAGTTATGCACTGGGTGTTTTTCCAATAGGGTTAAGCTTTAACATTATGCTTAGAACTTCATCAATGGTCTTTCTTGCTAGATTCAAGTAATTCGTCTTTCTCGGTTTTCTTCATGGTAAACCAATTGCAGTAGTTAGGGATATTAGAGGGAGGACTATAATTGTGTCCGGTGGAGGGAGTCATAGAGGGAAGGGAATGGGATTAGTTAGGGAGGATGGTTGACAGTTTAGTTCTCAGAACAAACAGAGCCACCTCTACCTTCACCATGGTATTTCACCCCAGAACAACCAAAAAAATTGACAACCAGACAAACTAGGACAACAAAACAACTGGAGAGCTTACCAAAATTGATGGAGGATAAAACTTACAAAGTAGAGCTTGAACCCTGCAAATTCATGAGCTCAAGAGCTAGTGTTTCCCTATTTCCTTTAAGCCCTTTCTAGCCATAAAAACCATAAAACCTTCTAAATTAATGATTATGCATGATGGTTATTCCATCATCAACGAAATTCGCTCACATTGTAAGGGACGGGGTGGTCTCGCAATGAGGGTGGGCCCATATTAGACTGCGAACACAAATACCTCATATAGGAGTATTACTTTGGACCTTTGAAAACAACCATTCATTTCTTATCTAAAAAAAATCACAATCTTTACAATTTTGTAAACATAATTTGGATAGGTTATTCATTTACGTGGACGTAAACTAAAGGACGGTAAAAATATTGGAATGTCATGATTTTTTTTACATTTGATGGGAAAAGGTGAACATCAATTTCTATCACTACCTGCAAGTAAAAAAAATGCACCACCATGCCTATAATTTACAATTGGGAGAAGTGCATGAAGTTCATTCATTTGAGTTAAGTATTAGAAAGTTGAATGATAGAAAAATGTGTCACTGCATGTCCCAAACTATCTCATTGTTGGGGTGTGAGAGTTGAGATATTTGAGTGTGAAAAACTGTAGTCTATGTCAATTGTTGACAATTTGGATTTGAGAATAATTTAGGTTTTATAACCTTGTACTCATGAATATCTATTAACCTTCTTTAAGGTGGGAAAAATTATATATATATATATATATATGTGTGTGTGTGTGTGTGTGTGTGTGTGTGTGTGTGTGTGTATAGATGTTTTAATGTTGTGGGAGTGAACATGTTTGTATCAAGATAAGCTTTGAAAAATGTGTACACGTAGTCTCAAGTCGAGACGTGAATATTTGTTAACCTAGTTTGTTTTTTAACTCACTTTATGATCATTACATTGAACATCATCACATCAACTCTATATTGGAATGAGGGAGGATCTTATAATATCAACTCTATATTGGAGAAAGGGTGGATGTTATTCATCAACTTGGGGATTTGCACTCCAAAGTTAATTTTCAAATTTGAATTTTTTTTTGGCATAATTGATTCCTCACAAACCACCCTATTCTCATAAGAGTTTTCCATGTGGTATTATTCACAATCGAAACATGAAGTCATAGATAACTAGAAAGGAAATGCACACCTTCACCCCAACACTCCCATCCTCTTAGGGGGATGGAGAGCTAAAGGTGTGCAAATCTTCACCCCTCAACCTAAACCACCTTTATCTATACACCCCCGTCCTCTTAGGGGGGATCTAAAGGTGGGAAAATGCACACCTTCACCTTCTCACCCTTGATCCACCTTCACCCCCACAAATATTCCGCTAGGGTGGGGGTGCAAGGTGGCTTAGAGTGAAGGTGTGTGTGTTCACACCTTTAACACCTCATAGTCACTCTAAATTCACACTTTAATTCGCCTTCCCTCATGATTTGCACACCTTTACATCCTCATCTTCATCCCCACCTAAATACACACCTTTAGTGCCCTGCATTCATGAAGGATGTGGTAAAGAGGATCCCCACCCTCATGATTTCCACATCGACACCATCCATCACTACCCCAAATGCACATCTTCTCCCCCACACCCACCCCCACCCCCACAAGGGGTGAGGTGGGGGAGTAGGAGTGAAGGTCTATTGACAAATCCAATCACAAGACAATCTACTAGAAAAAAACAACTCAAAATTATGGGAATAATCCAAACAGAGATTCCATTATAGTAATATAGTTCACAACAATGAATATAATTCAAAAAGGTGCAAATGCATAACAACAAATTTAATACGAGGGTGAGGGAGGATACTACCAAATCAACCTAAACTCTTCACCCTAAAACTAGCTTCTAAAATAACAAAATCACTTCACTTGAAAACTTGCTCCTAAAACAACAAAGTTGTTGTACACGTAAGACTTAAAAAATTATCCATATCTCATATGATTATAATCACTAGCAATTTCCATTGATGATGGAAAGAGATGTCGTAAAAATGCAATATGTAAAATGTAATAAGTATTATGTGGATGCAAACATGATCGATGTGATTCATTCACTTTAACTACAATGGTTCATTGACCAAAATTCAAAAACTTGTAACACGTGACTAAAGGGTCTATTTTTTGCAAACAAGTTGTGAACTTATACCATCTCTCTGGTGATGCACAAATCATGAATACCCTAGTGGGAATAACAATGAAACCCATTAATTATTGATATTGGCATGTTGTATAATGAATGAATCGTTCAAGAAACAATAGGAAATGGAGAGTGTTATGATGAAATGGACAACAAACTATGGTGGTTGAAATTTTTAGTTCGAATAGCTACCATGGGATGCAAAGTAATGACTGAGTATTGAAAAGCCATGTTGTTGTAGAGAGATAAATCATAGTCATCCCAATGCATAAAACCATCATTATCATACATAGTACCTCGAAAGTAATTTTAACCAGAAGGTCGATCAGATCTATAATATGTTCATAATTTATGGATTGATGGAGATTTTGCAATTTTGTTCTTCATTCCATGCTCGTCATCTATTCCTCCCTCCCAATGATGAATAGGGGCTCTGGTAGGCCATTTGCAAGCACCATTGGTCATCCATTGCCTCCTCCAACTGAGGAGAATTGAAATTCATTGTTGTGGCTCTAAGTATGTGAGGGGGATTTGTCTTCTTCCAAAAAAAAAATAGAGGAGCAAGGACGAGGTATATCTCTATCTCTCATTGTTTTCCATTCACTACTATGAGACCATTACATGCATTCTATCAAAAAGTGGAACTCAAAAACCTTGATCTTCACTAGTGTCTTAAACATTTGTCAACCACATTTCAGAGTCATGTGTTAAAATAAATGTTAGTTTATAATGGTCAACTAGATATTAGACTTTGGCATTAATAAAGTCAATTTAACTTTGGGTTAGTTTATGCTTGTATTTCTTATTTCAGTTTATCGATTTTGTTATCCCCGACTCATACGGATAAATAAGGAGATTATGAACCTAAGCTTGGGTATGAACCTTCCAAATGCTTGCCCAAATATGTCTTGAGAGCAATGAAAGGCTTCTGCTAAAAAATCAAAGACCTGCAAAAGAAAACACGTAACATAAATGTCCCACTTGATTGAGGGATTTACACAAAGTGTGTTACAAGCTAGACTATACCCCCTTGGCACTATGTGTACTTCTCCCTTCAAGCAACACTTTGGAACTACCCCCAAGCTAATCGATTCAACCTAGGGAGTACCCAATGTTTGGACCTTAATTAATTAATGGCAATGAATGGGCTTGGAAAAAGGATGCATTGAAAATGAAGGTGCAACATACCCTCTAGAAAGGCACCCATAAGTGAGACACCACAACCCCTCATATATCATGAACCCCATGCCCAAAATTTTCCCCTCATCCATGACACCTCATGAAAATGACTTAAAATGTGGTCCCCTCGGGAAACAACCCTAAACTTGAGGAACAATTCACCCAACAAGTCATTTTGTCAACCCTCCCATACCTAAACTTGACAAATTGCATAGGGTCTTTGAGCATTAGTTTATTTTGATGAGTTGGTTTGGATGTACTTGCTTAGATGGCTCTTTTATTGATTTGACTTACTCATCATGATGCTTTGACTTGAGATCCTTGGAGGGTGTATCCATTTGTCTTTGTAGGACCCAACTAGTGGACAATTTTGGAGGAACAAGCCTAGCTTGGGATTCCATGGGGATTGAAGCCCACAGGTTGGATGCCAAGGGCCCATATGTCGGATCCTAGAGAGATGCCTTTGGAGGCTTAGAAGACATCATGGAGGACCTAACCTAGCCCCTACCACCCAAACATTTTACCCAAGAAGGCCAAAATGTCACCCTTGAAGGATTGACGTCATCGAGGGGCTCGGGTTTGATGGTGGTTCAAGACGCTTGGCACGTTTTGGAGGAAAGATCCCATGGATCGTGGAGGATATGCCTTGGATCAGAGAGACTTGGCCTTTGGAGGCTTAGCTCACCCATCTCCAACTCAATGACTTGACTTAAATTTCCAAAAGTTTCCAAAAGGAGGGTGACGTCATGTTTTAGTGTTTCTTTCATGTGCAAAAGTATGAATTAAATAATATTATTTTGTAAAGGGGAAAGATTAGGGATGTTGACCCCTTATCTTGTGGTTTACCCTAAATTATGTGGACAAACTATGTTTAAGATGTTTTGTATAAATAGAGATCATTTGTATCTCATTTGATCATAGGTCTCCCTTTGTGAGAAGCCTCTCTAGCTGAAATTTGCGCCCTCTTTGGGCAATATCTTCTCTCTTGTTCTCTTGTTATGGTTTCTACATGCTATTGGTGGAAGAAGTAGTGTGCTACCTCTCTTGGAGATTTTCTATTGCGTTTGTGGTGGATTTATCTTGGTAAGAGGAGGTTTATCTTGTCATTTCTTGGAATAGGTGAGGATCTATCTTGTTGATGCTTAATTTCTTGGTTACAAGTTTGATTTGCTAGATTTCTTGGGTAGTATAAGGATTTTCAACCCACCATTATTTTTGTCTAGAATTAATTTGTTGCACAAGGTTTTACTATGAGAAGTAAAAGGGTTTACACCCTCCTAGTATCTCCTAGTTAGCGTTTGCTTTCCTTGGGGAGTTACATGGTTTACACTCCAAATGAGATAGCCCGTGTAATCTCTTCATTCATTTGACTCCATAACCCAATAACTAAAGGCACTAGAAATAGTTACATTGGAGAAATAAAATCTTGCATTGATTAACGTGAAAACTCAGGATTTTGAGATTGTCTAAATTGGAATCAATTATATGCTTTATGTGCTTGGTTGAGCCACTAGAGAATCACCTTTGACTAAGTGCATCTTTTTGTTGTCATAATATTTCATCTACAACCATTGGGGTTGCATAAACCCTGACCCAACTTTCTTAATAACTCACAAACCAACCATCAAATGTCGTTAAAAGTATGCCCCTATAATCTACTAACCCTAGCGCACTTTTTGGGTGGATTGTTGGAAATTTTTGGTGGTTGATCTCTTTGTTGCAACAACTTGTATGCTACAGCCACAAGGCCGCAATTATATCACTGCAATACTATTTTATTTCAGTCTTGTTTCATGCTAAAGTCTTGCTCTTTCATACTTGAGTTAACTAGCTTGTCTCTTGCAATCTTAAATAGACTTTTAGCACCTTAAATTACAACTCTCATTATCATTTTATTGCGGATATATATTACTGTTTATTATTGCAATTAGGGACATCAAGCTTAAATTGCTTGTCCAACATAATATTGGGCTTGTATCTTCGTTTTCCTTATGTCTCGGGCAGGTACAATCACCACTTGGCAAGTCTACTACGTTCTGGCATATCTTCTACCATCTATGAGACTCTTTTCAATCCCTTTTCACCTTCCATCATTGATCTATAGGGGGACGCTTCTTCATCTCTTCACTTTCCATCTCATTTCCTGAAAGGGTCATTAGGATTCCCCCCTTGAGGTGATTACTTCATCTCTAAAGTTACGGGAATACCTGCTTAAGGTGACAGTGGGTAGGTGTTCTCTTAGTTGTCGCCATTTTGTGGTTGGGTCGGGATTTTCCCAACCTACAACTTGTGCGATAACATTTTGGTGTCATTGACGGGGAGGATTTTGAATCCTCTTCCGAACCCTAACAACTCTTTGGCAAGATATCCTAAACCCTTTCCCTAGCTTGCCTGGAGACTCCACCAAAAGGAGGTTCCCTTTTGTTAGAAAA
>ML800040.1:71260-85071 GCA_009831015.1 Picea engelmannii
ATTAGAAGAGCCCTAACCTCATCATCAAAGTCCACTTTTATAGAACTTAGTTGATTAGTAACCGTATTAAATTCATTTAAATGATCTACAACAGACCCACCTTCTGACATCTTCATATTAAATAATCTCTTCATTAGAAATACGTTATTAGATGTCGAGGGTTTTTCATACAATTTGGCCAACGCATCCATCAAACCCTTCGTTGTCTTTTCTTTAGAAATATTGAAAGCCACCGACGCTGCCAGGCTCAGCCGTATCGTTCCTAGAGCCTTTCTATCAAGAATCTCCCATTCTTCATCCTTCATGGCCGTCGACTTCTTTGCTACTCTGCTCAATGGTAGGAATAGATCCTTTTGATATAAATAGTCTTCCATCTACATCTTCCATAACTGGTAGTTTTGGTCGTTAAATTTCTCGACCCTAAACTTTCCATCTTCCGACATTGCTCCCACTCGAACCAGGAACCCTCTTTTCCTGAGAGTTACCTTACGCTCTGATACCAGTTGTTAGAAAAACAAGACCGCGGAGCAATAAAATAAAACAAATGCAAAAACAAAACAAAGAAGACACACAATACAAGAGAGACACAGATTTACGTGGTTCACCCAGTGTGGGCTACATCCACCAGAGAAATTGCCAGGTCCTTCCTTTATTATTATCCAACAAAATGAAGTGATACAACCTACACAAAACCCGCTGTAACTTCCTCTTCTTTCTCTCACAGTCTCCTCTCTCAGAATACAATATTCGCCCCCATCCATAGCCGCGATACATTTCCCTCATAAAAGAGGGTTTCCTTCTAGGGAAAAAAACCCTAACGTAATCTCTACCGTTAGATCTGCGACCTTATAATGAACGGTCCAGATTTACAATGAAATTACAATATACTTTTACAAGACAATTTTTTCATCAGGGGCTTCGCCCTCGAACCCCCGTTGGGGGCCCGCTTACCCCCAGACCCCCCAGCCAAGGGGATAGGGCCCCCCAGACCCCGCAAAGGGGGTACCCCCCCTCTGCACTCCCCCGCGTGGAAGAGAGTACATACTTATGGGGTGTAAATACTTCATGGGGTATAAACACGGCTGAAAGCAAGGACCTCTGAATCAGGAAGATAATCAGGCTCCACAATCAACACCTTTCCACCTTTGATGAGCTCTTTTTGAAGCTCATGTGGCGACTCCACCTTACCAAGAACACACATGTCCCTTTTTCCCCTTTTTTATCCTTTGATAAGCCTTGACCTCATCTGACGACCCCATTGAGGTACCTTTTCGGTCAACGAAATCATGGCACCATGGGATGAACCCTCATCCAGAATTTGTATTTCCTCGAGAAGGGAACTTTTACAAATGGAAAATCCCAACCCAACCACCAAGTTGTAGGTTGGGAAAAGCTCGATCCAACCACCAAATGGCGACAACGTTGAGAACACCTACCCATTTTCACCTTAGGCAAGTATTTTCGTCACTTTATATATGATAGAATCACCTCAAAGGGGGAATCTCGATGACCCTAGGGGAAAATGACATGGAAAGTGAGATGTACGAATGGAATCCCCTATAAGTCAAGTTACTAGATGGAAGAAGGCTTAAGAATGAGTCTTGAGAAAGGTTTAAGGTTTCCAAGTCCTTGGGTACCTACTGAGAGTGTTTGTAGCTTCCCGAGACACGAGAAAAACCAACTGTGTGCAGTATATGTTAGGTGGAAAAACAAGTTAAACTTGTTTTCCCTAATAGCAGCAGTAAAAAAAGATGTATATCAGCAATGAAATCAAGTAACTACTACAGATTAAACTACTTAAAGCATCAAAGATTAGTTGATTTGTGAAGCATAAAATATGTAGATAAATTCTCAACACTTTAGCAGAACTTTAGTGGTATTTAGATGGTTGTAAAGATCAGTTTTCAAAGTATATTTATGACATCCAAGTGGTTGTAGTAGTGTTTTGATACAACAACAACTTTTACCCCAAGAAATCAACCAAAAGATTGCCCAACAATAGCTAACATCAAGTAGATTAATAATAGCAACCTTCCAACGAATTCCAATGACAAAAGAGGGAGGAATTGAGCTTGAAAAAGAGAGTTTGTTGCAGCCCTAATGGTTTTAGCATAAATTTATAACATCAATAAGAAACACTTATCCAATTGAGACTCCCTAGGGGCAATGGCAAGCCTAGAACATCAAGGAAAGAAAGCAACTTGAACAAGTTGATTCCTTTGTGTTTTCACCTATCCCAATGCAACAATTTTATTTCTCCAATGCAAATTAAAAATGATTAGTGCCTTACTATTGGGTTGTGCGATCAAGTAATGTGAAGACTAGAGTAAGTCCTTGGGGGTGTAAATCCTCTTACTCCCCAAGGAAATCTAGGTCCAATAGGAAATCCTAAGAGGGTGTAATCCCTTTTACTTCTCTTAGCAAAACTCTATGCAATAATATGACCTTGGATGTAAGAGATTGATCCACAAGGAACTTAGGGGTGTAAGCCCTTTTACTCCTTAGGGTTAGTGAAATAAAGAAAGGTGAACTTGGAGGGTATACATCCTTGTGGTTCTCCAAGAAAGCTTGTAATTAATGACCTTTCACAAGCAAATAAATGAAATCTTGGGGAGGGTTAATGCCCTTATACTCCTCCAAGGGTTCATCCACTAATAATTATGGAAGAAGTAAGAATTTTAGAAAACAAGTCCAGAATTTCCTTACCAATTCCAAATAAATGCAAGATCAAACCCTAAGTGACCAAGAAAATTCCATCAACAAGCATGAGAAAAATCCTCCAAGTGTAGCACACCACTTTTATCCATCAATAGCAAGAGAAAACCATAACAATTGCAAGAGATAGATGAAATGCTTCAAGAGTAGCGAAAATTTCAGCTAAGTATCCTTCTCCATAAGGGAGAGCTATGTTATGAAATTATATTCACATGATCTCTATTTATAAAAAAGACTTAAAACATAGTTTTTCCACTTAGCAAGGGTGAAACATAAGATAAGGGGTCAACAACCCTTATCTTACCCCTTGAACCAAATAATAATATTTAATTTTCACTTTAACACAATAGAAACCTTAAAAAAAAGATGATGTCACCCCTTTAGGGGACGTTTTGACACTTTGAGCAAGTCATTGGAGAAGAAAATGGAGGTCGTTGGGGCTCCTTGAGCCTCCTTATCATGTGCTAGGGTAAATCCATGTCTCCTTTGGTCAAAACATGCCAAGTGTCAATGTGAAATAACTCCATCACCACCAAACCCCCTCAAGCATGATGTCGAGCCTCAAAAGGTGATGTTTTGTTTGTCCTAGGCAAGTCATTTGGGTAATAGGGGATGGGAAAGATTCTCCATGATGCAATGTAAGACTCCAAAGGAATGTCTTTGTGATCTGGTGTGTGGGCCTATAACATCCAACCTGTGGGATTCTTGCCCCATGGAAGCCCAAGCTACGCTTGTTCTCCCAGAACTGGCCACTAAGCAAGGTCTTGCAAAACAAAAGGGTACACCCTATAAATATCTCAAGTCAAATGTATCATGACAAGTGTAAACCAGATCTAATAAGAAAGGCACCTAAACATGTGCATCAAAGCTACCTCATTAAATTAAACAAATGCTAAAAGACCCTATACAATTGACCAAATTTAAGTATGGGAGGGGTGGCATAAAAGTCCTATTGGGTAGACCAAATCCCTCAAGTAAGGGATGATCCCAAGGATGGCCTTTCAAGGTCAATGAGTTTCATGACATACAAAGGCTCGTATTATCTCATTTATGAGTGCCTTTGTACATGGTGTGTGACACCTTCGTTTGTGATGCACTTTTTCCAAGCCCAACTTCTTGTCATTCTTTCTTCTTTAGCTCTTCCTTTCTCTTTATATGTCCTTCATGTTTTAAGGAACAAATTGGCATCCATTGTCCTGGCTTGGTGTCCAGATAACGATAGTGAAATTCACAAATACCTCATGGAAATGCTCGTGATGAGACCCCCTTTCTCTCATTTGTTTAACCGAGAACCACTACCCTGGATTGGTGACCAGATGATGGCAATGGCATACTGCTAAATACCCATGATCATGATAGGTCATCTCCTGATGATGCCTCCCATCCTCCAACTAACCCCTTAAGCATTCACTATCATTTATTTTTGTAGGTCCTCCATTTCTTATAGAGAAGTGTTTCATTGATTTCTCAGGGATCCCTGGGCAAAGCATATGGAAGGTCCATATTTAGGATTTTATATTTTTATCCAAGAACAATCCCTCTGAGCCTTCAACCCCTTCTTCCCATGAAATGAGGTACATTCCCTTCTTAGGTCACTAAAGTCAAAGGGCCTAGAAGAAGACAATATGATGGGAGTGTAATCAGTGAAAGGTGGTAAGTATGGTCGGGAATGGTACGATAACCCCTTAAGGGACCCCTAGTCGCAAACCTTCCCCAAAGGTTTGCCACTTACTGGGAAATCTATGACACTCATCAACGTGAAACAGGGTTAAAATAATAATGTCCAAGCAGGCATTCTATAATCAAAAGCAGCTTAAATACAACATGTTTAAATGCCTCAAATATTAGGGTGATTACCTGCCACAATACCTGACTTGTACTGGATGGATCAAGAACCATCTGCCTTCTAGAAACAAGCCGGTGTGGTGGATGTGTTGACAAATGGATCAAAATGTGGTGATAGAGTGGGATTTTGTATGTGCGAGTGGACATTGTTAGTCGCCTGGTCTCTCGACACTCCATATATGCAACCTGAGGACCTCGAGACATCATCTCCTTAGTTATCCCACAAAATGGGGATAACACCTAGCTCCTACTCATGGACATGTACTCATCGTAGAGTGCATGAGAACCACAACATCTTTAGCCAGACCTATGCCTACACTGAAATAAGAAATCATAAAATCTAGGGTGGTTCTATCACCCTTCATCCGTATACATCAAAATCCAAATGAAAACTAATATAGGAAAGAAAATTTTAGCATTTTTTCAAAAATTTCTAAATTAAGCATGAAATCAACATGCAAGTACAGAAAAATGATATATGAAATGCATCTAAGCAAATACGAGCAATCAAGATGCAAATGTAAGGAAAGAAAGATGACCTACCTACTTACCTAGGGCCTTGGGGCTAGGAAGATCAGACGATAGATGATGTCAGGTGAAGTCATACAACCAGTGCAACCAATTGATCATCCCATCAAAGTATCTCCCCTTGTGCTTGATTATGTAAAACAACAAAGATAAGTCAAGCACATAATGATCATGAGCATAAATAGATATATAATGAATCATGAAATGAAACTCATAGAGATGGGTGGGAGGGAGGAAATCCTGGTGGAAAGAATATCCACAACTCTAATCATCTAAGTAATCATGCCTGAAGTGATAGTCACAAGCTCAATCAACCCATCTCTGAAAATGACTATTGTATATAGATGACAATTCATATTCATTCATGCACAAAGACCCACTGCTTGTTGAAGACTGAGAGGATATGAGAGATTGGAAGAAGACTGCATGGCTTCCCAGAGAAGAATATATGTGGTGAGAGATAGCCTCAAGTCTAGATAAATAAAAGCGTGAAATCTTCATCAGTGAATCCCTATAGAAATCCTTGATATGAAAATACTTCCTCTTTGTACAATGAACCTTTGATCGCTTTGATATGACCATGTCCTGGTATTCCTCCAAAATTGAGGATGAAGGTGGTTGAGAGTCCTCATACAACAAGTCTGCACCCCCAAAAAGATATGCATCACAAGTCCCAAGGGATGACTGAAAATCATCATGAAAATATTGCGACCGATCATCCTTGAATAAATATGTAATCATGCCATCATCATGCTGCTAAACATACGAATCATATACGCATGAAAAGTATCCCTCTGAAGATGACAACGCAAACCCCTTTTCTTGAGGGCTACCCTCAATGTTGTAAATAAGGTCTCTATCAAAAGTGAGATGACCAAGATCCCACATGTGTCTGCCAAACTATATGAAAGTGTCTATATGCTCATCAACCATATCCAAAGGTTCTTTCATAAGACCATCAACACGACTGACCATCTCTTTGTCTTCGTGTGCAGGAGGAGTAGAGGCATGGACGTCTTCAACTAGATTTTCAAATTTTCCATCATCGAGACTGATCGCTTCTTCAACATCATGAACAGGGGGAGAGCACGACTGGACAACCTCAAATCACCATGCATGAGGAAAGATAATCATGCCTCAACATGTTGCGCTTCCTCGTGATTATTTTTTCTCTTCATGGGCATACTCTTCCATCACCTCATCATTACACGATGCTTGATCCTTAATGCAAAGTGCTTTGGTTTCCCTTTTTAAAAAGGATATGTCATATATGAGGGATCCTCTAATGATTTTTCACTTCTAGAGTCATAGAATAAAACATCATTAAGTTCTTCAAAAGGGTCACCACTCATTATGTTCTCTTCTTGATGTGCAGGACGAACAAAGGCTTGGATGTCTTCATCAAATGGAAGGGAAGATATGGGAACTTTGTCTTCATCAAATGTCTCGTTTAGATCTTCAGCATGTGAATCTTCATCTTCAGCTTTCCATTCTTCATTTATTGTATCGTCATCCACAGAGAAACCTTCTTTGCGTAGAGCATCTTCAAGTTCATGGAAAACATATTGCAAATCCTGAGTGGCTGGCCTGCAATGCCTGAGAAACTCCTCAACAAGCTTTGTACAATACCAGATACTTTTCAGATCACATGAGTGTGCAGGAAAATTCCTTTGACTTTTTTCCATAGAAGATACACAATTTTTCATTAGTACATATTCATACAATACATTTAGACTTGAGGCATATTTCATATAATTGACAGTTTGGGTGACTGCTAGGGTTGGGTCACCATTAAACTTGGGGCAATTTTCACTCCATTTTGTTGGGAAATGGGTTGGATATCCAGGAATATTCTAAACATCAAAAGAGAGATAAACCTTATGGAATTCCCATGGTAAGTTCCATGAGGCCATGGTCCCATTACTTAGGGTAATAACTCAATGGAGTCACAAGATGAGTTGAAGGCTCATCAAAGGATGGAAAGGGATAAGGTGGGTTCTTAGAAGGTGGAGTCATGAGATGAACTTTAAGAAGAGCATTCATATGGAGTCGCCAAGCAAGCTAGGGGAAGGCTTTGGGATAGCTTGTCAAAGTGTCATTAGGGTTCAGAAGAGAATTCAAAATCCTCTCCGACAATAGCGCCAAAATATATTCGCACAAGTTGTAGGTTGGGAAAATCCCAACCCAACCACCAAATGGCGACAAATTTGAGAACACCTACGATATGTCACATTAGGCACGTATTCCCATCACTTTAGAGATGATAGAATCACCTCAAGGGGGGAATCTTGGTGACCCTAGGGGAAAATGAGATAGAAAGTGAGATGTATGAATGGAAACCCCTATAGGTCAAGTTAATAGATTGAATAAGGCTTAAGAATGAGTCTTGGGAAAGGTTTAAGGTTACCAAGTCCTTGGGTACCTACTGAGAGTGTTTGTACCTGCCCGAGACATAAGAAAAACCACCTGTGTGTAGTATATGTTAGGTGGAAAATCAACTTAAACTTGTTGTCCCTAATAGAAGCAGTAAACAAAGATGTATATCAACAATGAAATCAAGTAACCACTACAGATTAAACCATTGAAAGCATCGAAGATTAGTTGAGTTATGAAGCATAAAACATGTAGATAATTTCTCAGCACTTTAGCACAACTTTAGTGGTATTTAGATGGTTGTAAGGATAAGTTTTCATAGTATATTTATGACAACCAAGTGGTTGTAGAAGTGTTTTGCTACAACCACAACTTTTACCCCAAAAAATCAGCCAGAAGATTTCCCAACAATAGCTAACATCAAGTAGATTAACAATAGCAACTTTCCAATTAATTCCAACAGTAAAAGAGTGAGGAATCGAGCTTGAAAAAGAGAGTTTGATGCAGCCCTAATGGATGTAGCATAAATTTATAACAGAAATAAGAAACACTTAGCCAATTGAGATGCCCCAGGGGCAATGACAAGCCTAGAACATCAAGGAAAGAAAGCAATTTGAACAAGTTGTTTCCTTCACGTTTTCACCTATCCCAATCCAACAATTTTATTTCTCTAATGCAAATTAAAAATGATTAGTGCCTTAATATTGGGTTGTGGGGTCAAGTAATGTGAATACTAGACTAACTCCTTGGGGGTTTAAATCCTCTTACTCCCCAAGGAAAGCTAGGTCCACTAGGAAATTCTAAGAGGGTGTAAACCCTTTTACTTCTCCTAGCAAAGCCCTATGCAAGAATATGGCCTTGGATGTAAGAGCTTGATCCACAAAGAACCTAGGGGTGTAAGCCCTTTTACTCCCTAGGGTTTGTGAAACAAACAAAGGTGAAATTGGAGGGTATATGTCCTCCTAGTTCTCCAAGCAACCTTGTAATTAATGACCTTTCACAAGAAAATAAATGAAATATTGGGGAGGGTGAATTCCCTTATACTCATCCAAGGGTTCATCCACTAAGAATTATGGAAGAAGCAATAATTTTAAACAACAAGTGCATAATTTCCTTACCAATTCCAAATAAATGAAAGATCAAACCCTAAGTGACCAAGAAAATTCCATCAACAAGCACGAGAAAAATCCTCTAAGTGTAGCGCACCACTTTTATCCATCAATAACAAGAGAAAACAATAACAATTGCAAGAGAGAGATGAAATGATCCAAGAGTAGCGAAAAATTCAGCTAAGTATCCTTCTCCACAAGGGAGAGCTATGCTATGAAATGAGATTCACATGATCACTATTTATACAAAAGTCTTAAAACATAGTTTGTCCACTTAGCAAGGGTAAAATATAATATAAGGGGTCAAAAACCCTTATCTTACCACTTGAACCAAATAATAGTATTTAAATTTCACTTTAACACAATAGAAACCCTAAAAATAAGATGACATCACCCCTTTAGGGAACGTTTTGACACTTTGAGCAAGTCGTTGGAGAAGAAAATGGATGTCGTTGGGGCTTCTTGTGCCTCCTCATCACGTGTCAGGGTCAATCCATGTCTCCTTCGATCAAAACATGCCAAGTGTCAATGTGAAATAACTCCATCACCACCAAACCCCAGCATGATGTCAAGCCTCAAAAGGTGACATTTTGCCTCTCCTAGTCAAGTCGTTTGGGTAATAGGGGCTGGGCAAGATCCTCCATGATGCCATGTAAGCCTCCAAAATCATGTCTCTGTGATCTGGTGTGCGAGCTTACAACATCCAACATGTGGGCTTCTTGCCCCATGGAAGCCCAAGATAGGCTTGTTCTCCCAAAACTGGCCACCAAGCAAAGTCATACAAAACAAAAGGGTATGCCCTCCAAAGATCTCAAGTCAAAGATATCATGACAAGTGTAAACCACATATAATAAGCAAGGCACATAAACATGTGCATCAAAACTACCTCATCGAATTAAACAAATGCTCAAAGACCCTATACAATTGACCAAGTTTAAGTATGGGAGGGGTATCATAAAATTCCTATTGGGTAGACCAAAGCCCTCAAGTAGGGGATGCTTCCAAGTATGGACTTTCAAGGTTATGTACTGGATGATGAGGTGGAAGGGATTTAGAATTCATAGGTCCATGAGTTTCATGACATATAAGGGCTCGTATTATCTGATTTATGGGTGCCTTTGTAGAGGGTGTGTGGCACCTTCGTTTGCAATGCACTTTTTCCAAGCCCATGTTCTTGTCGTTCTTTCTTCTTTAACTCTTCCTTTCTATTTATATTTCCTTCATGTTTTCAGGAACAGGTTGAAGGCCATTGTCCTGGCTTGGTGTCCACATAATGACAATGTCATTCACAAATACCTTGCGGAAATGAGAAGGTTGGCTCGTATTGAGACCCCCTTTCTCTCAGTTGTGTAATCGAGAACCACTAACCTGTCTTGGTGACCAGATGATGTCAATTTCATACCGCTAAATACCCATGATCATGATAGTTTGGCTCGTGATGAGACCTCCCATCCTCCAACTAACCCCTTAAGCATTCACTATCATTTATTTTTGTAGGTCCCCCATTTCTTATAGAGAAGTGTTTCATTGCTTTCTCAGGAATCTCTGGGCGAAGCATCTGGAAGGTACATTCCAACAACAATCCAACAACAATCCAACAACAACAACAACAAACCCTTTGGGCCTTCAACCCCTTCTTCCCATGAAATGAGGTACATTCCCTTCTTGGGTCACTAAAGTCAAAGGACCTATAAGAAGACAATATGATGGGAGTGTAATGAGCGGAAGGTGTTAAATATGGTCGGGAATGGCATGATAACCCCTTAAGAGACCCCTAGTCACAAACCTTCCCCAAAGATTGGCCACTTACTAGAAAATATATGACACTCATCAAGGTGAAATAGGGTCAAAAGCATAATGTCCAAGCAGGTGTTCTATAATAAAAAACAACTTAAATACAACATGTTTAAATGCCTAAAATATTAGGGTGATTACCTACCACAATACCTGACTTGTACCACATGGAGCAAGACCCATATGCCTTCCATAAGCTAGCCGATGTGATGGATGCGCTTACAAATGAATCAAAATGTGGTGATAGAGCAGGCTTTCATATGTGCAAGTGGACACTTCTAGTCATGTGGTCTCTCAACACTCCATATCTGCAACTTGAGGGCCTCGAGACATCATCTCCTTAGTTATCCCACAAAATGGGGATAACAGGCTGCTAATAAAGCTATTGAGGAAATGATTAATCATATAAAAGAATTATTTCAAAAATCTGCCAAAGAAATAGCCCTTGAGGATGAAGAAATGCTTGAAGGACGGATATATGAAGAAAGCCACCGAGAAGATCTCGATGAAGATTCGAACAAGACATTTGATGAAGATGCAGTGCTCATATATGCCCTTCCATTTGATGAAGACATCCATGCCTTTGTTCCTTATGCACATCAAGAAGAGAAAATGATGAGTTGTAATCCTTTTGAAGATCTTGTTGACACTTTGTTCCGTGACTTTGGAAATAGAGAAGTATTAGAGGAATCCTTGGATGCAACATATCCTTTTTGGAAAACACAAACAAAGAATCCTACAGTAAGGATCAAGCCCCTCATAATGAAGAGGCGATGGAGGGGCATGTCCATAAAGATAAAGAAGAATCTTGACGAATTGTAACATGTTGAGACATCGTTATCTTTGATCCTACTTGATGAAGGTGAGGTTGTTGAGCCTTGCTTTCTTCCTGTGCATGAATTTGAAGAAGAAATTAGTCCCAATCGTGAAAAAATTGAAGATCCAGTTGAATCCACCCTGGCCCCTGCTCTTCCTGCACATGAAGATAAAGAGGTGGTCGTTTTTAGTCTCATTGATGATCTTGTGAAAGATACCGTGGATATGGTTGATGAGTATATAGACACTTTCATACAGACTAGGAGACGTACATGGGATTTTGGTCATTTTATTTTTTATAGAGACCCCGTTTACGACATTGAGGGTAGATTTCAAGGAAGAGGGTTTGATTTGTCATCTTCAGAAGACTGGTCTTCATGTATATATGCTTCAGATGTTTGGAAGGTTGATCATGATATGGTTATAGATTTGTTCCATCCATTTGAGGATGACCTATCACAACATTTTCAGAGTGATTTTCACTCATCCTTTTGGAGTTGTGATGCAGATGCTTTTGCGTATGCAGACTTGTTCTATGAGGACTTTCAACCACGTTCATCCTCTTTTAGATGAACACCGGAACGTGGCCATCCCAGAGGAATCCAAAGGATCACTCTACAAAGAGAAAGTATCTTCATCTTGGGGATTTTTGTGAGGGTTCACAGATGAAGAGACAAGATTTTTCCAAACTCAAGCATGTCCCTTACCTCATTTCTTCTTCTCAGGGAAATAATGAGGTATTCTTCGGATCTCTTATGTTTTCTCAGTCTTCAAGAAACAACAATCATGACAAGGATGAAGATGAGCCATCGTCTACATATAGTAGCCCTCTTCAGAGATGGATTGATCATGCTTGTGGTTACACTTTCAGGGAGGATGATCTGGCTAATGGTTTCTATTTCTAGCAGTATTTCCTCCCTCCCACCCATATCCATGAGTTTCATTTTACGATTGATTATATATCTATTTATGCTCATGATCATTTTGCGTTGGACTTATCTTTGTTGTTTCACATGATTTTTCATTGGTTGTATGACTTCACCTAACATCATCTATCACCTGATTTTCAGGGCCCTAAGGCCCCCAAGTAAGTAGGCAGGTCATCTTTTTTTCCTTTCATTTGCATATTGATTTCTCATGATAGTTTAGATGTATTTCATATTTCATTTTTCATTTTTCTCTACTTTCATATTGATTTCACGCTTGGTTTACAATTTTTTGAAAAAATGCTAAAATTTTATTTTCTAGATTAGTATCATTTTTGGTTTTGATGTATATGAACAAAGGGTGATAGAACCACCCTAGATTTTACAGTGTTTTATTCCAGTGTAGTCACATATCTGCTAGGAGATTCTTCGGTTCTTATGCACTCTACGGTGAGCACGTGTCCCCAATTAGGATCCAGATGTTATCCCCAACTCCTAGGGATAACTAAGGAGATGATGTTTAAAGGCCCTCAGGTTGAAAACATGGAGTACTGAGAGACAACTTGACCAACAATGTCCACCTGCATAGACAGAGACCCACCTCACCACCATAGATCTAGGTTGATCACGACGGTATCCTCCACATCAGCTGGCCTCCGAAAGACATTGGGTCTTGCTCCAATAGGTACAAGTAAGGTATTATGGTGAGTCTTATTTCAATATTTGATGCATTTGAGTTTGTCGCGTCTATTATTGCTTTTGATTATGTGACATTTGCTTGGACATTATGCTCTTTTCCCTGTTTCATCTTGGTGGTTGACATTGTGCCCTAGTAAGTGGGTCACCCTTAGGGATAGGTGTGCTACTCGGAGGTCCTTTTGATGAGTCATCATGCCATTCCTGACCATACTTGTCACTTTCCATGTTTCATCCCATCTCCTCACCTTTTGGGTTTTTCAGGCGTACTGACCCAAGAAGGAGTTGTCCCTCACTTCATGGGAAGAAGTGGCAGAAGGCCTAGAGGCTTGTAGCTGGAAAAAGATAAAGCATGATTATGAACCTTCTAGATTCTCTCTCAAAGAGGTCTCGAGAGAAATGAAAAGCTTCTGCTAAAAAATCAAAGACCTGCAAAATCAAACACATAACATAAATGTCCCACTTGATTGAGGGATTTACACAAAGTGCATTACAAGCTAGACTATACCCCCATGGCACTATGTGTACTTATCCCTTCAAGTGACACTTTGGTACTACCCCCCAAGCTAATCGATTCACCCTAGGGAGTACCCAGTGTTTGGACCTTAATTAATTAATGGCAATGAATGGGCTTGGAAAAAGGATGGATTGAAAACGAAGTTGCAACACACGCTCTACAAAGGCACCCATAAGTGAGACACTACAACCCCTTGTATGTCATGAACCCCATGCCCAAAAAATTTCCCCTCATCCATGACACCTCATCCACATAACTTAGAAGGAGGTCCCCTTGGTAAACACCCCTAAACTTGAGGAACAATTCACCCAATAGGTCGTTTTTTCAAACCTCCCATACCTAAACTTGGCAAATTGCATATTGTCTTTGAGCATTAGTTTATTTTTATGAGGTGGTTTGGATGTACTTGCTTAGATGACTCTTTTTTTTATTTGATTTACTCATCATGATGCTTTAACTTGAGATCCTTGGAGGGTGTATCCATTTGTCTTC
>ML800040.1:91167-145394 GCA_009831015.1 Picea engelmannii
AGCCCTTCTGGGTATGGAACTTTCTTTTTTCTAGTTCTCTGATATTTCTTCTCTGCAATGCCACAGGTCTGATCAAAATTGGATGTGCCAAGTGGAATTTATGGTAACTTCCCCACAACTTGCTGATTTTTGGCCTTTCCAGGAGAGCTCACTTGGATAGCATGCCCCACACAAAATAATTGATATAAAATTCTGAAAATCGTACCAAAAATACTACGGAATGTCCACTATCCAATGCAATTGTTCTCACTCAATTTGGATACTCTAGGAAGACGTTATGATTGTTTTACCCGGAACACTTTCTCGAGACTAGTCAAATACCCTATTTTTCCATATGGTGTATCTACAAATGTAAGATGACCCAGAAGCTGAACGTTTTACCGCATATACCTTACTAATTTATGTGAACAACCTTTGGATTTTAGGGTCTGAAACATTACAAAAAATTATTTATAGCGAAAATTCTGCAATGACTCAATTTAAGATGATTCCAGAACCCTATCTTACACAGGCTGTATCTCCGAAAGTATAAGGCCTCAAGAGATGAAATTTTCACCCAACGTACCTTGATCTGTCTACTAAATATCCTCCAATTCGTTCCTTCTGAAACATTGTAGAAAAAAAATCTATAGCAAAAATGCCAAGGTGTCTCAGATGTAGTAGTGAAACCCCAAGACCTTGAGCTCTCATACCATATGTTAGGAACCAAATATCAATATAGCATAGAAAAACCTCAGAATAAGTTCTCAACACCTTGAAAAAGAGATAATTTAAGATAATAAGCCTCATCGAGGGGGCAACCTCCTTATACACCACCTAAATGTTCAAGTACCAGATGATTCCAAATGAAAATGTCTTCTTGGTATATATAAGAGACTAGGAGGTACAATTACAACTAACAGACTCAATCCGATATAAATAAAATAACATTACAAATGTAATATGCCCCAATTAAGGGGTAATGAGCCACCATTTAGGGCTTAACAGTTAACGTTAAAACTCGAGATTTTTAGATTGTCTAAATTGGAATCAATTCTATGTTTTATGTGCTTGGTTGAGCCACTAGGGCATCACCTTTGGCTAAGTGATTTTTGTTGTTGTCATAACATTCCATCTACAACCATTAGTGCTACAGAAACCCTAAGACAACTTTCTTAATAACTCACAAACCAATCGTCAAAAGTTGCTAAAAATTTGCCCCTATAATCTACTAACCCTAGCACACTTTTTGGGTGGATTGTTGGCAAGTTTTGGTGGTTGATCTAATTACTATAACAACTTGTATGCTACAACCACAAGGATAGAATACTATTTTATTTCAGACTTGTTTCATGTTAAATTCATGCTCTTTCATACTTGAGTTAACTAGCTTGTCTCTTGCAATCTTAAATATACTTTTAGCACCTTTATTTGCAGCTCTTGTTATCATTTTATTGCTGATATATATTACTATTTATTGCTGAAATGAGGGACAACAAACTTAACTTGCTTGTCCAACATAATATTGGGCTTGTATCTTCATTTTCCTTGTGTCTTGGGCAGGTACAATCACCACTTGGCAAGTCTACTACATTGTGGCATATCTTCTACCATCTGCGAGACTCTTTTCAAGCCCTTTTCACCTTCCATCATTGACCTATAGGTGGACTCTTCTTCGTCTCTTCACTTTCCATCTCATTTCTCCAAGGTCACTCGGATTCCTCCTTTGAGGTTATTACTTCATCTCTAAAATGACGGGAATACCTACCTAACGTGACAATGGTTAGGTGTTCTCTTAGTTGTCACCATTTTGTGGTTGGTTCGAGCTTTGCCCAACCTACAACTTGTGCAATAATAGGTTTATCCCACATTCATAAATTGGATTGACTCGACTTGATTGTATCCCTGTGTAAGAAATCTTTCGCTTTCTCATTTAATATACAATACAATGAACTCTTTCCAGTTATATTGGTTTCTTTATGTGCTCGATTTACGTAATATGGTATTAGAGCCCAATGTTTTAGAAGTCATATCAAGAGTCTTGAGCCTTTGAAAGACAAAGTTTCCACTCTTCCGACTTTAGTAGTCTGCCTGCCATAAAGTTTGTGTGAGTGTGAAGACCTAAGGACTAATGTTAGCAGAGACAAATCGAGGTATCACAAGCGTAACACATTGAAGAGGCAAAAGGGTTTCATTGAAACCAAACCTGACTGGTTTTTGAGTTGTTTGAAGACATATCTATCTCGATCTGTGAAGTTTCAGCTATTGGTATGTAGATATGAGTATTTTTGGGTTGATTTGAGGTAAATTTCTCACAAACCTATGTGTTTCTCAGTAGTGCATGGCTGCTACAACTGTTTAGCCCCAATATACGGGTGTTTTTACTCTCGTGTTATAGTTTTAGGGAGGGAAGAACATGTATTTTGCATTTGTTTCTCTAATTCGGTCTATTTTTTTGCATTCTTAGCTTGTATCTATGGCTTTGTTGTCCAACATCATGTTGGAAGGCAACCAAAAGTTCTTTGGGAAGAACTAAAATACATGGAATCAACATATCTTGACCATTTTTTAGTATAGGTGTTTGTCAGATATTGTTTTCGGCAAGTCAACCCGACCCGATATGGTAGGTAAAAACTAGGACAATTTTGATGGAAAAGACATAGAAGCAGTGATGCTCCTCAAGTTGTCAGTGACAGATGACATGCTTCTCGAGGTTCAAATCGGGAAGATTTCCACCATAATTTGGAAGCATTTGAAATATTTGTATCAAACTTCAAACAAGGGTCGATCCTTCTTCTTGAAGAACATGTTTTTTTCAATCACGATGAGTGAGGGTGCATCATTATAAGAGCACTTACTCAAGATCAAGGACATCCAAGAACAATTGGAGGCCATTGACTA
Source organism: Picea engelmannii (assembly GCA_009831015.1). NCBI lineage: Eukaryota > Viridiplantae > Streptophyta > Pinopsida > Pinales > Pinaceae > Picea > Picea engelmannii. The sequence continues at coordinate 94,048 of ML800040.1, forward strand.
GAAGATGGAAGAAGAGGACATGGTGGCAATCACGTTGAAAATCTTATCACATGCTTATGAGTACTTCATAGAGACCCTGAACATCACTCATACAGATGGTGACGTGAAGTTTGGAGAGTTGTGCAATAAGCTCTTACAATAGGACAAATGGAAGAAATAGTTTGGTAGCAACAATGAGATCGAGGGTTCAGAATAGGTCTTTGCATCCAATGCCAAGGGAAAAAGCAAATGGGAAAAGAAGAACGGTCAAGGAAATGGTGAGGATGCAACCAAGAGCCCGAAGATCATCACCTATCACTACTATGGCAAGGTAGGACATATGAAGAATCATTGTAGAAAATGGTTGGCGGATCAAAAATCCAACAAAGGAGGGCCTCAACAAAAGGCTCATGTCGCAGAGCATTCATGGCCACGACACATGTATATCAGTCAAGGTCATCTACTTGGTTCATTGATTTAGGGGCATCACGACACTTCACCAACATACAGGATTGGTTCACAAAGTATTCACCTTGTTCATCCAAGGATTTTGTGATCTTTGGTGGTGGGGATGAGTATACTGTAGTTGGTACAGGAAATGTGCATATTTCCTTTGGAGGGAAAATGTTCATGTTCCTCAATGTCTACTATGTGCCAGGTTTGGAGCTTAATATTCTTTCAGTTAGTCAGATTATAAGGTATTCCCCCATCTAGATGTCAACTTTAGCAATAAAAAATGCTACATAGTTGACAAGGAGACCAAGAATATTGTTGCTCTTGGTGTGGAGGACCACGAGTTGTTCAGATTGCTAGATATTAAACAAATCAAAGAGCATGCACTAGCAACTAAGAGTGCATATGACATAAGTACCTTATGGAATCAAAGGTATGGGAACCTCAACTTGAACTACCTCTCTCAGTTGGCACGAGAGAAACTGGTAGTGTGTTTCCGAACATGTTGTAGAAGATCCAAGGAGTTTATGGAGCTTGTCGGCTAGGGAAGCAACATAAAACACCATTTGATGAAGTACGAGCTTGGAGAGTGCAGAGAGTCCTTTAACTTGTTCATGCAGACATATGTGGACCAAGAACACGACATCAATCATTGGTGCTAGGTTTTTCTTTTTGTTTGTTGATGATTTCAGTAGGAAAAATTTTCTAAAATTAAAATTTGACGTATTTAATGAATTTCAAAAGTTCAAAGTATTAGTAGAGAAAGAGTCAGGTTTTCATATTGCCTCTCTTAGATATGATAATGGTGGGGAAATTTACTTAAAATAATTCAATAACTTTTTAACTAAACATGGATCCAAAGAAAATATACTACACCCTACACTCTACAACAAAATGGAGTGGTTGAGAGGTGAAATTGTACTATCACAGAGATGGCCAGGTGTATGTTGTAGAACAGGTCTATTCCAAATAGGTTTTGGGTTGAGGCAGTGTTCACACTAGTATACATGTTGAATAGATCTCCCATGATGGTGGTGAAGGAGAAGACCCTAGAGGAAGCATGGTCTGGAAGAAATCCCAAAGTAAGTCATCTAAAGTCTTTGGTTCAACTACCTACACTTGGATTCCAACTAAGAAGAGAACCATGTTATATACAAAGAGAAATAAGCTGATGATTATAGAGAACAATGACACTCATAGGACTTACAGGTTGGTTGATACCGACACTGATAAGTTAAGCTTGACCAAAGATGTTGTTGTTGATGAGGAGGTTGCACCTTTCCAAACTCCTCATGAGTTTCTAATTACTGAGAAGCTTGAAGTGGCTGAGGATTGTCAAGCTTTAGGTATCTTCCTCTTTCTCATTTAATATACAATAAAAATAACTCTTTGGAGTTATATTGGTTTATTTATGCACTCAATTTCCATAATATGGTATCAGAGCCAACGTTTTAGAAGTCGTATCAAGATTCTTGGGCCTTTGAAAGACAAGGTTTCCACTCTTACGAATTCAACAGTTTAAGTGCCACAAATTTTGTGTGAGCATGAAGACCTAGGGACTATTGTTGGCATAAATGGATGGTGAGATCACAAGCGTAACACGTTGAAGAGGCAAAAGGGTTTTATTGAAACCAGATTTGACTTGTTTTTTAGCTGTTTGAGGGCATATCTATCTAGATTTGTGAAGTTTCAGCAAAGATGTTGTTGTTGAGGAGGAGGTTGGATCTTTCCAAACTTCTCTTGAGTTCTGAATTACTGAGAGGACATAAGTGGTTGAGGATTCGGGTGTCAAGCTTCATGTAGCTCCACCTAAAGGGGGGGAATATTTAGAGCATGAGGAGTCTCCTAGACCAATAATGTATGATCCAAATATAGGTGGTCAAAGTCATGATGGTCATAATGACTTGTATGAGGAAGATGCCAAGAAGAGACCCAAGTGGTGGCACAACACCATTGGAGATGTTTGAATAGGTGAAATGATCAAGGGACAATCATTGAGAGGAAAAAGTAAATAAATAACAAACATAGCCAACTTTGATGTTATGGCCAATATTCAGGAAATCTATGAGCCATAATTGTTTGAGGAAGCACAAAGGAGACCTGAATGTGAAAAGGCCATGGTAGTCGAACATGAGATTTTGATGAAAAATTGGACTTGGGATGTCACACCACTTCCATTAGGGAAGAATCCCATTAGCTTCAAATGGGTGTACAAGGTCAAGTACAAGGTAGATCGTACACTTGACAAGTGTAAATCACGACTGGTTGCAAAAGGGTTCTCTCAGCGAGAGGGCATTGATTATGAGGAGAACTTTTCTCCTACAAAAAATATGAGCACCATTCATCTTGTTATAGCCATGGTGGTACATAATGGATGGAAGATCCATTAGATGGACTTGAAGGGTGCCTTCCTCAATGGAGGTTTAAAAGAAGAGGTATGCATGTATCAACCGCAGAGTTTTTAAGTTTCGGGGTATATCTTGTTGAAATATTGTAACTACAAAGAATATTCTACTTATTATTGAGCTATTATATTATAGATCAATCCCCTTTTGTGGATTGATCATGTCGGGCTTTGCATAAGACCAAATCTTGTTTTGTGGATTGGTCAATCCCCAATTATATGTTGCTAATTAAGAAGTTGTCCCCTGGGCCTAATTAAAGTGGTTTTAGCCACTAAGTGAAGAAGTCGACCCTGCTTGATAAAGAGACACCACCCTAGCACCTACCAACCCGTATAAATAACAATGGAAGGCACCTCATTAGCTCACTCATTCAAGTCACTCATCTAGTGCGCAAGTTTGAAGGAAGCTGCAGTTGCTAATTGTCGGAAGAAGGAAGAGAGAGGCATATTGCTCAGTGTTGGATATTCTCTTGTGTTTGGTTTATTATCTTGGAATTGTATTGGCAATCTATATTAAGGATTTTTTTGCTGGGTTTTCTCCCCCATGAGGCTTTCCCAGGATACATGTTGTGTACCTTGTGGTGGTGTATCTTTTAGTGATCCTACTTATGCTATTATTTTCTAGTAAATTGAAAAGAACTTAATAACAACTCTAAATTTAACATATCTTGTCTGCAGACTGAAAAAGGCTCTATATGGTCTAAAACAAGCACCTAGGGCATGGTACATCAAGATTGATAAGTATTTGGATGAATAAGGGTTCCAACAAAGTCCTTTGTATTTCAACATGTATGTCAAAATAGTTGGTGACAATATCATCCTTTTGCTCATATATGTAGATGATATCATTATTATAGGTAGTGAGGCAAGTGCATTAACACAGCTGAAATTCAATATGAGAAAAGCTTTTGACATGACATGTCTAGGCCTCCTACACTATTGTCTGGGTGTTGACGTTTGGCAAAGAGGTAGTGACATTTTTGTCTCACAAACAAAATATGCGAGGAGTTTGTTGGATAAGTTAAGAATGACAGATTGCAAAATTCGTCTACACCAATGGAGAAAGGGTTGAAAATTTAATCCAAAACTGACTCTAAGGCAGTTAATGAGTCAATATATAGGGAAACTAGTGGTTAGCTTGATATATCTTATAGCCACTAGACCTAATTTGAATTTAATTTTGAGCTTCATTTCCATATTCATGACAACGCCAAAGGTACAACACTGGAAAACAATGAAGAGAGTGTTGAGATATGTGAAAGGGACACTTGACTTTGGCATTTTGTATAGCAAAAGCAAAGACCCTAGGTTGTGTGGGTATACATATTCAGATTGGGCAGGTTTTATTGATGTCAAAATCCATTTATGGATATGTTTTCAGCCTTGCCATGAGTGCAGTTACATGGACCAGCAAGAAGCAACATGTAGTAGCCCTTTCATCAATAGAAGCATAATATCGAGGAGCATTGAAAGGAGCATGCAAGGCAGTTTGTCTCAAGAGGATGCTTTCAGATATGCAAATGCAACAAATAGATGCAACACCCATGTTATGTGACAACCAAGGGGTGATGAAACTTTCCAAGAATCCAGTCTTCCACGAGCTTACCAACACATGTTGAGGTACATTGCCACTTCATCAAGAAACTTGTAGAAGACGAGCCTATTGAGCTACAATATTGTCCTACAGAGGATCAAACTGTAGAGATTCTCACCAAGGCTTTGCGTCCTGAAAAATATGTAAAATTCCAGGATAAGCTTGGTGTAGTTCATAGATTGACCATTAAGGGAGGGTGTTAAAACAAATGTTAGTTTGTAATGGTCAACTAGATATTAGGGCATTAATAAAGTCAATTCAACTTGAGGTTAGTTTATGCTTGTATTTCTTATTTCAATTTATCAATTTATCCCACATTCATAACGTGGATTGACTCGACTTGATTGTATCCCTATATAAGAAATCTTCCACTTTCTCATTTAATATACAATATTGAGAACTCTTTTGAGTTATCTTAGTTTCTTTATGTGCTCAATTTCTGTAATATCCTGAACAACCCTAACACTTGAATTACATAACCACCATGGTGTTTTTATTGTTCATGGATACTCCCATGTATCGTACCCTTGTGTATACTATTCTCCAAGGGCTCCAAAGCACTAATGTAGCTCTTGTATCAATGAGAGAGCTCTCCATTACAATTTAAATTAAAGTTTGTAGTCCTAATCCCAAAACAATGTCTCTTTGATTATACTTATTCTAGTTTGTTGTTCTTGGTGTGTGGCCTCATGAAGATTGAAGGGGAATGACATGACAAACGTGTAGGTTGTTATGGTTGTTTATGTTTTAACAGAAGGGACTCATTGCTCTGCTATTGACATCATATAAATATACCATTCTCTATCGAAGTTGGTGTCCCCAAGAGTTAAATTCTAGTATGATTGAAGAGAACATATGCTTGTGTTATGAATGTTAGATCAACCTTCATTAATGACAGGTCAGTCTTCAAATCCTTGGAACCGAGAAACCTCCCTCAATGACTTCAAGTCTGCATAGGAATCATATGCAATAACTACTAATTTTGATTCATTAAAAATTCCTTATCTCCAAATATTATCACAAAGTACATCAACAAAGTAAGGATGACCACGTTAAAATCTCCTTAAGCACCTACATTAGCATTTGAGAACTATTCATTCAAATCCTTTTCTTTAAATCCAAGTTTAAATATATCTCTATGCGACCTTTGAAGTCCACGAGACAAAACATGAATTGTAGAGTTCAATGGCGGTTCTCTGAAATTCAAAGTAACTGCAAATAATAAAAAATATATATTGCATATAATCAACAAAGATGATGTGGTACAACTAACATGTTCATATTTAAGTCAGTAATTGCAAAAAATGGTTTGCAAATTTTATTTATACTTGAATGGATTTATAGTCTTCTCTCTATTCATGAATATGATGAATTATTTATTTTCAACACCATAACTTCTCATGGTTACCAACTAAGCGAAGGAGTCATGTATAATTACTAGAGCAAGTCTTTGGATCAAATACCATTGAACAAAGACATGATAATTCAATATTGTTTAGTCTATAAGCCAAAATGGGAATAAATCAACTCACCTTGGACATTCTTTGAAGGAAACAAAGCTAAAAACGAAGATTATTTCACAACTATTAAAGAAAGAGATACACAAATCAGGGTTTTTTAAGCTTGACAATTGCATAAGAGGAGCAAAGGTATGCCTACATGTTGGTTATTGTAAGAGTGTGATTTTTAGAAGTACCTCGCCAACAAGAAACTAAAAAACCATCAATTTGGGAAAGTGTCAAAAGACAAGAGACATAACCACCATAGAAGTTGTAAGAATCATGCACTAGAAGCACAAATGAGTTCAGATTAGAGAGGAAAGGAAGAGGTTATCAAACAAGATCAAGAGAAATTATGAAAAAGAGTTAGAAAGGTATTATAGGAATTTGAAGCCCTGTATATAATATTGATACATGTATATTGAAGTTGTGAGCAAAAAGTAGCAAGGGACCTATAGTTATTTCATTCCAACTAAATTTTTCTTATGACATCAAAACGTATAAACTCCACGCCTATGATTACGTAGATCTCCACAAGTTTTGATTCGTGAATTTTAGGGCCTTCATATCACCTTAATTGTTTCGTAAATGAATTTTTATAATGTCAATCTCTCAGAGACATAACCTCATGAGCACACCTTCAAATAATCGAGGTAGATCCATAAACAATGTCTCTTATGATTATTGTATTGCAATTTGAAAGAGTCCATTCTAGTTGTTGTTCTAGTTCTCCAAGAGTCACATTTCCATGTTACACGTGGCTATTATGGAATACTCAATAATCATTATTAATTTTTTTTTCCCTTGAAAAGGAACTATATATTTCAAAAAAGAAATATACATATGGTTTGTCACTCGAACTCCTCAAAACTAGACTTAATCAACCTCAAACTAGGACTCTAAAGGCATCAAAAGAGATTTTTGACCATTCATAGAAGACAAATTACCCTCAACATACCATTATTAGAATAACAAGGATCATATTGTACCAAAAATAATAGTTTGACACTCGAATAATCATAGAACTATATAGCCTGCTAAAAATGACCAGACACTACAACTAGAAATGAAATTCCACACTTTCAGACTCCAACCCATCATGGAATTCCTGAACAAAAAAGGAACCTACATAGAATTCTCTTGCTTCCTTTGAGAGTTGATTCACTTTCTAGTTCAAATCATGATAAATGTGGGTGAAGGTGTTAAGTACCTGAATAGATATGAAGATAAATATCAAAATAAACCCATAATATCCACAAGAATAATCCAAACCATTCACCAAATACATGAACACAAGATGTAGACAAAACCCTTGAGGTAGGGTAACACCATATATTAATCCTTAAGGAAGGATAACACTCCTCGAGCAATCCTTGCTTGTACAATCACAATATTCTTCATTACATTGCTTACACTTCTTTATATAGCTCTCTCTATCTCCTAAGAACCTTCTAGAGAGCCTTGTCACATTTATTACATCTAACTACCATAGTGAGCCTTTATTAATATAGTGGACCTAGTCCACCTTACATTGAGTGACCACATTCTCATATATTAAATGACTTCCACTAATAATACATAACCACATTCCCATTGGGTACCTCCATAGGTACCCCATATTACCTCCCTAGGTATACTACATTCCATCCCCCTTCACATGTTTCGTCCTCGAAACGTGAGAAGAAACCATACAATATGATCAACTAAGAAATGTAGCCAACTAGTACCAAGTACGACCATCCATCCATCCCAATGGAAGTCGAAAACAATGTCCATCTGTTACCTTACCACTCTGATCTTTCTTTGCATCCTGTCAGGGTTGCCATGAGATTGTTTTTGTAACCTGAGCTCTTCCTGTAGTGTCGATAGTCCTCCATGCACTTCTTGATCGGTTTTCTGTCTGGTGCCCTGTTGGTGCATAAATGTGTTGAAGCGCACGCCCTTTCCTTGATGACTGTTGTGTCTCTATATGATGTGGATGGTGATATACAACAATTGTAGGAATCTATTCTTTTTTCTTCAAATCTGCAACACTTTGTGCCTTTGAGTCAATGACCTCTTTAGCTTCCCTATTGTGTCCTTCTTGTGGTTTTGATTCATCTCCTTCTGTAGACTCTGTCGTCGATTCATCTTCGGACTCAACAATAACTTATTTGCTAGATTCCATGGGCCCATCTTTCTTACTGAGAGACACATCCTACAATGTAATTTTATTTTTCTTGTACCAAAGCTTTATAAACTTCTTTTGCACATTAATATTAATGGTACCCATTGATTCTATCCAAGGATATCCCAAAACAATGTCTTCATCACCCATATCTAGAGCCTCAAAATTTGAATGCAACACATATTTATCCATACTAAGCTTCAAATCTTTAAAAAGTTTAACATTTTCACCTGCAACCTGTGCGCTTTGAATATTCTTTGCTGAAACTTGCAATCTATTAACCAACTGAATATTGATAAAATTTTGTTTGCAACTAGGGTTAATAGAAACAATGACATTTTCTTTATGAATACAACCATGAACTTGTAATATAGATTTTCCACATGAAAATAAACTCTTGGTGATGTCTTTATCCTTACTCTTTGTATGAGACCACTTGTCTAAAAGTAATTTTTCAAGTGCTTCCTCARAAAGTGACATCCACTTATAATGGTGAAATGATCTCCACCATATGAGAGCATCACCTTTGAAACCCAAGTCTACAAAATATTTCCACTGCCCTTTCTATAATGACTTGTGAGATTGTATAAATTATTCAATACTAGGGCCATCATATCTTCCAGTAAAAAATATCATGCTTGGAATAAATCTTCAACAAAAACTAGGGTGTAGAAATAACTTACTGCAAAAAATAACGGCTTTTTCCGGAAAAAAACCTGAAAAACTATTGAATTTAAAATGCTCATAACTTTACTTCCCAGACTCCATTTCGGTTGATATTTTTTTTAAATTGGGTATTGTTCCGAGAGGAATTAAAATATCCAATTTTTTTTTTCCAAATTAATCTCATAAAGATTCATATCTGAACATGATGTGCACCACCCTTTTTTTTTCCTAGAAAAAATCTGCAAAAAGAGAAAAAAAAATCTTCCCTTCTTTGGCCAAAGAAAGTGCTTTGATACCAATTGCTAAGTACATGAATAGATTTGAAGATAAATATAAAAATAAACCCACAATATCAACAAGAATAATCCAAACCATTCACCAAATACATGACCACAAGATGTAGACAAAACCCTTGAGGTAGGGTAACACCATATATTAATCCTTAAGGAATGAATGCACTCCTCAAGCAATCCTTGCTTGTACAATCACAATATTCTTCACTATGTTTCGTTACATTGCTTACACTTATTTATATAACTATCTCTATCTCCTAAGAACCTTCTAGAGAGCCTTCTCACATTTATTACATCTAACTACCATAGTAAGCATTTATTAATATAGTGGACCTAGTCCACCTTACATTGAATGACTACATTCTCATATACTAAATGACTTCCACTAATAATACATAACCACATTCCCATATAACCTCCCTAGAGGTAATATGGGGTACCTCCCTAGGTACCCCATATTACCTCTAGGGAGGTAATAATGTGGTTATGTATTATTAGTGGAAAAGGGAGGTAATATGGGAATGTGGTTATGTATTATTAGTGTAAGTCATTTAATATATGAGAATGTGGTCATTCAATGTAAGGTGGACTAGGTCCATTATATTAAAAAAGGCTCACTATGGTAGTCAGATGTAATAAAAGTGATAATGCTCTCTAGAAGGTTCCTAGGAGATAGAGAGAGTTATATAAAGAAGTGTAAGCAATGTAATGAAACATAGTGAAGAATATTGTCATTGCAACAAGCAAGCATTGCTTGAGGAGTGCATTCCTTCCATAATGAATAATATATGGCGTTACCCTACCTCAAGGGTTTTCTCTATTTCTTGTGTTCAGTATTTTGGTGAATGGTTTGGTGTTTATTATTGGTTTATTGTTGAGATTTATCTTAAGATCTATTCAGGTATGTAGCAAGATCTAATCATAGAACTATATAACCTGCCAAAAATGACCAGACACTACGACTAGAAATGAAATTCCACACTTTCAGACTCTAACCCATCGTGGAATTCCTGAACAAAAAAGGAACCTACATAGCATTCTAGTGCTTCCTTTGAGAGTTGATTCACTTTCTAGTTCAAATCATGATAAATGTGGGTGAAGGACACCCAAATGAAATCCTGAATGAGGTGATGAGTCTGAGGCAACAAATATTGGAGTCGAATAATCTTCACTTTTGATTTCCCATCTTCCCAATTGATAATTGTTATCACACAATTTGTAGTTTGGGCAAAGCCCAACCCAAACACCAAGTGTGTGACACAACTGGGAATACCTATCACTGTCACCTCAATACATATACCCCTCATTTTAGTGAAGGACAAGTCCAACACAAGGGAGGGTTCCTGGGTTACCCTAGGGGGATTGTAAAGGGAGAATCAAGGAGATTGAAGAATACCCCTATAGGTCAAGGTCAGGGATGAGAATGATAATTGAGGGAAAAGTCTTTGGAGATGGTAAATGGTTTTTCCAATGTTGTGTACCCGCAAAACAATGTTATACAAACCAAGAAAATACAATATATGATGATATAAGCCTCAAAACCAATGGGGAATCAACAAGAAACCTTGTTGTCCCAAAATTGTAGTAGTATGGAAATATATACCAGTAGTAAAGAGACTGCGACAACTGCAAATAAAACCATCAAAATCAAGTGCATGATATTGGAAAATAAAGCTAGCAAATAGTAGACAATATTCCAATATTCAAACCAAGACTTTGATAGCAAGAGAGGGTTGTTAATAAGTGTTATCAATAGAGTTTTATAATGACCTTATGGTTGTAGCAATATTTTTCTACAACAACAAGTTCTAGCCATTAAAATCAACAAGTAAGTCACCCAAATAATAGCTCTTGAACAATAGATCGATTATCACAACTTGCAAGTGATTTCCAGTGGTAGAAAAGTGAGTAAAGAGTGATAAAAGAGTGAGTTTGTTGTAGCCCTATTGGTTGTATCTTAATGCTTGTTACAACAGCTTAATCACTTGGAAAATCAAGAAGTTCCTAGGGCACACGATAGCTTAAAGCATGTAAAATTTAATTCCAAACTTGAACAATTCAATCTCCTTAAAATCACGTTTACCAATGCAACAATATTCAATCTCATATACAAAGATTAGTGCCTTATATATTGGGTTATGGAGTCTCTTGTTATGAGATAGGGTTTAGCACTCTTCTAGGGGTGTAATCCATTTTATTCCCTAGAGAAGATAAACCTTAGCAAGTCTTGCTACAAGGGTGTAAGCCCTTTTACTCCTTATAGCAATCCTTAAGCTTTTTCAATAACAATAGAAAGAAATTCTTTGATGGAGGGTGTATTCCCTTATACGCCTCCAAGGGTTTGACAAAATAACCTTGAAATCAAGAAGAAACAAACAAAATTGCAGAAATTCCTTACCTAATCCAAGAGAAAACATGCAAAACCCTTACTTATCAAAGATATTCCACCAAATTGCCAAGAAAAAACATCCAAGAGAAGTCACTAGCCTTTATTCCACTTGTTGATCCTGAGATTGATTCTAGGCTCACAGAATAATGTCACGCATCCAAAGATTTAAGAGAATTGTTTTTGTAATGATTTTCTACCTTCAGTTTTAAGATGCAACTTCAAATGAATTTTAATGATTAGAAAACACAGATGCAGTATCTCTTTCTTCAAGTCTTTTTAAATATTGATCTTATGAAAAGTAGAATTGATCAACAAAGACTGTTAAAATAAAGTCAGGTATCAAATACAGATAAATCTGACCTTATCCACAATAGAAGAATTATGAAGAAGGAGTCCTTTATAGTTGATTTAAAATGAGGAAACTTACACAGATACAGGTCTTGTTTTACTCACAGTAATAACAGAGTAAAAAATGTAACTGAACAAACTTCCAATACATAGACCACAGTAGATGTATTACTAAATTGTAGTCTTTCAATCTTCAAGAGCCATTGAGTGAAGAAAATATGATTAGGAAATGGACATACACAGAAAGCACATAACTCAAGGAAATGCGACGTAGAATCTTTGTCTTCTCTTTCTAATTGATATTCAGTAAGTTCTCTTTTACATTCGACAAGAAGAATCCTGGAATAGATCTTAGATCTGTTTATTTATACAAAAACGTCTTAACCAAAAGTAGTTAGACATTCCACATTATTCAATCTCAAATAGAATACAATAAAAACTAAAAGATACAATGAAGATATTTTTGGATTTTGCTGAGATTTCTTTTGCTTGTTGGTACTTCACTTGCCCTCTATTTGCTCATGGGTGTATTTGGTTTTCTTTGATCCTTGAATTGTGCATGATTTCATTAATGAAACAACAAACTTGGAAGGTTTGACATTTGTATTTGGGCTTTATTCCTCAGTCAATGAATCTTGTTTTTTTCTTGCTTTGCGTGGCACCATGATTTTCAAAAGTTTATGTTAACCCTCCTATGAGAAGAAAAACCTGTGAGCTCAAAATGTTGAATGCTAAAATTTCAGATGCTAATGAAAAAACTGCTTTGAAGTTTGATCTATTAACAGAGTAATCATTCTGAAATCCGTCGAATTTATTACATGGAGGTCGCAACATTTTTCCCAATCTTTTACCCTAGCCAGTTGAATGTATTATTAATGATCATGATTAAGAAAAAGTACTTCGACAGTTCGACATTTGGGAGTTTTGATGCAAAATAATGGATATCTCCCGAAGGTCGAATTCACGGAGCAGTTAATCAACCTTTAATTACTTTTTCATTTTAATTGATTATGGTTTAAGGTCACTTTTTAATTTTAAGTACTTTGTGACTTCGACATTCGAGAGTTTTGAATGCAAAATAATAGATATCTCTCAAAGGTCGAATCCACAAAGCAATTAATTAAACATTAATTATTTTTTGTTTTAATTAATCACGACTTAAGGTCGCTTTTTAATTTTAAGTACTTTGGGACACTAGAACTTCGGAGCTTCGAGAGTTCGTGAGCTTGTATGTGTAGTGAGTACTTCGATAGTTCGACATTCGATAGTTTTGAATGAAAAATAATAGATATCTCTCAAAGATCGAATTCACGGAGTGATTACTCATCGTTAATCACGACTAATTAAACATGTTTAGTTCATTAACATTTAGTGTTTTAATATCATGATCACGAGTGATTCGACACTTTGACGCTTCGATGCTTCGACACTTCGGTGCTCCAGAGATCCTTTGAATTTGTTCTTGATTTATCTCCTAAAGGACAATCTCCCAGAGTGATGTGGGAGTGATCATGTCACTTTTGATGATGTGCAATGAAAAAAGTGAGTGACACGTGCCACCTAAAATCGTGCGACTAATGTGACTATAGTGTCCAAAATGAGTGCCACGTGTGAGCACAAATAAAGATTGACAGGTGGCCTATGACTCATCATTAGATCTATTTTAAAATAATTTCGTGGGAACATGTCTCCAGGACTCCAGAGCTTCGCAACTTCGGGGTTTTTAGATCTTTAAACACCTTGAGTTTAAAACTCTTGAATTGTGAAGTCCCTAAGTGTAATTTTCCCCACCTCTTGATGAAGAGGGTTGGAGAGACTCAATAGTCTAGCTTTCGCCACTAGACTATAGTCTTAGGCATTTTGGGGACAAAGTCAACCAGAAAACATAATATTCTAAAGTTAAGTTGACTTTGTGTGAAAAAGGGTAACTCAATGAAATAAATGAAAAGATGATTTAGGTTAAGAGTTAACCCTAGGGGTTAACTAAATCAACGGAGGAATAGACTGGAGCTATAAAGAAAAGGGTAGGGCACACTCCTTATTCATTATGGGTTATTATCTTATTTACATTGGAGCTCTTGAGCACAATCAATTTTGAGGTTTTTGAGTCCAAAACCCTAGAGATCAACTCGGTGGTGAAAGATCCCACCTTTCTTGATCCAGGCTTGGTCCCATAGGTAAAATAATCCTCCAACACCATTCTACAGTGTTGCAGGCTTGTTCTACATGCAAATTCCAGGCTAGGGCGCAACCTAGGGGGTTTCCAGCTAGGGGGGCGCACCACCTTGGAGAGATTGGTTCGATCTGGAGAAAGGAGAAGGCATTTTGGCAAAGTATCACTTGGGTTCTCTTCACAGGGTCCTTTTGGCAACCATTTCGCATTTTTATCCTATCCTTATAAGCTGCCTACACAAGTGTTCTGGAACCCTTGATTCTCATCGCAATCTTTGGAATAAAATGACATGATTATTTTGCGCATTTGCACACCTGCCTTTTGTTTTCGTTTTCACGACTGCAAGCGTGGAAACCTTGAATTCGAAGTCATGTCGATGGCACTAAAATCGTCGCTAGATTATTATGGCTACTCTTGTTTATGTGGTCAATTCATCTCTAACTCAATTATGGTCACAGAGTTGGCAAGACACCAAAACCTTTACTCACTTGGCCTTTTTTGTTGTTAATATGACTTCATTTTTATAAGATTGTGATGGTATTCTAGTGATTGTGATTGAGTCATTGATACAATGGTGGTTTGATGTTCTATTGTCTTTGGTCAAATTCTTTGGTGCTAATGGTTTCATAACAACGTATTAACATTTTGATTAGACCCTTAGTGCAATGGTTTCATACAAAGCATAAGTTTTATGGTCAAATATTTGGTGTTAAATTCGAAATATTGTTTTGTTTTAAAATCATGCAAACACTATTGTTTGTGCAGATATTCGGGTCGACTTATCATAGTTTTCAATAGTTGTTTGATTGGCATTATTTTTAACATACGCCAATAGTGATTTGAACCACCGTAGCGTCGTCGATTGTACATTTCGATATGAATGTTTTGCATGGGTTTGTTTCATTCCACCACCCTCGCACACTTAGGAATTAATGCCTACCTTGTATCTCGGGTTACCTTTGTTGGTTTCGGGGAAGCCTGTGAGCTTTCAGTCCTGCGTATACCCTGTCTAACCCCCTATCTGTTTACCCTGCTCACTGTGTGTTCTCTCCTATGGCACCTGTAGTGCGCATAGAACCTAATGGAATCCAAACGCTCCTACTATTTGACAATGCTCATGAAGACCTGGAGAATAGTGGCTGGTTAGTTTTTATCCAAAAATTTGAGGGTTTCAACCTCGCGGTCGCCCAACAGTTTGCCCTGACGTTCGACGGATGCAGGGCTAAGGTTGGAGATATCCAACTCGAGCTAAATGAAGAATTCCTCAACTCAGCTACAGGCTTGCCAGCTAAAGGGCAGGGGTGGTTTAAGAATTCGAAAGTGGACGAAGTCCCGTGGCCGCTCCTATTCACATCGAGGAAAATTGTTAGTTGTGACAGAGGTATGCCTGTCACTGCCCTTAAGACCAGGTGGCATGATTTATTGGCAATTGTTAAGCAATTCGTGACTTGCGAAGGTCGTTATGGTTTAGTGTTTCTTTACCATCTCAGGTTGCTTATGAATTTCATAGACTACCCTCTGAATATGCCTCACTACCTCCTACGCAGCCTGTATAAAATGTCCAAATGATTTAAGCAGGAGAAGGCAGATTCTAGCCTTTGTCATCACTGCTTGATCAAAATCGTGGTTGTTCATCGTTTGAGCCTTAGTGGTGACTTTTGGCAAGCCTTCCTATCAAGGAATGGATTTGCCACTCCCGAATGTGTCCAAATGGACAAGACTGTGGTCACCGAAACCCTGGTTGAGCCTGTCGTGCCACCTCCTATCCTTCTACCCCCTGTCAAACCCTCGAACTGCCCCAACATTGACCTTCCCGATACCATGGCCGACCTGTGTTCTAAAGACAATACTAAAACCTTTAAGAGGCTTGTAAGGAAGAAGGGAAAGGGTAATACCGATGCCATTAGTAAGGGAAAAAAGAATGCACGATGGATATCTAGATGTGCTCGGAACAAACCCAAACAAAGCATTGACCAGAGGCCTATTGTTTTAAGCGAGGATTCAGACTCTGAGATTGAACACTTCTTGACCGAGGAATACCCTTACTCTCATGGCCTCTGTGTTGTGGAACCCTATGACTACGTTTCCAACTTACCACCGTGCCTCAAGGATGACCCTAACTTTCCGGGAATTAAGTTTGACAGTGGAACCCCTGGTAACTTGAAAGAACCCTCACCTGTAATGCCAAGGCCCGATCAACCATCGTGTACTCAATGCAATTCTTGGATTGAAAGTTACTACACGGATGTTCCTCTATTGCAATCTAAAATTAAATCATTGGAGGAACGGGTTACTGTGTTGTCAAAAGAAAGAGACAGGCTACAAGCCAACGAGAAGAAGAAAAAGACTACGGGTTCAATTGTCTTCAGAAATGTTGAGGCAGCAACTGCCTTTGTCAACTCAAAGTTATCCTGACCGAATCGTTTTTCTACAACCCAGGTATGTTATTTCAACGTTGATTTTGAATGATTTGGTTAGCCGACTGTGTTTGCTCTGAATTAGTTCTGTTTCGTTTAAATAGATTCAAAAGCAATCATGTTATTTTGATTTCGTTTTGAATTATGTTTGCATTGAAGATTTGTTTGCTAAAATCGAATATAGATATGTTTTGATTGAACCGATTTCATACGATTTTATTGCTCTTGAATTAGTATAACGATTGTGTCGGCTCTGAGTTAGTTCGATTAAGTTCTGTTTTGCTTGATTCAGAAACGATGTTGTATGCCTTGAATTAGCATAGTTGTTTGTGTATGCGTTGGATTAGTAGCAAAGATTGGTTTGATGAATCGATTATAGTCTGTTTCAATTGAAATTGATGCAAAAAATGATGTCGTTGGTTTTGAATTGTCAAAACGATTATGTCTGCTTCGAATTGGTAATAAAAAGTTGTTTGACAGATCGCATATATCCCTGTTACCATTTAGTTAATTAAACACGATTTCGTTTGTTTCAAATTGACATAAAAGATTTGGTTACTTATAGCGTGAATGATTTGCTTTGTTTTGAATTAGGAATTAAAGGTTTGTTTAATAGGTCGAATGTATTTCTGTTATCATTTGGATTGATTTAAAACGATTATGTTTGTAAATATGACCAGCTACAGAATCGTGAGATTTTGTAGCTAGTCATAAAATTTAGATTTTTGTTAATTTTACAAATACAACATTACCTAAACTTGTTTATTCTTGTCCACCTACAGGTATATACAAATTTCAATGGGAAATTGGACATGCTGAGGCAGTTTAGAACATGATTTTTGTCATATAGTTTTGTTTTAAGTTGTTAGCCTTAGGCAGAAATAGAGATTTGAGAGATTGTTCCCAGATTTTTCCAAACAATTTTTAATAATTCCCACAGGGATGTTTTACCCTGTGGCCTTTATATACTCGTTAATTTTTGTAATGAACCCATCACTGTTGGGAGAACAAAGACTATGGACTTATGATGATACATAATCGAATGGAAGTAGATCTTTTGTAACAACTTTAGCTTTCAATTTATCATACTTTCATTCAGGTTTTGTGCATTTTAATTTGTGATCAAGTTATTGACTACTTTAGATATCAAGACTTGTTACAGGTTGATGCGTTATGACTTAAATTTTGTCCATATTTGATGTGTCTCATTTTACTCACAGCAATCACTCTGTTTGAATTTAATTAACAGAAGGTTTATCTTCTTGATTAAATGAACGATTATATGCAAATCTTCGCACTGGGATTTATCTAAATGTGATGATCTGTAAACTTTAAGATTGCTGTCGTTTTATGTCTTGTTTGTCCTGTCATTCGTATTCAAAGAGCTATGCTGCTTCCTGTTTACAAGAAGCTTGTGGAAAATCTGGTGCGGGTTTCCTCCCATCAAACAACTAAATCAAGTACTGTGCACATGACAAATAGGAAGCGTTACTTCAGGTTAGTCTGTTATTTGCAATTTAACAGTTAATAAATTCGAGAATTCTCAGTAGTTTAGATAGATATATAGTTCAGATTTACAGTTAGGATTATTATTTTAATTGCTTAGCTTAGTTAGTCTTCATTTCTCTTCTTTCACAGAAAAGATATAAAATCAAAAAATAATGGTTTCGGTGTCATAAGACATTTTACCAATGATTTTTGCAAATTTAGATCAAAATTTGTATTCTGTAAATGTTGTACATATATAATTAAGATTTAATTATGTTGATAGATGAACATTTAATTAAGTAGAATTATTGTTTTATGATATTAGTTAGTAAATTGTATATATAGTTTTCGATTTGTATATAGTTTGTTGTAGTTGCTTTTTGTATTTAGATTAGTTTCTTTAGCTTAGTTTTTCTTTCACTTTTCTAGGACTTTGATCGGCCAACGGAGCCGCTAAACCCGTCGGAGTGGATCATCCCAAACGGCTTGGGTTATTTGGACAACCCTGGACCAGATCCACCCCTCCGGTTGACGAGCATTCAATTTCGCCCGTCAACAGGTCCCTGGCATCATTCTTGGTCTATTCCGGAGAAGTTTATATTTGTAGTTTATTTTTGGAAGCTTGGCACGAATTAGAGAAGAGGAGGGTGCATTGCAGAAAGTGGTTTTCAGTGTTTGGTGGATTAGATCATCCTAGATTGACTTGAGACTTCACCATATTCGTAGCATTGGCCTGATCTATGAGTTGGTATATTTTGGTGGCATGCAGAGGCTTCTAGAGGGGAGAACGAATTCTCCTTGACTTAGTCAAACTAGGAGGGCGCAATCCATTTGAGGGGTTGCCTAGTTGGAGGAGTAGAACTTCTCAAATCAGCTTGAGACTTGGTCCAGTGGTTTCTATCAGCTCGATCTACATTCCGAGAGAGTTTGGAGGGATTTAGAGGTCAGGAAAGGGAGGGCCGAAACTTGAGGGTTTGGCAGCATCCAGAGCAGGGCGCAACTCTTCCAGTTGGAGGGGTTTTGCAGAGTATTGACAGGTATTCTTATCTTCATTATTAGCTTGCTTTATGGTAGCCTTTGAAGGCTTGAATCTCTTATTAGACAGCCTTTGAGAGGCATTTATCTTGTATTTCTTGTTATTGTATCAGATGGCAACCCATTTTGATGTTATTAGGGATTTCTTCCAGATCTCCAGATATCTTGTATAAGGGATCTCCTTACTATCTAAATAAAGGCAAGATCTGACATTGTTGGTTCTCTATTGGTGTTCTTTATATATCTGGTCTTGTTTATGATTTTATGCTTCATATCTAATGATCAATCAACATTAAGTAATCCATAATGCACATCTTCATGGGAACACCTGCAAACACATAAACAAACATAGTAAACAGTGAACAGTTAGTGTTCTGAGCAAAAAACATTGGCTCAGGAACATTACAGTGGTATCAGAGTGTTGATCCTCCCAACTAATGGGGATTAGCGCATGTAGAAGTTCAGTGGCATTTACATGGGTAGACACAGGAAGTAGACATGTGAGACAGAGGTAGAAATGGAAGGATTAGGTGAAGACAGTGAGCCACAGATTATGGCAGAGTTCACTAAGGAGTTGCAACATTCCATAAACTTTTCACAGAGCACCCTTGTGCATCATCTACAGGAAAACTAGGAAACAATGCACATGGGACAGGTGGAAATGACAGAGACTCTGAGAAAAGTGAATGAAATCCATGAGAGGTTGTCGCAACCCCTGATGCAGATGACTCGTGTAGGGAAGGGTCTGAAAGTTTATGCCAATAAATAAGCTAGTGGATCTCATAGAGGGACTAGACCTCAACAAGAGCATAACCCCCATTATCACATTGAGGAACAAATCTATGGAGGAGGTGCACCCCAGGGGAAAACACACAGTAGGACCACCCCTAGGCCCTATATACCTACATTCTTGGATAATCAGCCACATCACAACTACAAGGATGAGATTGAGGACAATTTTGAGCAGTATGCCATGGAGTATCATGCCTTAAGAGCAGGGTATCAAAGACAAGTCACGCCGAGATCAAATTTCGGGGCAAACCAAAACAATATCAAAGGCCCAACTATAAATTGGAGCGTAGGGAAGGCAAGACAAAAATCCCTTATTTTGATGGATCTGCTAAGGTGATTGCACAAGCATGGGTGCAGAAGTTGGATACCTACATACAGCTTAACCCCATGACAGAGATGGATGCCATCAAATTTGCCACCATGTACTTGGATGGCAAGGCTCATGATTGGTGGTACTATGGGTTGACCACATTGGGTCACAATCAGATTACGTCCTATACAAAGTTCACATAGAGGCTCATTGACAGATTTGAGCAAGGGGACCCAAAGCTACCTTTTAGGGAGCTCACACAACTTAGACAGACATGATCACCAGAGGCTTTCATAGAAGAGTTCAAGAGGCTAGTAGTGATGGTACATGATGTGTCTCAAGTGAGACTTATGATTCTCTTCACATAAGGGTTGATGGAACCCTTGAGGGGTTGGGTCAAGGCTTTTAAGCCTACCAACTTGCATGATGCCATTTGGAAGACCAGAGATTTAGGATCAACAACAAAGATAAGATTCACCTCTAGACCTCCCAATCAAGGGGAAAGAGATCCAAGACTTCCTATGAACCAAGGAGGGAGAGACCCTAGGGGGTTTGACTGAGGAAGGGGTAGGATGGATGAGCCCACTAGGAGGGAATTGAGGAGGAAACAATTGTGCTTCACCTGCAAGGAACCATGGGACCCAACACACAAGTGCATGGTTAAGGACAAAGCCCACTACATTGAGGTGATTTAAGATGATGAGGAGGATGAAGATTTCGACCACCTTCAAAACATGGAGGCTGAAAACCTAGGACAGGCAGAAGAGGAAGATGCAAGTCACGACCTTACAATAGATGAGAAGGTGACAATTGCATCCATTAGCGGGGTACCTAAATTCAACACCTTCAGGATGAGGGGAGTGCTACAAGGGAAGAAGGTCTCAGTTCTCATTGATGGAGGTGCCTCACACAACTTCATTGAATCAACCTTACTGCAAAGAAGGCACATACCGACAGTTGATTTTGAGGGATTTCGTGTGGAGGTTGCAGGGGGGCGCACCATGCCCTGTGACAGGTACATTTCGACAATGAAACTTACTTTGGGCAGGCATGATTTAGCACATGATTTCTATGTTATGGACCTTCTCGACACCAAAATCATCTTAGGATTACAACGACTTAGTATACTGGGGACAATCACCACAAATTACAAGACCATGGAAATGTCTTTCACAGAAGAAACTGGGAAAAAGGTGGTTCTCAGGGGTATGACATGAAACACACCAAGGGTGGTGACAACAAAATGCATGGAGGCCATCTTCAGGAGAGAAGACATCGTTTATGCTACAGAATGTAAAATATCAGTCAGGGAAGACAAGAAGGGGGAAACAAACTACGCACCAGAGATCAAGAAAATCATGGATAGGCACAACAAGGTCTTTGAGCCTATACCACCAAGGGCACCGCCAGATAGGGGGTTTGAGCACATCATGGAGTTGGAGGAGGGTGCAAAACCTGTCATCACCACTCCCTACAAGCATCCCAAGAAATATAAAGACAAAATTGAGAAGGCCATTAAAGATTTGTTGGATATGGGCCACATCAGGCCAAGTTCCAGTCCCTTTGCATCTTCCGTAGTGCTGGTAAAAAAGAAAGATGGGAAGATGTGCATGTGTATTGATTACAGGGCTCTAAACAAGAAGACAATCAAAAATAGATACCCCATCCCTATGATTGATGAGTTATTGGATGAAATCCATGGGGCAGTATATTTCACAAAGATTGACTTGCACTCTGACTATCATCAAATAAAAATGAGGGAGTAAGATATCTCAAAGACTGCTTTTCGGTGTCACTATGGACACTATGATTTTTTAGTCATGCCTTTTGGGCTGACTAATGCACCAGCCACCTTCCAGTCATGCATGAATCATTTGTTCAACAAGTAACTAAGGAAGTTCTTATTAGTCTTCTTTGATGATTTATTGACCTATAACAAAACTTGGGAGGAGCACCTTCAACACGTGGAACAGATTTTGGCTATCATGGAGGAGCAATCTTTATATGCGAAGGAGTCTAAATGTGAATTTGGGATGACAAAGGTCCTTTATCTAGGACACATCATTGGAGTGAAGGGGGTACAGTTACACCAAGAAAATATACAAGCTATCCTTAACTGGCCCACACCTAGGACACTCATAGCATTGAAGGGGTTTTTGGGCATATATTGCTATTACAGGAGGCTTGTCAAAGGTTTTTCTTAACTTTGTGCACCTTGACCGATTTGACCAAAAAGGGGGCATTCAAATGGAACCCAGAAGCACAGTCCACCTTTGAAAAAATGAAGAAAGTGATGAGTACATGCCCAATATTGGCCCTACCAAATTTCACACAACCCTTCATAGTAGAGTGTGATGCCTTGGGGGAAGGCATCGAAGCAGTACTTATGCAGAACATGCACCCCATTGCCTATGAAAGCAGAAAGTTGAGAGGTCATGACCTCATCTACACCATCTATGACAAAGAAATGTTAGCCATCATGCATGCATTGGCTAAGTTCAGGCAGTAGTTAGTTGGGGCAAAATTCGTAGTGAGGAAAGATCACAACAACCTCAAGTACTTCCTAGATCAGAAGGACTTGAATGAAAGGCAACAGAAGTGGGTGAGCAAAATCCAGGCATATGAATTTGATATAGAATTTGTCAAAGGGAAAAATAACATGGTAGCAGATGCTTTATCCAGAAGACCATCGGTTTATGCCATGATCAATATTTCAGTGGATTGGAAGGCCCGCCTCTTGGTGGAATATTCGAAGAACAAATTTTCTTGTGAAGTAATGGATGGACAGGTGCTAGATAACAATTTCATAATTATGGATGATATCATTTACTACAAGGGCCAAATTTTCTTGGTTTCTGAATCAGCCTTCAAGGCCAAGGTGTTACAGGCATGCCATGATTCACCAATAGCAGGGCATCAAGGATTCATCAAGACATACAGATAGGTACATGAGAGGTTTGCTTGGAAGGGTTTAAAAGAAGATGTGATGAGCCACATCAAGGAGTGCAACACTTGCCAGGCCAACAAAGATGAACACACTCATCCAACATGACTACTACAACCACTTCCCATTTCGGTGCACAAGTGGGAAAGCATTTCCATGGAATTCATCACAGGGTTGCCCAAGGTGCAGGGGAAAGACTGCATTTTCATAGTGGTGGATAGGTTGACGAAGTTTGCACACTTTTTTTGCCATTGCCACAGATTTCAGTGCAACACAAGTTGCAGACCTATTCTTCAGGGAAGTTTTTAGATTGCATGGGTTTCCCAAAACCATAGTGAGTGATAGGGATAACGGGTTCATGAGTACTTTCTAGCAGGAGCTCTTCAGGCTAGTGGGTGTGACCCTGACACCTAGTACCAATTATCACCCTCAGACGGATGGCCAGACATAGATAGTCAACAAATGGGTTGGAGGCTACCTTATGAATTACGTGGCAGTGCAGCATAAAGCATGGGTCAAATGGCTTCACTTGGGGGAATACTGCTACAACACCACTCATCATATGTCCATTGGTATCCCACCATTTAGAGCCTTATATAGCTATGACCCTCTCTCATTTGTAGAGATTGCCTTCGGTGACAGCAAGGCTCCCATGGTTCAAGACTGGATTCAATAGAGTCAGGATATCCTCAAAGAATTCAAGGACCACCTAGGGAGGGCACATAATCAACATAAGGTACATGTAGACAAGCACATGGTTGAGCACACCTTTGAGGTTGGTGACTTGGTTTATTTGAGGCTCCAATCGTATAGACAAGAATCCATTAAGAGAAGTGGTGCAGAGAAGCACAAATCTCGTTTCTTTGGTCCATACAAAGTCAACGGGGGGGGGTTAGGAGTTGTAGCATATGAGTTGGATCTACCACATGGCAACAAAATACATAATGTCTTTCATGTTTTGTGTTTGAAGAGGGCCATCGGCAAGCATATCACTCTTATTGAGGAATGTCCACCTATGGATGAAGAAGGACAGTTGGTACTGATACCAGACGAGATACTTGAAGTCAGGGAGAGAAAGTTGAGGAAAAGAAACATCAGAGAATATCTGGTTAAGTGGAAGAATCTACCTATGGAGGATACCACTTGGGAAGGGGAGCAGTTGATCCAGAAGACAGGTTCAGAATTTCTTGTGGGAAAGCAATTTCTAGCAGGGGAGATTGTAATGTCCCCCACCTCTTGATGAAGAGGGTTAGAGAGACTCAGTAGTCTAGCTTTCCCCACTAGACTATAGTCTCAGGCATTTTGGGGACAAAGTCAACCAAAAAACATAATATTCTAAAGTTAAGTTGACTTTGTGTGAAAAAGGGTAACTCAACGAAACGAAATAAAAGATGATTTAGGTTAAGAGTTAACCCTAGGGGTTAACTAACTCAACGGAGGAATAGAAGGGAGCCATAAAGGAAAAGGCAGGGTACACTCCTCATTCATTCTGTATTATTATCTTATTTACATTGGTGCTCTTGAGCACAATTAGTTTTGAGAGTTTTGAGTCTAAAACCATAGAGATCAAATCGGTGGTGAAAGATCCCACCTTTCTTGATCCAGGCTTGGTCCCGGAGGTGAAATAATCCTCCCACACCATTCTACAGTGTTGTAGGCTTGTTCTACAGGCAGATTCCAGGCTAGGACACAACCTAGGGTGTTTCCAGCTAGGGGGACGCACCACCTTGGAGAGATTGGTTCCATATGGAGGAAGGATAAGGCATTTTGGAAAAGTAGCACCTAGGTTCTCTTCGTAGGGTCCCTGACCTCATTCTTGGTCTATTTAGGAGAGGTTTTTCCTTGTAGTTTATTTCTGGAAGCTTGGCACGAATTAGAGAAGAGGAGGGTGCATTGCAGAAAGTGGTTTTTAGTGTTTGGTGGCTCAAACCATCCTAGATTGACTTGAGACTTCACCATCTTGGTAGCATTGGCCCAATCTATGGCTTGGTAGATTTTGGTGGCATTCGAAGGCTTCTAGAGGGGAGAATGGATTCTCCTTGACTTAGTCAAACCAGGAGGGTGCAATCCATTTGAGGGGTTGCCTAGTTGGAGGAGCATAACTTCTCAGATCAGCTGGAGACTTGGTTCGGTGGTTTCTATCAGCCCAATCTACATTCTAGGAGAGTTTGGAGGGATTTGGAGGTCAGGAAAGGGAGGGCCAAAACTTGAGGCTTTGGCAACATCCAGAGCAAGGCGCAACTCTTCCAGCTGGAGGGGTTTTGCAGAGTATTGACAAGTCTTCTTATCTTCAGTCTTAGCTTGCTTGTTGGTAGCCTTTGGAGGCTTGGATCTCTTCTCAGACAACCTTTGGGAGGTATTTATCTTGTATTGCTTGTTATTGTATCATCTGGCAACCCATTTTGATGTTATTGGGGCTTTCTTCCAGATCTGCAGATCTCTTGTATACGAGATCTCCTTACTATTTAAATAAAGGTCAGCTCTGACATTGTTGGTTCTCTATTGATGTTCTTTATATATCTTGTCTTGTTTATGATTTTATGCTTCAAATATATTGCTCAATCAACATTAAGTAATCCATAATGCACATCTTCATGGGAACACCTGCAAACACATAAACAAACATAGTAAACAGTGAACAATTAGTGTTATGAGCAAAAAAATTTGGCTCAGGAACATTACACTAAGTGACTTTGTAGCTTTCTTTTGTTTAAAATTTACTCAACTTTAGAACTCCAAAATCGTGAGATTTGTTGATCCGATCGACTAAAACTCTTTAATGGATGGAAATTGATGCGCCCTGTCAAGATATAACGATCATATCTTTTATTCTAAAAAGAACAATGCTCCTGGGTTTTTTTTTTATATTTTATTTTTAAAAGATCAAAACAAAAAGACTTCAAAGTTTAATTTTTATTTGAAATTTTCTAATATGTTCTAACACCACCAATAGACAAGTAATCCATCCAATTTTCACAAGAGACAAGAGATAGCGAATTGCCCAAGCAAGGAAAAAATTTCAGCCAAGAGTTGTGTAATTCTCAAGTGATGATATGTGAAAATGAAAATGAGATGGCCTCTATTTATATAAGGCCATCTAAACCAACTTTTCCACATAAAAATGTCAACAACAGAATAAAAGAGGGATGGCCCCCTTTATTTTCTCTTACATTTTGCAAATAATAAATTACATAAGATAAAACCCTAAAAAGGGTGGCGTGAGGCCTAAAAGTGAGACGTTGAGCCTCAAGAAGTTGATCGTTGGGCCTTCAAAGGCTATGTGTCAATCTCTCATGTGATAGAGTGCCATGTAATGCATCTGCTTCCTTCAAACCACATCACAAAACCTATGAAACCATCAAGCCCCCCAAAACCCTTGCCTCCACATGATGTTAAGGGCTTAGGAGGTGATGTCCTAGGCCTTCGAAGGCCAACATCTAAGTGTAAAGGGATATGATGTCATCCTCTAGTACTGTCAAAGTGCCTCCAAAGGCAACGCCTTCTATCCTTTACATATAGAAGCTCCAAGGTCCTTTGCCCATCCTGTGGGGTATGGCGTCCATCCTTGGGGTTTTCAACCCCCCATGAAGGTCAAAATAGCATAATTCCTCCATGGATAGCTTTCACCGAGCAAGGTCCTACAAAGACAAACAAGTACACCCTCCAAGGGTCCAAAAGCCACATGTATCATGCCAAGTAAGCCATATTTAATAAAGGAACCACCCAAACATGTGCATCAAGTCCCCTCTTTTCAAACTAAACAAATGCTCAAAGACCTTATAAAATTTGCCAAATTTAAGTATGGGAGGGTTGTCATGGTGCCATATTGGGTAGACCAATCCCCAAGTCAAGGAATGTTTCCCAAGAAGACCGTCTCTAATTTATGTAATGAGTATGAGGTGGATGGAGGTATGACTTTTGGGCATGGGATTGT
Source organism: Picea engelmannii (assembly GCA_009831015.1). NCBI lineage: Eukaryota > Viridiplantae > Streptophyta > Pinopsida > Pinales > Pinaceae > Picea > Picea engelmannii. The sequence continues at coordinate 120,933 of ML800040.1, forward strand.
TGACATATCAAGGGCTCATATTGTCTCATTTATGGGTGCCTTTGTAGAGGGTGTGTTACATCCTTCGTTTGCAATGCAACATTTTTCCAAGCCCTTTTACTAGCTTTAATTTATTATGTTGCAAAACATTGAGTGATATGTGCAATAGAAACTAAAGAGCACCACAATGCCACTTGAAATTAGGAACACATTGAGTACCATATGCACTAGAAATTAAAAGACACCACAAATGCACTACCCCATCAAGCGAGACATTTATTAATTATGTGTTTTATTTTTTAAAGGTCCTTTATTTTTTATGGACAAGCGTTTCATTTCTCTAAGGACCTTAGGGAGAAAATATAGAAGGATAAATTTATGGCTTTTAACTTTTTCCAGCTACAACACCTCTGCGCCTTTAGCCCCTTCTTCCCACGAAATGAGGTACAAGCCCTTGTTGGGGTCAATAAGCCCAAAAACCCAAAAGACGAGGAAACAAAAGGGAAGGGATGTGGACAACGATAAGTATGTGCGAGAACAATACGATGACCCTTCAAGAAGACCCCCTAGTAGCAACCCTTTTCCCAAGGGTGACACACTTACTAGGAAACCATGTCAACCACCAAGGTGAAATGAGGCAAAAGATATAATTTCCAAGCAAACATTTTCATAATCAAGAAAGGACTCTTTGCAACATGCTCAAATGCTTCAATTATTAAAATGACACTTACCACGAGACCAAACTTGTTACCTTGTGAAGCAAGACCTATTGTCCTTCCTAGGCCATGCTGGCGTGGTTGACACTATTATTGTCAATGAATGGTGATGTGTGATGAGAGGAGGGTCTCTGTCTACTCATTTGGTTCTCGACGCTCCACGTCTTCAACCTATGGGCCTCGAGACATCATCTCCTTAGTTACCCCTAGCCTATGAGGGTAACAATAACAACGTGTGAGTCTCCTAACACTTGCAACCATTTGATCCCACATGAGTTTGCACAAAAAAATAATGCATATAGAGCCAAGAATTATTCCTTTGTGTTGGAACCTGAACCAAGGGTGTACTGAATATAAAAGAAGTGAAACGAATTTATATACAAAATGACCCCAACCCCACATCTAATATGATGACCTTGGTTGGCCCCATCAAAATACCCTAGGGGATCTCATCATCCAAAGATGGCATAATAAGCACCTGAAGTTTCCCACGTTTGGGATCACATTTAAATTCCTTTGCTAATTTTTCGATCAAACTAGAAACAACTTCCATTGAGATTTGTTTGTATTGAAAGATACTAATCTTGCAAGCCCACCAAATTTAGTGTACAAAATGACAAGGGAGTGTGTTGAAACTAGCTATTGTTGCATCCATCAACCACTTCTTAACACAAAGATCCAAACTGTCTCGATTCCAATTCACTTTAGAATTAAAATGCCTAGCAATGAGACCCCACACTTGAGTTGTGAAGTGATAGGATATGAAAAGGTGAGAACTTGTTTCATCTGCTTGTTTGCACAGAGCACATATGTTGGGCCCAATCCATCCTCTCTTGATCCCATTATCCCATGTTAGCAGCTTATTTCTAAGAGGAAGACACATGGCAACTTCTGAGGACCTTGAAGCTTCCAGATTCATTCCCACCACCATAATGAAGGCCCATTGAACTCTGCTTCCATTTGTGCTTTGTATCCAAGTTTGACAACGAATTCACTAGTCAAGGCATTCTTCGACCATGCATTGTGAGTCGTGGTCTTCTTTGACTAACTTGATATGATTGGAGCATAACTTACAGAGGTAGTTGTGCCATTCCTTTTCATACTCACCAATCAACTCCAAATCATCCTCTGACTTCCACCCCGGTCTACCAATATTAGAATGATCCCGTGCTTTGGCATCCCAAAGAGAATACATATCCTGGTTGTGAAGGAAATCTAGAAGATCCTTAGAAAGTTGAAATTATTCATCTGCACCAGCCCATGGATCCTCACATGTTCTAACATTCTTACCATTCCTAATCCTCCACACCCTCCATTTTCCAACAAGTGGGAAAATATATACTAGAGATTTCCAGATGATCGAACTATTTTTATAAGACTTCCCGGGAGTGTGGAACCATTCTTCAAAAGAGAGATTGCCCAAATATTGTGATTTCATCACTCTTCCCTAGAGGGCCAAGTTTTGAGAAAGCCTCTAGAGGATTTTTCTTGCAAGTGCTTGGTTGAAAAGATAAGGTTTTTTTATGCCCCAACCCCCACAACACTTAGGTTGGGCAATAGTAGACCCTTTGACCAGTGAAATACCATCCCATTATCGGCTTCTAGACCATAGGAAATGAAAACATATTTTCCTAACCTTTGTTAAAATTCCCTTTGGCACCTTGGCAATGGATGTCCATAAGACAAGGATGCTTTGCATAACCGATTTAAGAAGTACTAGCCTTCCACCTCTTGACAACTACCTATTCACCCAAAGAGAGATAGAGGCTTCGATCTTCTTGAACAACCACAACTAGTCCTCGAATCCATAGGCATTCAACTTAAGATTAAACCTCGGGTATTTAAAGCCTTCTTCTAAGCTTTTTTGTGGGAAAGGGAGAGAACTTTCCAGAAGTGGACTCAAGTCTTCTCGAGGGAATAAAAAAATGTATACATGACTTTAGGTAGTTGATTTCCATCCATGTAGCCCTACATAAAAGGTCCAATATTCATCGGATGCATTGAAATTATTGAAGAGAACCTGCACCAAACAAGAGTACATCGTCAACAACAAGTAGATGATATAATATTTCAGATGACGAGACTTTGAGGCCTTTCAACTCACCACAAATTCTTTCATGTTTCATAAGTTTACTAAGCCCTTCCGCCACCATGAGAAAGAGAAAAGGGGAACCCTTGTCTAAGCCCCCTCAAATCTCCAAATAAATTAGAAGGGGATCCATTGATGATGACTACAAAGGAAGCTTATTAAACACATCCTAGGATCCAATTAACGGAGGAAAGGTTCATCACCATTTGTACCAGAACCAAGTGAAGAAAGGTCCAACTGACTGTTGGGTATGTGTTATATTCTTTGCACGAATAGACGTAGTGTTTGCATTGCATCAGGCATGTGAGGGGGGTCACAAGGGGGCGGGAGCAACACCCCCAAATTTGTTTTTGTCCTTTTTTGCATCCATTTTTTAATGGTTTTTTGGCACATAGTTTTCTCCTATGGTTTTCTAATTATGGTTTAGGAATTCAGGTTGTTGACTAATCTGGGTCAATGGATTAGGGGTTTTGGATGCCATGGGATCCTATATATATTGTATTGTAAACAATGAAGAAACATATGTTGAATAGAAGATTAGATTTGAGACTCTAAACAGGTTGTTGGTTTTCCTGGTTTGGGTTTCCAGAGTAAAATATTTGTGTAATGTGTGTGTGCCATTGTATATTTTCTATTTTTATTAAGAATCTATTTGCAGTAATTTATTGTAAAAGGTTAAAATCTACACTCACTTTGTCATAAGCTTTCGACATATCTAATTTCAACAAAACAAAGGGGCTTTTGGATGTTATGATAAAAGGCATCGCCTCTTGGGCAAGGGGCACTGCATCGTGAGTTTGTTGTTTGAAGAGGAAGCCAAATTGTTCCTCCAAGATGATTTCACTCAGGATAGGCTTAAGCCTATTTGCTATGATTTTGGATATCACCTTATACACAACATTGAAACAAGAAACGAGACAATAGTATTCGAAAGAGACAACTTCCTTCTTTTTGGGAATAAGGGCCAAAAACGTGGAGTTCAAAGCACCCATAATCTTCCCGCTGTGTTTAGATTCTTGAACAACAATCATTATCACTTATGCATGAGATGGGAAATATTATGTCAAATAACAATAATGAAAACACAGTGGCATAGATAATGTAAATGTATCATCACACTCCCAACAAATGTGCAACATTGATTGGATGCGATAAATCAACATCTTCAAGTCACAAGTTTTAAACATTGTCAATTTTGTATTGACTTTATGTGATTGCATTTTTTTCAAGAAAAAAATCAATATATTTGATATTTAAGAGTTTGAAATCAAAACATACATTTAGCTGTCTTGTTCAGACTTGCAAACAAGGAGTCAAGAGCCGACACTTCAATAGGGAACAAAATAAAACAATCCTAAATCTTCATATTCATAGTCTTAATCCCTAAGATGCATATGAACACCTTAAACATTTCATCAAACATAACCATGTCTCAATAGTCTTATATGACCATTGGTAAGAAAAACCCAAAACATGGTCTAAATGACCCATTTTGTCAGTGTTGTGAACAATTATGATTAATATAGAGATATTTTTCTTTTGACAAGAGAATCCCCCCTATGAATTCGTGTTCAGTTAAGGTACCATCCTACAAAAATAGAGCTTCTTTAGAAAGTTTGTCCGCTTTAGTTGTCTATAAATATGTCAAAAAGATATGTCATCAAGGGGATTTTTTAGCTCTCACACTCTCTCCATAATAGGAAAAGACCTAATTTTAACCATGCACTAATGATTGGCCTAGTCCATCAATACTTTTGAGTTTCCAAAACCCTATAGATTCTTTAAACCTCTTTCCATGGTTGTTTTCAACAACATCCATAAGGCATGAAATTCATCATGATTGTTGGACCCTTTCTTAGTAGCATATTTTATTAACAAGAAATGTCAGGGTGAAATGAAAAGGACAACCCCTGTTCCACATTTACCTAGGATTCCTTGACAAGCTCCATTGAAGAAATCCCAAGGCTTATCATGATCTATACTTGGCATTGTTAAAATTATGGGTTTCTTCTCATTTGGAGGTCTCCATCCGCAATTCAATACCAATCTTATCTTAGGTGCCACTTGTGCATGCAAGATTATCATATCTTTCTATGTGATTGCTTAAAAACCAATTATTATTTATTCATTTATCTTGGGTCAAACATATATCTATATGGCCAACATATTGAGAGTTTGTTGTGAAAAATACACCTTAAATGGATATAATAATTGTGAAATATAAAGCTAGAAGAGAATGACGTTAATTTCTTCAAATTATTCAAAATGGGAAGCATATGAAGTGTCACTTTTAACCCCATTTAAACTTTCCATCTTCTTCTAAAATCATTAATTTAGAAATGACAAGTAGTGACCACATGATGCACATTCAAGCAATGAGACAAAGAAGGATTCAATACAAGGAAAACACCTTCTAGCCGACGTTTTTGTGGAACCTCCCTCCAAATCCCCCCCATTGTCTATTTACAATGGAGGCAGGCAACTAGAGGTTTAACAAAGATTTTTTAATTAGTGTGCTTTAATTGGACGAATGCACTGGTGTGTAAAGTAATAAGACACATTGAATATCATTATATAGATTACGTGAAAAATAACTAAATTTATTTTAGTTTTTAAATTTGCAATTTGTTGTGTTTTAAACATATTAACACACTAGTATGTTATTATTCACAACGCATAAAATTAGTTATGTATTTGCTATACAATATTGGTTTTTATTTTAGAAATTACAAAGAAAATACCGGTGCACACCAATTTAGGCACACTAGTCTGTTACTACCACACAACACATTGATTAGGTTAAGACATCTAATTATAAAAATATAGGTTTCTATTTTAAAAAAATTAAAAAACTCAATGACACATTTTATTGTCATGACACGCACCAGTGCACCTACATAAATAACGCATTGTTGAACTTTAATTGGATGAATGCACCAATGCTCTCCAATATATGACACACCCGTGTGTAAAATAACAAGACACACACACACACATATTTTAAACATATTAGTGCATCAATAAGTTACACCGCACAACACATAAAATCAATTATGTATTTTTCATATAATATTCATTTTTATTTTAAAAATTACCAAAAACTTACCAGTGAGCACCAATTTACAACACACCAGTGCATTACTTTTATGCAACACATGGAACTAGGTTAAAACATTTAATTATAAAATATAGGTTTTTATTTCAAAACAATTAAAAAACTCAAGTGCGCATTTAATTGTCACGACACACATTAGTGTGTCTATATAAATAGCATATTGACATGGGTTTTAAAATCATAACGGTGCACATGGAACGTCTTAGTGCACTAGTGCATATGACTTTTTGGTGCAATGGAACATGGTTAAATTAAAAGAAAAATTACCGGACCATAATTTTTTTTTGTATTTTTTCAGTGCTTCCAACCATACAAGCACCGATGCTCACCATCTAGTATGACTGCCCTGTTGTCGGTGTTGTCGTGTTGTCAGATTCCTCGATTCCTTTTCTTCATCGGTGGATTTGGTTCATTTTTTTAATTTTGCAAAATGGTTGCATATTTTCATTTTTTATCTATACGGTAACCATGCCTACTCGTAAGGTAAGAGACTAAGTAAATTGTTTGTTACCTCCACATTTATGTTTTTAGTAGATTAAAATTTAGAATTTAGCTTAAATTTACCATTTTTGTCTTTTTTTCTTTTAATTTGCACGATGTGTTCAAAACTGTTCAATTCACACTGAACAAATGCAATGCGTTATGCAAATTTACATTATGCACCATAGCGATGTGTTCTATATAGTTACAATACACACCATACTTGGGGTGATAGTTGTTAAATAGAGGCAAATGGAATGTGTTCTGCAAATTTACAGTATGCACCATAGTGATTTTTTCTATATAGTTATAGTACACACCATACTTGGGGTGATCGTTGTTAAATAGAGGCACCATATATGGTGTTTTGTAATAAGATAAACGCACCAACATGACCCGTACAACCTTGTATGTTAGTAGGAGCCCCTAGAGAGGGAAAGAGATGTGTACTCTCAACCTATTATAGCATAGACTCGTGTCCTATTGAGGAACGTTGGCCTACGAGGAGGATATATCCCTCAAGGGGAACACATGCTTGTTGACATATTTGATCCGTCGTTGGGATCATGGTAGACAAGCGTCTAGATTCGATCTTGTTTTGTGGTACCAACCCAAATAAGAGAATATTTAATTCATCATTGGGCTATCTATGAAAGAGGAATATTTTTACCAATCCCTCGATCTCTCACCTAGTGTCGTAGGAGATTGTTAGTTGGCATAAGTGCAAAGATATGTTAATGTAGACATCACTGACCCTATTAACTTCCAAGTTGTTGGTGGCCAGTTATGTTTACATGCATTCAATGCAAAGGAGGTTAGGTGCTTCTGAATTGTGGTCACAACACTAACACACTATACCTATGATAGGTAGTGCATTAATCGACCTTTGATGTATTATGTAGATACTTTAGTTCAAAGGCCCAGGTTGATTAGGTGGCCTGCCATTTTTTTGTGGAATTTTTTTTTTCTTTGTATTGCTTTCGTGTTGTGTTTGATGGGAGGATGGTCTTCCCATTTGCTCCAGAGTTATTTGCTTTGTTTTTTGAGAGGTTTTTGGCCACTTGACTAAGATTTGACTGCCTCCCTCCCAGGCTAACGACTAATGTGTGTATGCACATGTGGGGGCAGATGTTGCCCAAGAGGGGCCAAGCAAAGTACCCATGTAGGTCGGTGAGTTTACATGTTTTGGCTTTGTTAGACAATGAGGACAATCTCATCCTTGATCTTGTAGAGTACCCATACATGGGGATGACTAGCAAGGATGTGAAAACATCCAATTTAGCTAAGCAGAGCCACCAATTCGAGAGGTAATATTATTGTTATGTTTTGATTAATCTAGTTGCATATCCTTTTGTCTTATTTAATGCACACATAATTCATGCTAACATTTTGATTAAATTATTTAATTATTGTTGTCTATTATTTTGTATATATGGGCATGTATGTTGGGGAGGTGCCTCCCTAGTAGGATGAGAAGATGGTTGAGGATGATGATCCACCTCAGGTGCAGAGACCTAGTATACCATGTAGGATAGATCATAGATTCCATGAGGAAGTGATATATCATATGCACTAATGGATCGCCATGGAGTGGTCCCTACATGAGATAGGAAGATCACGCGAGACATAGGGCTTGCATTGGTATGGGTGACCATTCCCCATGACATTAAATTATTGATGCATCATGTTGTTGGTGCCCTCAATCTACTTAGGAGGTTGAGGGCTCACCAATGGTCTTCTTTGGATTTGTTTGCCAAGGATAGTGATCCTCCTCCACCTCCACCTCCTCCTCCTCCTTCTCCTCCTCTTCCTCCTCCTCCACGAGATGACTAACCACCACTTATGACTCCAACACTAGATTAACCACCATCTCTAACTCCAACACCAAATTGATCACCATCTCCTCCTCTGGTAATCAATCAACCACCATTTCCTCTAGCAATCGATCGACTAGCTTCTACACTGACTGCATTCGCTATCAATGTTATAGACATTATGGCCACATTAGGTGATACATTTTTTGGTGCAAAGATATATAAGATGATATTTTCTACAATATTATTTGAGGGAGGTACTAATGCCTCTAGCTCTAGTGGCGAAGGTACTAATGCCTTTGGCTCTGGTGGTCAAGGTACTAATGCCTTTAGTTTTGGTAGCGGCCTTAGCTCATAACAATTGTTGACATGCATATATTTGATTGCTACTATATATATATATATTGTGCATGTGCTTCTTTTTGTAATCTAAGTAGATTTATATTAATATATCATGGTAAAAAGTACATACAAGACTGTATGTGACTTGCCCCATGGGAAACTAGGTACACAACAGTTCCAAAAAGCCATAGAGATTGTTTCAAAAAGATATTAAGCATAGTCCAAAGTAATTAACTATCTATATTGAACTGACATGACTGATTAAAACATAAAAGAGAGCTAAAAATAGAAATATGGAAAGAACTATGCTAGACCTAGTAATCCTATCAAAAAAAGACATAATGGCCACCCTTGTGAAATCAAGAAGGGGGCCTACCAGTTTTGTATGTCCACAGGGTTTTTTGGGTCCTCATCTAGCATGATGGGGTTGAATGGTGTACCCTTAGAAGTTTGAGCTTGGACAATAACTACTTTAGAATCATCATAGGAATCTATGTAATCTACAACCATAAACTCTATGTCAAAGACTTCTTTGCAAACAACCTCAAACTTCTTGTCTAGGAGGTACATTTTCTGCATGACCAACAAAGCTCTGTACATATGCCAGATGGTTCTCTCCTGCGATGCTAGGCAACAGATTAGGGAAGTGGGGCCAAACCACCCTCCTCCTAGACAACCTAGTGATATAATAAATGTCCTCCTCCGTGGGCTAATACCACAGACTGAGACCGACCCTAAATTCATGTGGAGCATGATCCCGACGACAAATCAATTGTTGTAAAACAAAGAGTTCCCCTCAAGGGATGTAGCCTCCTCAAAAAACTTGAGGAGGTCAACATTCCTCAAAAGGGCACATGTGTGAGGTGTAATAGGGAGAGGGATCCTCTCACTCTCTTGGGCCTCCCATTCACATACAAAGGTGTACATGTCGACCTGTTGCTGCTGTTGTCATTATCGTCGTCTCTTATTCACATACAATTCTTTTTAGGCACACACACACAATATAAAACAAATTGAAATTATAAAACACACACACACACACACACACATAACTATTTTGTATTTATCAAAAATTGAAATTAATTTCTGTTTGCAAAAAAAATGTGAAAAAGTAACTGGTGCGCCAATAATAGAAACTACACACCACTTTCGGTGCTCTATATTAGAACCAAAGCACCACTACGTGGTGCGGTTGGTATAACACATCGGTGCTCCATGGTTGTTGGAGTATCAACACACATTTTAGTGGTGTTTTGTGTTCTACAACGCACCAGGAATGGGGCATCCCACAAAATGCATGACTATACCATTTTACCCATGTTTTGTGTTAGGTGGTGCAATTGGTTATATTTAACGCACCAGTGCTCCATCATGCTTGGAGCACTGATATGTATTTAGCGGGGCACTGTGTACGAGAATACATCGGTAACGGGGCATTCTGTATGATGCACTAATATGATAATTAATAAATATTTGGTGTGGTGCCATGTTGTGAACGACACCGGTGCGTTTTTTGTACTGGGACGCACCACCCTATTAATTTTATTAGGTTGGAAACTAGGCGATGCAGTTTGTTATATGGAATGATACTCCATGTCCATTGGAGTACCATCGCTTATTTTAGTGGTGCATTGTCTTTTAGGATGCACCGATAACATGGCGCTCTATAAGATGCATCGTTATGCTAAATCATTAAATATTTGGCTTGGTGCCATATTGTGAATAACATTAGTGCGTTTTAATAAATGGAACACATTGTTGAATCGATGCTCCATTGTTGATTAATGGAACACATTGACGCTCCATTGTTCATAAAGCACCATTGTTTTATGAACAATGCATTGTCTTTTAGGATGCACCATAATGGGGCGTCCCATAAGACGCATTGCTATGCTAAATTGTTAAATATTTGCTTCAGTTTCGTGTTGTTCACAACACCAGTGCGTTTGGTGGACTTTGGTGCACCGCTAGATTATTATTATTATTATTTTTTATGTTGGAAACTAGGTGACGCGATTGGCTAATGTGAACGCACTAGTGCTCCAATGTTCTTAGAGCACTGACGTTTTGTTTAATGGTGCATTGTGTTTTATAATGCACTGATAACAGGGCATCCAAAAAGACTCACCACTATGTTTATTTTTCAAAATTTGACATGGTACCATTATGTGGATGACAATGGTGGGTTTGTGGATGGTATGCACACCACCTATGATGCTTCCCACATATTCACATAATGCATTGTTTTTTTGGGGCAAGCCAAAGCGTTCAAGCACACTGCATGACATTAAAACAATAAAAAAAACGACCAAATTTCATGCCAATTTCAAATTTTAATGCATTGAAAATGCAAATAAGAAGGTAATAAACAATTTACTTGGGCTCTTATGTCTCGAGAAGGCATGGTTCCATCGTAGAGAAGAAACGAAAATTCGTGGTAGTTTCCAAAATTTGGAAATGTGTGGAATCTACCAGTGGAGATATCGAACTGATTGTAGAGCATTGCAAATGAAGCGACCATGGAAGAAGAGTGAGAACTAGTGCTTGTCTGAGAGGTTGGAAGCATATAATGAAGTGTAATAATGAAAATCGGTTTGGTAATTTTTTTTTACCCTACCTTGGTGCGCTCGACAAGTATACACACCAAGGTGTCATGTGTACGCGCATTAAAGTGCTTTGTTTAGAGTGGAGCATCGTATGTATTTTTTTTTGTTTATAACGACTAATGATGAGTCTTACTAGTTCAACACCAATGCGTTAGTTTTAGGTGAACACTGATGCATATGGACCTTACAGGCGCACTGGTAAAAAAACCTCCGCAGAAACCTTCGGTCACCTACCTCCACTAACAACCTCTGTTATAAACAGAGAAGGGATAAGTTTTTTGGGGAGGTTCCGTAAAAACCTCTGTTACAAGGTGTTCTCCTTGTAGTGACAATCAAAATATTTCTCTTACATAAACCTAAAGATTGGATCAAGTATAGAGTAAACCTTCACTAGGTTAGTATGTAGAGCATAAAATTTCTAAAAATAGTGTCAAAAATAAAGAGAGAACTCACAAATAACATATACAACAATTGCATATGCGATGACGTTGATTAATGGTGATTAGACACTCAAATCCTTGTCATGGAAAATGTTCACACCATTTCTCGGTTAAACTTAACAGCCATCCCTAAAAAATCTATGACACAAAAATCTGATCTATGCTTGCCCCTCCCTAAATAACTACAAGTAGGAGGTTCGACCAACCTTTAAGGGTTTAAGTGAACAAAAGTAAGGGTTGAAGATCATAGGATCCAAGGCCTTTTATCAAAGGCGTATCCAACTATTTCATTAAAATCCCCTCCATGTCAATCCCTAAATCTACAAAAGGGATGAACAATGGAGAGATTAACGATGGTCATTGAATGAATATAGATAGATGAAAAGCTTTCATAGGTTACATCTAGATATAGATGGACGAAAAGATTTCACAGATTACACAACAACAACAACAATAATAATAATCATCTATTTTTTAAGGTCATGGCTAAGCAAGACACCAAATTAGTATATGAAACCCCCTCCACGCAACGATTTGACTGCTAAAGTTTATGGATGTATACATACACTCCAATAAGAAAAATATCTTACAACACAAATATGAAATGTTCAATGTTTATTTTTCGTTTCATACAATATATAATAATAATAAAAACCTCAATAATATTGAACTTATAACTTTGAAAGTTAAAACAAAATCTTAATAACGATACACTAACCCAACAACTCATTCACCTAACTAATAAACTAATAAACAATCATGTAAATGTGATCCTCACCGAGCAAGTATCCTAATGCAAACCTCCCCTCAAAAAGTGGTGCCAAATAAGCATGAGTGACCTTCGGGAGTTGATATTTTATTGAAACAAATTTAATGTACACCTTTTGTCCATAACCGCGTAAGGACGTGTCTTCTTGCCCTACTTTTTGAGACATTTTTCAAACAAAAGAGATATAAAATATGACGTATGAAGGATAAGGGGAGACCGTAAAGCAATCTTGGCTTATGCAAGTTCATTTTCATTCGGCACTTGGGGCTGCATAGGCTAGGAATATAGTATTGTCTTCCATCTGAAGTGGAAAAATGGCGGAGGAACAACAGGGCGCGAGCATGGACAACAACAATGAGGAACCAACGAGGCAGGGACCTATTGTTGTAAGCTTCCCAAGGGCTCATCCCCAACTCCCACCTCTCAAATTAGAGGTCGAAGATGCTCGAGAAGGAATGGAACCTCGCAATATGTGGCAGGTAGGTTCTGTATTCTCATACAATAAATAGCTGTTTTAAAAATGTTATCTGCTTGCAAACGAAATTTTATTGACACGCAGTTGCAGAATGGTTTAATTCGATTTTATTCAAGTCCTTATATTCGCTAGGCTTGGTGGATAGGTCTGATGATTAACAGCTTTATCATTGAAGGTCTAGTGTATTAAGAGTTTCAGGGCAATTTATGCAATCATTTAGCTCTGTGTTTCAGAGGATTAGTATTTGAAGCATTCCGAACCATAGCCCAAATTCTTTCCATGCTAGCATTCTTACGGTAGTAATGGTTGGTGATAAATATTTGTTTCAAATTTTGTGTACAAGCTGAAAACTGTTCTGAATGGTTTGGGTGATTTCATACTTGTGCAATCACTGCTGAATCGATGGTATATAAATTTATAATACTTCATGTGAATGTGATGTTGCTAGAATAGGCTAGGAGTTGTTATATTTCTTGTTGCATTTTATTTCATGGTTTGGTCAGATCTGTTGAGCCCTAGGAGTTACAATTATTGGCAAGATGTGTGTGAATTGGAGATAAGTCTACTTATGTATGCTGATGCCTGTACTTAGTTTATGCAAATATGAGTGAGTCTTAAGAACACACAGAATTGGACCGATGGGATTTTACTATTCATGCCCCTATTTTTCTGATGAGGCCCTTTTGGGTAGGGTAATTTGGAAAGTGACATGTGTCACTGCCATGACGGGTCTGCTATGAACAAAATCTTAAATCAATAAACTGTGGTGATTGAAAACTCTGAAGTAGATAGTGTGGACCTCTCTAATCGCAGTGGAACATGGGTGTCTAATAAGCATGGAGTTATGTTGGAGCCTTGAACTTCACCAGTTCACTGTGAAGGAAATTTTCATTAAACAAAGAAACCTGATCCAAAATAGTGCCTTAAAGCCACTAAAGGCCAATTAGGAGCCTTAACAGCACATAGTGTACTAACCATGACATTTAAAAGCCTCAACACAAAATAGGAAACAAGACTGAATTTGAAAAATAACAAAATTTCAACCGTCAACCAAATCAGTTATTGGAATTGAGAACATGTGGCATCAAATTAACCAAATCAAAGGGGTATTACCTGAGAGAGCCCAAAGGAAGCTATGCAAGCAAGTACTATCTTGGGAAGCTTTGAGAAACATCCCCCAAGACTTGTTGGCCAGTGACGCTAGCTTTATGCTGACATTCACCTTAGCTTCAATTTGCTCCAAAATCAAACCCGTGAAGATAATAAGTTTAGACGAATGTTTTGGGTGTGAAGACAATCTTTTATCGATGTTGTATGGTATATTGTTGATTTACTTGATATTGGAATACATGATCTTTGAACTGACTACATTTAGGATTTTTCTTTTCCTTATTGAAAGGATCTTCATTATAAAAAGATATCTATTTTGTAGAGCACTCTACTTGTTTCACCGTGTTTATTATCTTACCCAAAATTTGGAAAGTGGTATAGGGTATTGCAGACTATTCCCTAGCGAATCCTCAAACTCGTGCAACCTTGTTATTGATATGACCAAGTGCCAAACAAAAAGTAGAGAGATTAAATTTTAAAGAAGCTTTCAAACAGAACAGTCTCCAATTGAAATGTTTATTGAAGCTGCAAATAAAGGATTTGGTATTATTATTGGTCCAACATCTTTTTTTTTTTCTGGAGAAAACACCTCGCGGAAAACCTTTTGAGTACTTCTCCATGATCGATGGATGGTAAACAGGGTAAATCGTTGGCCTTGATTATGGAACCTAACACCGAGGGGATCAAGAGAGTCAAACCCGTGATCCCTCCAACTTTGAGGGAGAGATCTCACATCTGGCTCATGACTGCTTGAGCTAACCCTCGAGGCTTTTGGTCCAACATCTGTGTCAGAGGTCTAGAAATAACTTCTTATTTCTAGTCAGGATTTATATTAGAGTTTGTTCATTTGGGACACTAAGAAAGGCATTGAATTATCTTTTTTCTCATGTACTTTTTGTATTGCAAAAACTAAAGGTTTTGTCAATTGGAAGGGAAGGAAAATATTTACTGCCCATATTTTTGTTGAAATTTTCAATTCATGGTAAAGCAGGCCTGCAAAGCATAACCCTATATAGCTAGAAACTTAAAGAGCTCTCAAAGCCACTGCAGGTATGCCAGATCTACAAACACACAGCTCACTGAAAACTGTAACAGTGAGTACAATAAGAATCTGTAGCACTCAAATCACATTTGTTTTCTTTATTGACTGTAAAAGAAAACATTACAATCTCGTTGTGTATCTCCTTAGAGAGACCCTGCCTACTTATATAAAGAAGCAGGCTAGGGTTTACAATGCACAGCACCTTAGCCCAAGGAACCTAGAATGGAGCGCCCGGCCTGCATGCGTGCCTGCACTGGGTTCCTGGGAATCTGTGCCTTAACTGGAGAAGGTTAAGCCATGCAAAGTGTCACACTTCTATCTTTGGGATCTGTGCTCCCTTATAAAACTTGAAATACACCTAACTAAAGCACTTATCCTAAAACTGGAAAAGCAAACTCAAAATAGAAAAACAACTTCTAAATCTGAACTGAAGCTAGTCTACTAATTCTGGACAGCAACCTAATCTGGGAAAGCTGAGATTGGGCATGCATGTGCTCTCTAACTCCTCCATAATTGCTCCACCATTATATAACCACTGTTGTGCCCTTACTGCTCTGTTGAGTGTGCCAGGTGTAGAAATTCGAGGTACTATGAGGCTGCCAAAACAGGTCTGTCCTTGACCTGAAATTTGGCTCTAAGTTTCAATCTCCAAGACTGTCCTTTGCTGCTGTTTTAGGACAACAAACAGTCAAGTAACTTTCTGCTCATAATTTTTATGGTTAAGTGCTCTTTTGAGGTGCCCTTGCAAGTGTTTTCATACCGCAATGTTAGCACATGCAATATACCCAAAACAAATAACACTCCTCTTGATCTTTACAACTCCAACAAGCTGATCTATACTCTAAGCATACATGAAATGAACACAAGTATTTTTGGTCAACATGACCCTGGATAAAACCCCCTCGGGGAAAACCAGTTTGGAATGAAAGTATATATATTGATGATCTTAAGTAGTGAATACAACAAGTAAGCTAATAAAATGGAACCTGATACAATAGCAACTCCTCATGAGAAGCTTTGGAGTTTCAAGAAGAGAAATGTGCCCAAGCTTAGTGCACCCTCTTCCCTTGTTGCTCTATCCACTAAAGTGATGCGCCCTCCTTCCTCCTTGGTCCAATGAAGAATCCCTTCCACACAAATGTGCGCTTGTGTGCTACCTCTCCACTGAAACAAACAGATCTGCAATCCTCCAATTGTAACTCCTCCCTGCTAGGTGTGTGCCCTCCTCCAAGCAAGTGTGATCACCACAAATAAATGGAAGCCAAAGCCTCCTAGAACCTTCCATGGAAGGAGGCGCCCTTGCTGCCCTCTCTCAATGCTTCCATTCCCATCCTCTTGCCCTTCTCCAAACTCTCTTGATGAACATACAAGTGAGTGAGCCTCCAAATGCCCTATGCGCCCTTCTTAAGGAATCATCAGAAAACCTAAAAGATAAATGGCTAGGATCACTCCAAGCCATCTCTAATCCATGGTTGAGATCTCTCAAAAAGAATCTCAACTCAAAACCCACTTTGGGTTAAGTTTCCATAGTTCACTTTATGTTCCCCAATTCACCCACAAAGTGAATTAATAGTCACTTTTCACTCAAGTGATAAATTTCACCCTTTTGACTTAGGAAAATGTCGAAGTGAAATTARACATAAAGTATAAGGCACAATGGKTCAAATATTTCCYTCTTGTGGTTAGAGTCCCACAACCACAAGGGGACCACTTTCCAAGGTACCCAAATCTCAACACTTCTATCTTTGGGATCTCTGCTCCCTTATAAAACTCGAAATACACCTAACTAAAGCACTTATTCTAAAACTGGAAAAGCAAACTCAAAATAAAAAACAACTTCTAAATCTTAACTGACGCTAGTCTACTAATTCTGGACAGCAACCTAATCTGGAAAAGCTGAGATTGGGCATGCATGTGCTCTCTAACTCTTCCATAATTGCTCCACCATTATATAACCACTGTTGGGCCCTTACTGCTCTGTTGAGTGTGCCAGAAAGGTCTGAAGACTGTTGCAGAACCTGCTCATTGCACTGCGCCACAACACTGTCATCACTGTCATTGCTGTATTTATCTGCTGAAGCATGCCATGCTGAAGGAGAATCACCTTCAGAACAGCATGTAAACTCCAACAATATTTTGGTTGATGGTTTGGCAAGAACTATAATGACTTTGGGTCCAATTCTATTGTTGCCTGTGTTGTGTTGTTGTTGTTGGGTCCTATTGAACAATGCTTGGGTTTTTCAACAAAATTTGGGCTGGTTTGTAGTGAAGTTGAACATAGGAAGATATCTGCAAGGGATTCTTTTTGCTTTATCTCTGTCAAGGTACCATGGGCCAGTTCAGTTGGCATATTAGATATAACCTTAAGCGTGGCTATCTTTGGCATGATTCACATCATAGTTGATTAGAGCCTCTATTGATAACATGGTTGCTATGGTGCCCCTAACTTCTAAAATTTTGATGGCCTCTGCGACTTTGACTTTCTATCATTTTATAATTGCCTCTTTGCATTTGGAAACGGTCCAAACGTGTCCTGCCTGGTCCATTGAGATTTTATGTATCTGCATCTAGAAATTTGAAAAATTACTTCAGTGTTCTTTGGCAAGCAAAGAACTACATCCTGGACAAAACCTTACTTTTTTCTTTTAACTCTTTTGATTGATTTAGTAGGTAGGTGTTGCTAATGCTATTCTAGCCTTAAGAATCAATGCTTGCAGAAATTTTGCATTTTGAGAATATTTGGAAAAGGTAACTCAGAATGAGTGTTGATCACTGCTGAGTCACATTTTACCTTGTATGGTCTTTGACCATTGGATGTATAAATTTAAAAAATCTCCAAAAATCTTTTTTAAATTTCTTATTGAGAAGAAAGAGTTACTGTATTCCCTAATCTCTGGGTTTAATGCAAAGTGATGAACCAAGGGCCCATTCTGGAAGGAATAATTTGTCTTTTATAACAACGAATGTATAGTCTAAGGTTTATTAGTTCCACTGCGGCTGTCTTGGAAAAGATAATATCCGTGCAAGCTGGGACAAATAATTCATTCGACCTTGGAAAGGATAGTATGCCAGAGCAAACTAGGACAATTAAACTGTTCATACAATATTTATCAACTGCAGTTGAATACTAGAAGAGCATCACTTTGCAAAGTTTGCATGCATAAGGGGAGGGACCTATACATACTGTGCCAACTATTAGGGGTCCATGATTTGAGTTGAATACTTGGTGAGAGAAGTAGGAAGCTTTGTAATGGGAATATCTAAGAGCACCTAGTGAAACGATAAAAAAATGAATTGAAGTAGCTACATGGAATCAATAGTGTTTGTTTACGAAGAGGGCCTCATTAGGGATACTTATCTATTATCTTTGCATGGTAGGGAGAGATGTCACAAGCTAGACAAAACAAAAAAACCTAATCTTAGAGAAATTGACACTCATTGAAACATCTAGAGGATTAATTGACATTTACCTTAGAAATTCTTAGGTCATCCCTTGAGAACACCTTAGCCTCTCAAAATTGAAATAGGTGTATCGGGAACTACAAAACCAAGGTGGATGGAAACTTAGGCATCAACTTACTTGGGTTGTGCCCGAGATGTTGTGCCTTATAATTTATTGCAGGACTTTGGCATGTGATGGAGAGCAGTGAGTCATCCAGTGACTCAACACCCTCAGATAGTGGCTCTCACACCCTTGGAACCTTGGATGATGGACAAATGGGCTTGGTTTTGAGCAGTTTGGGCATTATGCCACATACATGGGCTGAAAGCCCACAGGTTGGGAAGAGCACCCTGGAGCTATTGTGCACATAGGATGGAAGACATTGCCTTTGGAGGCACCTTGGCATCACCTAGGGATGAGATTGCACTCCTCTTGCACTTGGATGTGGCCTTTGGAGGTTTATGACGTCACCACCTAGCCCTTGATGTCACCCTTTGAGCTAGGGTTTGATGGATGGTGTGGTTCCAGATGATTAACATGGCTTGGGGGTGAGGACATACCTCATTTCACACTCATTCACCCTTGGAGCATGCCACAAGGCCTTTGGAGGCCCAATGTTTCACCTTAGGAGCATGACGTCACATTCTCCTAGCTTGATGTCACACATTTGGAGCATCACGTCATCCTTTTTAGGGTTTTATTTGATGTATTTTTTATTTTTGCATAATATTAGAGGCAAATGAAGGGGTCAGCCCCACTTGTATTTTGTTGTTGACAATTATGTGG
This sequence comes from Picea engelmannii, assembly GCA_009831015.1. Taxonomy (NCBI): domain Eukaryota; kingdom Viridiplantae; phylum Streptophyta; class Pinopsida; order Pinales; family Pinaceae; genus Picea; species Picea engelmannii. The sequence continues at coordinate 140,138 of ML800040.1, forward strand.
ACAAATTATGTTGAGGATGCCTCATATAAAAAGGAAAACCTCATTTCATTTTTGGATCATCACAACTCTCACTTGAGAGACATTACATCTGAAATTTTCTCCCTATTGGGCTATCTAGCTCTTCTACCTTATGCTCTATCTTTGGAAGGTCAAGTTGTGGATGCTCTTTGCTGATTTTTGGATGGAATTTCTGCAATTAGGGTTTTATCTCATGGTATTTTTGTAAAGTAAGTGAAATTTATGCAATTTTGTCTTCACACTATTAATGTTTTATGGTAATTTTACTTTTTTAAGCTAGATGTTTTGCTTGGTGAAACCCTAAAGATAGGAGTATAAGTGCTTCCTCCTCTCACAAGGTTAATTTTGTCCAAAATTTGTGAAGGAATCCTTGCTAGGTTTAGACTCCTAAAGCCCTAAAGTGCTTAGGATTTTAGCCCTAGACTTATTGATTTTGACCTAATTGAAGCTACAAGAAGGGAGAAAAGGTTTCTAGGGCCCAAAAGTGCTTGCACCCTAGAAATCCTTCTCCTCAAGATTCAACCTCTAAGGCCCTAATGTGCTAGCACCTTAGAGATTGAGTCCTACCTCTTTGTTGCAACTAGATCAAGCTCCAAGTTTAGTTGCATTTGCTGTTACAAGACTCCATAATCCTTAAGGGCACTGGTTGCATAGTTCTCTTGTGGTGAAATTGATCAACAAACACTCTCTTTCAACTCTCCTAAGCTCTCTACTAACTTTACTAACACTAACACTTGCAAACTTGTTCAATAACTTTCTGCTGTTAATAAAGTTTGCTACAGCCACCTGATAACCCTGTAATTTGCTGCATACACTCATCTATTGGTGGCCTAACATAGTCAAAAAGTGCATCTAACAATTGGATATTAATCTAGTGGATGTATGTTGAGTTTTCCTTGTCAATTTTTGCATTTCTGATTGATATTTGTTGCTGCTGCTATAATCTATTTACTGCTGTTGTATTACTGTTCATTGCTGCAAATTTATAACAGCCATAGCAACTTTCTTGTCTAGTGTCTTTAAGAGGCATTTATCGCTTGTTTGAACTTGGAAATAATCATATACATGCTATAAAGTGTTCTTGTTCCAGGCAGATACTCTAACAATCTTATACCTCTTATCTTTCCTTGCCCTAGATCTTTTACTCGGTTTTCAAGAGAGGGTGCGGTAGGCTTGGATACTATACTTGCTACTTTGATCCCTTGAGGTCACCAGGGAAGCCTCCCTTGTGGTGGACCTCTTCCATCACTAAAAAGTGGGAAGTTCTTACTAAGGTGACAGTGGTAGGATCTTCTGTAGTTACGTAAGACTTGAGAACTTGTGGCGGGCTTTGCACAAGTACAAATCTTGCGATAACACCCCCCTAGGTGATGTCTAGCAAATGTGACATTATAAAGTTAAATCACCTAGGAAAGTTCCATAAAGGCAACATGAATCATCCCACCATAGCAACGTCATAAGAGAAAAGGACATAATAAAAAGGCTAACCTATCCAACCATCAAGTGTGTTCCCCATCACACATCCAACATATAAGGACCATGCAAAACACCCCTCCTAGTGACACCAAATAATACTACATTATCATGCAAAAGTCACTATGGAACTTCAATAGTCGTGAAACATTTATCCCCTAACCATCATCATCTAACCCCTTGGGGTGTTGGAACTCTCATCCATATCCAAGATAAGGACATATACCAAACCACCATGAGATAATATGCTCCAGATCCATCAAAGCGCAACCAAGGGGTGATCAACAAGGCAAGCACATGTGAAAAGACCACCAAGCAGCAATCACAATCACCATCCAACCAAAGAGAAGTGAGACTACCCCAACTAAAGATCTCCATCAAATGCAATGAAGAGAAGGGGCTCCATGAAGATGTATCCCCCAAGTCGGTCTGATGCTCAAGAGTACCAGCAGAAAGTCTCCATCGATGTGATGAAACTCACAAGATGGAGCCTCATACAATATATGTTGTAACAAAGTTGAAAGAAGAATTTAAGCTTCCAGACTCAGATACTATGCTTTCCCCCTTTCCTGTCTCATGAAAAATTAACTCCCCGAGGGAGGACGTGTTCTTTTCAACATTGGTTCCTTCATTTATATTAACTTTTAGCATACCCATAGGATCAGTTGTAGTTTCCTTCTCATCCTTACCTTCGTATCTAGCCTTCTCTTGCTACTTTTTGGATTGTTTCCTCTTGTTCTTCTCTTTTCCTTATATCTAGATCCTCTCCACGAGCGACTTTTCCTCCACCCAAGCTTGCTTTGGGGCTCCTCTCCCTTGTGTCCAAAAGACATTTTAATTTCTTGATCAAGATCGAAACCTTCTGTATTTTTGAAGATTGTTGTCCTTTCCCTTGCATTCATCAATTCTTGTAGGAGGTGTTCTGCAGTTTTCTGTGAAGAGGGTTGTCCTGCTCCATCATTGAAGACTTACCTTTTTCCCTTTAGGGTCTGCTGCCTTCCAAGGTTTTCTGTGAGTCTTTTCCCCAACTGTGTAGGTGCTTCCCTTGCTTCACCATCTGAATTATCCTCCACTTCCTCCTTCTTAGGGCATGTCCTTTCAAGTGACCATATGCTTTACATATGGAGCACTTGAAGGGAATTTGGACATAGTCAATTTGTCCAACTTCCTCCTATATCTACCCCAACTTCCTCCTTTTCTCGCTTCAGTTTTAATTCCTCCTGCAATCAACTCTTCTAAAGACAAATCCTGAGTTCTATGATCACAATGAGAAGATTCCAAGGAAGCTTCCAAGAAAACTTACCAGATGTATTGAACAGTGGATTTCCCTCCAGTAAGTGCAACCTCTGAGTGAGCTTTTCCAGATTTTCCCCTTTCTTCTGAGAGAAATGTGCCTAACTTCCAAAATCTATTAATTAGAGGCTTCCTTTTGGGCCAGATGATTCCCCATTCAGATTAATTATGGATGAATCTTTTCTGGCTGTGATCATATTTCCACTCATAGCAATCATACTCTGATCCACCGTCAACCTCGATCCCGAAGATCTTCCCTGATTTGATTTCTTTTCCCATATTCAGATCTGTACCATGAGGGCCTTTCCCTTTCGCATCGAGTGAGATCATTGACCTTAGGGTGAGTTTTCCTAGGGTTTTCTTCAAAGTTTATCTTTTTGGAGAACAAAATTTCACCTAGGTCTCGAGATGTCCTAGGGTTTATGCCCTGAATCTCCTTTTGACAACCTAAAAGCTTTGAGCACTCCTCATAGAATTCTTTCCTCTTCAGATTCCATATTCCTTTTACCTCCTGTGATGGGAAGATGTAGTTCCCACATAAATCTTCTAGCAGATTGAGGGAGAAATCTACAAGCTTGTCTTCTTCCATTTCTTTCCTACAATAATCCCACATATGTATGTATGTACACACTGGTGTATGTCTTGCCTATTTTGTTATGTATTTTTCACTAAGTTGTAAAATTCATATTCTTTCAACTTCCAACAGATGTTTGGAAAAAATTGATTAGAAAGAAATCCAAATTCAATAAACTTCAAATCTTAGAAGAAGAAAATGGAGGTTTCTATAAATGGGTTGCAAACTTTGTCTATCTAGAAATATGAAATAGATGTTGTATTTCATCTTACCTTTTGCCAGGTCCTTATAGCTATACTGCATTGCAGTTGAGGCTCGACTGGCTGCCACGCTTATGTCATTGGGCCTTCCATTCTCAATAAAAGATATCAACTTCATAATTTTTTCTGTAGTAGAAACCTCAGTTCCAGCTGTGCTCCCAGTAATAATTGTATTGCTTTATTATTGTTATTATTATGTTAGTGGTTGTCTGCAGTCCTCTCTTAGAAAAGGTAGGTTGTAAATACTAAAGACGAGACACTTTGACTTTTGAACTATGTTAGCAACCCTTCTGGCATGAGCGTCTTTGCGCTTTTCATGTTTTTGGTTACATCCACTACCCTTGTTACATACCTGCATGAGATCATCGTATTTGGGTGGCAGAGCAATCAGATTAGCTATAACCTTTTTTTCAGTGTTCCACGGGGAAGCGTCCCCCAGGGTGGGGGATGCAGGGGACGCGTTCCCCACGTCCCCGGGACGGGGGACTCCAGGGGGGACGTTTCCCCGCGTCCCCTTTTTTGGGGGACGCGACTCCCCAAGGTGGGGGACGAGACTCCCCAAAAGGGGGACTCTTGGACGTCCCCCCAAAAAAGGGGGACTTCTGGACGTCCCCCCAAAAAAGGGGGGACTCCTGGAAGTCCCCCCAAATTTTTTTTGCCCAGTAAGACATTAAAAAAAAATAAAAAATAAAAAACATATATATATATATATATATATATAATTAATTTATTAAAAAACAAATATATATAACTTATGCATATTATAAATTTTAAAACACAATTAAAATAAATTTATATTGCATAAGAATAAAATTGAATTATAATTATAAAATTATGAACATGAATTTATATTTTTTAAGATTGGTGATTATAAAATTGAATTATAAAAGTTATAATTGAATTTATAAAATAAAAAATTGAATTATAAAAATTAAACCACGAACCTGTTTTAAAAGTTAAACACTACTTATCATTTTTATAACTAAGAACTTAGCCATTCGGCCCATTCATTGAATCATTTATGATTTAATATTTACAATGTTCCACCAAGCATAAACGAYAACAACAGAGAAAGGGTTTCCATAGCAGCCGTGAGCATAGCCGCCGAGAGCCATAGCAGCCGTGAGCATAGCCGCCGAGACCATAGCCGTTGTGAGCATAGCCACCGAGTGAGCATAGCCGCCGAGAGCCATAGCCGCCGTGATCACTGGTCCGAGCATGGCCACTGGTCGTTGACTCGTTACCCCATCTGTATGGTTCTAGTGGACTGATGGTATGGTTATTTAAATTTTAATTTTTTGGCAAATATGCAGCGTAGCAAGGAGAGAAGACTCAATAGTCATTCGAGCTAGCTCACGCTGAGAGTAAGCAATAGCATTCAACATTCAACATTCCCTTCAATAGATTCTGAGAATTCTTCTTCTAGCAGTGGGCAGGTAGGGTTAATTAATTTAATTTTTTGCTTGCTGTTTTTTAATTTTTGAGCTGTCTTTTTAAATTTTTTGTCATCATTTTCAACTTTAATGCCTTGAAACTTGGTATTTGGAGATTTTGTTAACCATATAAAAATAAAATTAAAAAATTATTAAATTAATGAAATACCCTTGCTGCAGGTTGCCATAAATTAAAAACTTGCACA
>ML800040.1:148223-159539 GCA_009831015.1 Picea engelmannii
TCCCCCTTGTGCGTCTCCCCGCACCCGCGTCCCCCCGTCCCGGAGTCTTGGTGGAACATTGCTTTTTTTCAGGTCTCTGATTGCCTCAAGGCTTGATTGCTAAACTATTATTGATCGAATTCATGTAAACTTGTGGGAGCAGTTTCGTTTGACCCCATTTCTTGGTCACTTGTTGCCTTGACTGGCAAGAAGGTTCTAAGAAAAAAATGTTCATTTATATTTAGCCTTCATTGTTATTTTCTTCTGTGAAATAGTCTGTTCTATCATTCGGTATCCATGTTTTTGTTGATATTTAGCCAACTCAAGCAAGTTGTCACACTATTCTGTTAGATATTGGCTTTACAAATGGCAATAACTTGCCTAATTTGGAAGGGGTAGCTTGTTCTGGCATTCTTAAGGTAGAGATGTTGAAAGTTGCATAGTACATCTGCAACTAATTTGTTTCCTTCTGCCTGATTCTTCAACTCATTGTTCGTGAATATAAATCTAGAGACAAGAAAGCATCTGAAGAAGAGAGAAACTTTCTTTCTAGCTCATTGGTCAATAGGCATTGTATTTAGAAATTAGATCAGGATTTTGGTAAACAAATTTGACATTCTTCTCTCCGTGGTAAAACAAATTTGAAATTTGCATTGCTTGCTTTGGTGGAGCCCAGCGAATATGTTTTTCCGAGGATGATCTTTATCACATGGAAGTTGTGACTATTATCTGTCTGCGTGCATAGTTTAGGTAGAGGATGAGAATAATTAGCTTTTGGTTACATGTATCCGAGTGTAGAGTCCAAAAGAAATTCGTTGATTACAAACACAAAAAAATGGTCCATGTTTAATATTTGTCAATGAATACTTTCATCTAGTACCATTGGTGAATTTGGAGGTAAATGCTTAGAAGTGGAGGTTTTTTCTCAGAAGAGTTGATATTTTACTTTTTGTAGGTGTTCAGGAGCTCATGATATATGGTTAATGCCTGTAAATAATGCTATTCATGACAATGCAATTATCATGACAACTTGTAAAACAGTACTTTGCATTGTTTCATTGTATGCCACAAAAGTTGAGATATACCTCTATAGCTGTTTAGCAGCCTATGATATACCTGTTTTCTATAAATATATTGATTCATATAATGATATTCGTCACGATCCAGGTTTATGCCTTTGGAGGTTTTTTGGTTGTACGGTGGTTATGGGCCAGATGGCAAGAGAGAAAAGCAAGACGGAAGGGGGAGGGAGAAGATTCTGATGGTCATTCCTGATGAATAGTTTAAGAATTATCAGAATTGCAGGCAGGTTATGTTTGAGGTTCATGTTGTGATTATGGAATGCTTTTCATATTTGTAATTATGTAATACCGACTAACACAAAATGTTTTATCTATTGATCACATTTATCAGTTTATTTTTCTAATGAAGGAACAATGTAATATGAGCAGAATGTGTCATTCCTGTCATTCTATTGATATGGTGTGAATCTTCCATTCTTTTCTAATGATATGAGCAGAAGCTGTCATTTGTGTCAATCTGTTGTTGATTTGGTGTGAATATTCCAATCTTTGTCTAATGATATGAGCATTCCTTCAAAGCTTCCGCACTAATACTTTTGTAATCTGCATATGATGTTGTAAATTTTAATTCTTCCCTTGAAGAATGGGGATAGTTTTGAAGGTAGAAATCATTTGAAATTAGAATTTCACAAGCAAAAGCTCAAATTTTCCAAAATCAATAGACTGATATGAGGGCAGTTACGTGTGAGTTTTGAAAAATAAATTCAATGCAAAAACAAACAGGGTGGACATCTACAGATACAAAATTAAGGTGATTCCCGTCTTGGCCTTTGGCATGTTTACACCTTGAGAGCTCACTTTCACACGGGGGAACACATGCTTATTCAATGCAACATAAGTACTCCACTGAAGACACTAAAGACCCTGGGTTGATATTTTGGTGTGAACTTACATTAACAAATACAAAGTTAACATTAAAGCATCTATATTCTAGAGAGGCGTGGTGAGGATTTGAGGATTCGAGTTCTTTGTATGTTGTACTCTCATAGATAAAGGCTCAATGATGGTTGTCAAATACAAGTTTTTTAGATGATGCAAAATCAAAGCACAAATATAAAATTGCATCTTTGGGAAACATAGATTTCTGGCTTGCATGTTGATTTCAAATGGTGTTTGATTTAACGTAGAATGTTTGATTTTTGTCGAGTGAACAACTCTAGAATTCCTACTTAATATGAGATGAAAACTAAAGCTACTATTGAGGTTCAAATTTTAAGAGAAATTCAATAGTTAGGATAACTGAAATAGCTAATTTTGGAAGTCCTTTTAAATGAACTTGATAAAAGAACATACAATCACGTTGAATTAAAAGGGTAATCTTGAAAATCCTTCTAAATGAACTTAATAAATGCACATACAATCATGTTAAATAAAAAGTCTAATCTTGAAAATCCTTTTAAATGAACTTGACAAAAGAACATACAATCATGCTGAATAAAAAGGGGTTTGATTTGTCTTGATTTTTTTTTTTCATTAGAACATGTAACTATTCACCCCACCCTCCTGCTTGTAAGTGAGAGATTTCTCATGGCTCCTACCCTCGACAACAATTGGCTTACAAAAAGTGAAACATGTCATTAGTGAGGTTTGAACCTAGGCGGGGATGATGACGTTTCTCCTCCCTAATCACTTGAGCTAGATCCGCTCGATGACTAGTCTCGAAGTTATTCAATTTGAAATGAAAAATCAAATGGATATATTAATATCATTTCAAACACAATAAAAATCTAAATTCAATAGCCATGGTATCATTTAGATAGTTGTATATAGAATTTCTTAGTTTTTGTGAGTTTTATGACTTGTGTATCTTGAATACATTTTATTCTCAGCTTGGGAAGCAAGCTTACAAGGCTGTTTGAGCATTATGACCTATATGCTTTAATCCTAGGGGATGATATTTGTGATGTGCAACCATGTCCCAAGTTATGGGTTGCTTGAAAACCTAGATATGCTTTGATATAAGAATATCTTTGTGCTCTTGTGTTATGTAGTCTCTACCTTAGCTTACCTTAACTAACGAAACTAATTGCATAAGGAGTTAAAAGGTTTGAGCTTAGTGAAGCATGCACTTGATTCTCTTGCTTGATGGGGCATTTAAGGCAAGAAAACCAAGGTTTTCTTGTCATTGCTAATCTTTTATGATGTACAGTTGTACATTTTCAAATTATTGCTTAATACAAAGATAAGCGTTTCATTGCTTTCTTGGGTGATCCCTAGGCAAAACATCTGGAAGGTTTATACACGGATTTTATCTTTTACCCAACATCAACCCCTCTGGGCCTTTAGCTCCTTCTTCCCATAGAATGAGGGACAACCCCTTCTTTGGTCAATACACCTTAAAATCCCAAGAGATAAGGAAATGGAGGGGAATAATGATGGAAAGTGGTAAGTATGGTTGGGAACGATACAATGGCTCATCAAGGGAGTTCCCAGTAGCAAACCCATCCCCAAGGAAAACCACTTACTAGGGAACAATGTCAACCACCAAGGTGAAGTAGGGCAAAATGCATAATGTCCAAACACATATCATGAAATCTAGAGCAATCTAAGATACAACATAATCAAATGGCTTAAATATTGAAATGAAGCTCACCATAATACTGACTTGTACCTCATGGAGCAAGGCCCATTGCCTTTCGAAAGCTAGCTGGTGTGGTGGATGCCATCTGCAAAACAACGATCATCTGTGGTGGTGAGTGAGTTTTCCATCTGTACAAAAGGGTATCGTTGGTCATGTAGTCTTTTGACACTCCATATCTGCAACCTGAGGGCCTCGAGACATGATCTCTTTAGTTATCCACAAAATGGGGATAACATCTGGCTCCTACTTGGAGACATGTGCTCACCGCAGAGTGCATGAGAACTGCAGTATCTCCTAGTAGACCCGTGCCTACAAGGAAACATCAAACTATCAAGTGCAGGATGGCCTACTCATCCTTGTTCTCATATGATCATAATCAAAACCAACTAAGCTAGAAAAAGAAAATTTTGACATTTTTTTCAAAAAATTCTAAACTAAGCTTGAAATCAATATGCAAGTAGAGAGAAATGGAAATGAAATGCATCTAAATTACTATGAGCAATCAATATGCAAATGCAGGGAATCAAAATGACTTACCTACTTACCTGGGCCTTGGGGCCCTGAAGATCATGTGCTGGATGATGTCAGGTGAAGTCATACAACCAGTGCAACCATTTGATGATCTCATCAAAGTATCTCCCCCTGTGCTTAGTCATATAATACAAAATGGATAAGTCAAGCACATAATAATCATTAGTATGAACATACATATAATCGATCATGGAATAAAACTCATGAAGATGGGCGGGAGGTTGGAAATCCCGTTGGAAAGAGAAACCATCAGCTCGATCATCCTGCCTGAAAGTGTAGCCACAAGACTGATCAATCCATATCTGAAGGGGGCTATTATGTGTAGACGAAGGCTCATCTTCATCTGCGCATAAAGACTCATTGCTTGTCAAGGACTAAGAGGAAACGAGAGATCGGAAGAATATTGCATGGTCTCTTGGAGAAGAGGGCAAGAGGTAAGGAACAATCTCAGGTGTAGAAAAACACCGCCTCTTCCTCTTTGAATCTCCATGGAAATATCCGAGATGAAAATACTTTCGCTTTGAAGAACAAACCTATGACTGCTCTGAGGTGGCAACCTTTTCCTTTTACATCTATACAAGTTCCTTCTTTGAGGCATAACAATTTCTGGATGGGGGTTCATCCCATGGTGCCATATTTCCATTGACTAAAATGACACGTCAATGGAGTCGCCAGATGAGATCAAGGCTCATCAAAGGATGGAAAGGGGGAACAAGGGAAACGTGAGTTTTGGGAAGGTGGAGTCGCCATATGAGCTTCAAGATGAGCTCATCAAGAAGGGTGGAAAGGGAACGTCCCTTGGGTGGAGTCGCCAGACAAGCTAAGGGAAAGACTTTGAGATAACTTACCAAAGTGTCATTAGGGTACGAAGAAGATTCAAAATCTTCCCTGACAACAACGCCAAAATGTTATAGTGCGAGTTGTAGGTTGGGCAAAGTCTGACCCAACCACAGGGAAAGTGCTACAACTTGGGAATCCTACACCCAATGTCACCTCGATGTAGATCTCACACTTCAAGGGTGACTAGGTCACTCTAGGGAGGCGATCCTGGTGACCCTAGGGGGGATTGAGATGAAGATTGAGGGAAATGGAAGTGAAGCCCCTAGAGGTCAAATCTAAGTGGAATAAAAGGTAGGGAGAGATGCCTTGCAAGTTAAGTAATTGTTTTCCCATAGGTATAGTACTTCTCCGAATGATTGTACCTACTCGAGACAGAAGAAAAGACACTTTGCAATGATAAATGTTAGTTGGATTAGCAAGTTAAGATTGCAGTCCCTAATTTGCAGCAGTAGATATTAGTTTATTTCAGCAAATAAAACATCTAAAATCAACATGTAAAGATCTAGACTAGTTAGGTAAATCAATAGCAAACTTAACAATGAATATAGGTTGAAAATTGGCACTTAAGAAGCAAGAAAAGATGGCTGTTGTAAACATGTATTTTCTGCAGAAAATTGCAGCTTTATGCCTGTAGCATTCAGTGGAATGCAGCAACAAAATCAACCATGTAAAAGTGCCAAGAAGTAGCTCAAAAGATGTGCCCTAGTTAGTAGAATAAATGAGCAAAGTTAGAGACCTAGTCTAGGGTTAGTTTTTGAGTTATGAGAGTGTTAGTAGCTAGGGTTATGCAACCCTAATGGCTGTATGTTAAAGTTTGTAACATAAATTAGAGTGTTGGGAGAGTGGGTACTCCCTAGTGGAGGAAGACTCCTCTCAATGAGACAAATAAACTTCAAGCAAGAAACCTTTCAAAAGACCAAAAATTACGTTTCCCAAGGCAATGATTTTATATCTCCAATATAAAAAAGTATGACTAGTGCCTTTACTATTGAGTTAATGGAGTCAAAAGGAGCTTAGATAAGCTACCTCCTTGGGGGTGTAAGCCCTTTTACTTCCCAAGGCAAGTTTCTCTAGGCTAGGGTTTAGGCTAAGAGGGTGTATGCCCTTACACTTCTCTTAGCAAACCCTTATAAAATCAATGAGATGAAGCAAATAAAATGATGAAGGCTATGGTGGGGGTGTATGCCCTTATACTTCCCACCTAGCTCCTAGCATAACAATACTTGAACTTGAAAAATGATAGCATAATAGTAGAAAACCATAACAAGATCAAGAGAAATGCCAAGATAATCCACCACAAGAGCTAGAAAGCATCATCCAAGGATAGCGCTAGACTTCCATCAACCATTTACTAATAGAAAAACATAAACAAGTGCACAAGAGATGAAAAGAGCCTAGTGTGGCGCAAATTTCAGACCAAGGCCTCTCACAAGAGGGAGAGTTATGATTAAAATAAGATCTTATGATCTCTATTTATACAAAATGTAGCTAACATTGTTTGTCCACAAATTAAGGAGTAAAACACAAGATTAGGGGTCAACAACCCTAATCTTTCCCCCTTAACAAAGTAATATTAAACAATTCACTTAAAATTTCACTTTTTGCACAAATAAAACCCTAATTTAGGAGGACGTCACCCCTTTAGAGGATGTTTTTCCACTTTGAGGAAGTCGTCGGTGTTGGAGAAGCATGTATAGGCCTCCAAAGGCCACATGTCAAGCATCTAAGCACTCTCATAATGGTGAAGACCCTTCTCCTCCTCAAACGTCCATGTGTCAAAAGAGTGGCACCTCACCACCATGCCCTAGCCCCCCAAAGCACGATGTCAAGCTCAAACGTAGAACGTTTTGCCCCTCTTGGGCAAATCGTTTGGCAAGGGGTGGGATAGGTTTTCCAAGTCATCATCAAGGTCGTCCAACTTTGATCTCTCTTATCTGGCATGTGGGCCTCTGACATCCAACTCGTGGGCTTGTAGCCCCATGGAAGCCCAAGCTAGGCTTGTTCTCCCAAAACTATCCATCAAATAGGTCATGCAAAGACAAATGGGCACGCCCTCCAAGGATCTCAAGTCATAACATCATTATAAATGAATCTAATCAATAAATAAGCCATCTAAGGATGTGCATCAAAAGTCACTATATCAAACCATTAATAACTCAAAGACACTATGCGACTTGTCAAGCTTGAATATGGGAGGGTTGACGAGGTGTCCTATTGGGTAGGTCTTGCCCTATGTCAAGGAGAGCTTCCAAGATATCCCTCTCTAAGCCATGTAAAGTGGATGAAGTGGTTGGGGTCAAGACTCAATGGGCATAGGGCTCATGACATACAAGGGGTTGTAGTGTCTCATTCATGGGTGCCTTTGTAGAGGGTGTGTGGTACCTTCATCCACAATGCACTTTTTCCAAGCCCATTAATTGCCTTTTATCTTTCTTTCTTTATTTTCTTTCAATATAGAATAAGGAGAGATTAAACGTCACTGCCCTGGTGCGGTGACCAAGGGGTGGCAATGTCACCCACAAACACTTAATGGAAATGAGAAGGTTGGCTCATGATGAGACCTGCTTTCTCTCAGCCATGCAATTGAGAACCATTGCCTTGGTTTGGTGACCAGATGATGCCAATGTCATACCATTAGATATCCATGGACGCGATAGGTCGGCTCGTGATGAGACCTCCTATCCTTCAACTAACCTTTTAAGCATTCTTTATTATATTTTGGGTCCCCTTTATTCAAAGATAAGCGTTTCATTTCTTTCTTGGGTGATCCCTAGGCGAAGCATCTAGAAGGTTTATACAAGGCTTTTATCTTTTACCCAACATCAACCCCTCTGGGCCTTTAGCCCCTTCTTCCCATATAATGAGGGACAACCCCTTCTTGGGTCAATACACCCTAAAATCCTAAGAGATAAGGAAATGGAGGGGAATAATGATGGAAAGTGGTAAGTATGGTCGGGAACGATACGATGGCTCATCAAGGGAGTTCCCAGTAGCAAACCCATCCCCAAGGAAAACCACTTACTAGGGAACAATGTCAACCACCAAGGTGAAGCAGGGAAAAAGGCACATATCATGAAATCTAGAGCAATCTAAGATACAACATAATCAAATGGATTAAATATTGAAATGATGCTCACCATAATACTGACTTGTACCTCATGGAGCAAGGCCCACTGCCTTTTGGAAGTTAGCTGGTGTGGTGGATGCCATTTGCAAAACTGCAACCATCTGTGGTGGTGAGTGGGTTTTCCATCTGTGCAAAAGGGTACTGATGGCCATGTAGTATCTAGGCACTTCATATTTGCAACCTGAGGGCCTCGATACATGATCTCCTTAGTTATCCACAAAATGGGGATAACAGGTCCAACACACATGAAAGTGATCCAAAATTTAGAAGAGGCTCGTGAGGAAAGAAATGAAGGTTAAGTTCCAAGGAAAAATGGTTGGTTTGATGGGATTAAGTAGAAAGCCTTGAGAGAATGATAAATGGAGGTATGATTGACTAGGGCATGTTTGACAAGCCAAAAAGTGTCGACAATAGTGAAGATGAAGTCGATGTTGATGAAACAAGGTGTGTTGGTCAAGGATACATGCCATGTACATGAATTTCAGTGAAGATTGCATGCCAAGGTACTTTGACATAGGTGAAGTCGGTGCTAGTGAAGAAAGTACAATGACATTAGTTAGGGAAAAGTTGATGAAGATCCCATCGACAAAAAAACATTGGCAATGGTGAAGATGAAGTTAGTGAAGGCATTGTTCACAACCGTTACAAATGTTGTGATGGTTACTAAGATGTTTTTTTTGTTTTGTAACAAAACTTTGGAGACATTGAAATGCTCGATAACTGAATCTTTTAGAATGCTGATTTAAGGACAAATTGAATGCATCAGAGGGGTTCAGAATTTGTCATTGTTGTTCTCGAGATAACTCCAGTTTGGGGTCAAAGTGTTGAAAAAAGTGAAGGATGAATCAAGTTGTGCTATTGTGGGAGAAATCGCATGGTGTGCCCTGGGAGGTTCCATATAGAGTAATGAGAGTGCTTTCCCTGCATCAAGGTGGATTTCAACTTGTGAAAAATGTAAGGGTAGAGTTGTAAGAATTTAAATCGTAGATTAATGATTATTGGAGTTTATCTCTAGAGGGCTCCCCAACCAAAAAAGTCCTGGTGTATTCTGTAAAGAATTCACGTGTGTGTATTTATTTTCATTGTTGTTGTTGTTTTATTTATTTACTAATTTATGGAGAAAACACATGGGAAAACATTGATAAGCATTGTTAAACCTATTAGTTTGTTTTAATAGAATGCATAGTGGATACATTGGACAATTTTGACTTTCTCATTGGGATACAAATCAATGTAGTATTAGAGCAAGTTTTTCCTTTTATTTCTAGGGCCATAGTGCATGGTGAGAACTAGACTTGGATATTTTCTAAGTATGTTTAACCCATTATAGAGCTCCAAGAAGCCCTCCAATGGCATATAATTGTGAAATAGATGAGGGTGAAGTGATATTTATGAATCAGAGGTCTTGGATAGAAGGCATTGTACCCTCTTGTAGGTTTTGGCTCGAGTGACAAGAATAAGAATGGAGAAACAAAATCTTTTGTAGGTGAAAAGAAGAAACCATAAATTTCTTCAATGGATTGCAAAATGCTTTCATGAGGAAGATGCTTTATTGAGGATGTCCATAAGAATAACTTGAGACATTTGTCGAGATGCTCCTTGGTAGGAGTTTATATCAATATATAATGAAGAAAGAGTTACTCGAGCATATCGAGAAACTTGGTAAGATCAAAATATTGCTCGATTTCACTAACCCATGATGGTACATCATTTCCATCAAACCACCCAAGCTCAGTTTTTGGCAATGTAAACAACAAACCGTCTGATGTTTCCAGATCCAAATGGGAATTTATATTATATCGACTATTAAAGGATGCATTGGAACTACTAAAATAATTTTTCAATAATGTTTGTAATTTCATGGCATCTTCTTTCATAAAAATGTAATTGTATAATTTTTTTTTAAAGTTTTGATATTAGTGTCCACTCATTTTTAAAACAACAATAATAATGACAAGTTTATACAACTGTGGGTAATCTGGAAAACCTTTATGAAAATGACAAGTTTATATAACTAAGTTTTTTTTTTTTTTACTTTTTTGGGTGAAGAAAATTAAGCACTAAGTGTTTTTTGGAGTTTTTAATATCTTTATTTGTTTAGAACATGTAAAAATGATGTAATACAATTATTTTAAACTATCTTCACCATAATGTTGCATATAAAGAATTGCATTTATAAAAAGATAATTGATTTTCAAGAGGAATCTTTAGGGATATAAGACAAGAACTTGGAATTTCCTATCTATTTTGCAACAATGTTACCTGATAAAACTTATAAAGAAATACCATTTTAAATTTATGGTCCACTTGTACTATACAGAAGCCAATCCTTTTCATTGAACTCATCTTCTAGGTCCTTCTAAAATGCAGTAGAAATATAAATGGGTCTTTCAAGAAATGCCCATAGAATTCCCACCTAATATGGATATGGAACATGGTATTTATATTGACCTCACTAAAGGTTCCACACTAGTTTGACTTTGTAAATACAACCTCTTTATAAATTTCAAACGAAAAATCTCATGGATAAACTCGTAAAAGTAGGGATTAATACTCTCAGTCAAAGTCCTAGTTAGTAGTGGGAATATGTATCAATGGACTTCATCAAACTTTTGAGAATCATTGTTGATTTATTTTCTAAGCATGTTTATAAGCTCCATAGACATACACCACATCATTAGCAACAAGGATCCTCAAATTACAAGTCTCTTTTGATAAGATCTTTATTATTTATAGGAGTAATCGTGACTAAGTTCCTTGAGGGGTATCTTTGGATGTATTTAATATAGGGAACAAACAAAAAAATTAGAGTTGGTTACATTTAGCATAAAATGGATGAGCACAATTTTTTTTTCTTTTCTTGTATATTGTCATGCACGTAAACTTATGGTCATTGACTACAAAAATATCTCTTTCACATTATATGTATTCGACATATATATGATTTGGTGTACGTAGTTGGTTGGACCAATTTTTATGAATAATCTAGTTCGGGGTTTAAGATATTTGTGGAAGAATTGTATATACGTTTCACCCATATTGTGTTGTAGAGTGCACATGACTTCACTTGTTGCAACAAAATATTTAGCACTGATTTTTTTACACAAAATGTATTCAGTTTATCTTGTTAAGTATATATCAAACACATTTTGATTATTTAATATGTTTGCGTACAC
>ML800040.1:164969-186464 GCA_009831015.1 Picea engelmannii
TATTGCGGCTATGGTGGATGGAGAATATTGTATTCTGAGAGAGGAGACTGTGAGAGAGAGAAGAGGAAGTTACAACGGGTTTTGCTGTAGGTTGTATCCCTTCATTTGCTGGATAATAATAAATGAATGACCTAGCAATTTCTCTGGTGGATGTAGCCCACACAGGGTGAACCACGTAAATCTGTGTCTCTCTTGTATTGTGTGTCTTCTGTGTTTTGTTTCTGCATTTGTTTTATTTTATTGCTCTGCGGTCCTGTTTTTCTAACAACTTAACCATAAACAATAATGTTGCAGCAACCAAGATCATAAGAAGAAACACCATGCACAAGAACACAAGAAGTATCCTAGGAAACTCTTCTCAACAAGGGAAGAAAACCCAGCCAAATCCTTTGCTATATTCTTCAAGAGAAAGACCTTCACAACCAAGATAAACCCTAACACACAAAAGGGTGCTCAAACCCTAGAACTCTAGCGCCCAAGAGAGGTGCACACTTTTCCCAAGAGAATGTACTTGTTGAAATTTCCAAACTTGTGTGTAGGATATGATTCCACAATGGGGAATCTTCCTTTACTTATATTAGACTTTTCATATCAACAAAAGTGTCTGTTGGCTCAATAGGGCCGACGTCACTAAGTCACAATATAATAATAATAATTGTTATTATAATTAATATTAATCAGATTAATTATCTTTTACATTTATTATTAATCACATTAAGGTGGGGCCGACCTGTAGCCTTTACATAACAATTAGGGTTATAGGTAGGTATGACTCTTGAACAATATATAGAAAATGATATTATACACCCACTAGTGCTCATCCACTAGGGGCACATCCATAGGGATGTCATATGTCTGGTTCACTGCATTACACAGAAGAACTAGATCTTTACACATTCACCTATGCTCGTCCACAAGCACGTCCACTCTACAGATCTTCTTTCCCACTGCCTCATACATGAGAACCATTTGGATTCTTCTCGTCAACTCTGCTACTCAGAGGAGGCTAATACATCATCTTCATTTATGTTCACATGACGATGCACCCAACATTTTTGGATTTCACATGTTCACCTTGTGCTCAGCCACATGCACGTCTAACTCAATAGATCACCTTTCCCACTGGATAATCATATGGAGTTCTTCTCAACTCTCTGAATAGAGGAGGTCATCTCTACGTTCCTAGCTCTGTCTCAGGAAAGAACCACGTACCCTTCTTAGGGGCTTTCTCTCAGGTTTGTAAGTTGAGAGAAAGACTCACATAGCTGCAATGATCCACATCTCACAGGTTTGTAAGCTGGAGAATGTCTCACATAGCTGCAATCATCAACACTCCCTCTCAACTAGGGAGGTATTCTTTATCATGCCAAGTCTCACACGGATGTATTTTGAATTTTATCTTGGCTGGAGTCATTGACACTCCCTCTCAACTAGGGAGCCATTCTTCACAAAGTTAGTTTGGTGAAGATATCTGCAATCTGCTCATGTGTAGGAAGGTACTACATGTGTACGATTTTCCTCTGCATCATATCTCTGATATAAGGATATTTCATCTCATCATGTTTCGTTCCATCAGGGAACACTAGGTTCTCAAGGTGCTTTACTCACGACTCTTGGTTATCATCATAGGATCCATCTCATGGTCAAGTAAATTTGTTAGAATCTTGTGAAGCCACATTGCTTCGCACACTCGATGCTATATAATCTACCTCTATGGTACTCAATGCCATAGAGTTTTGTTTCCTACTGCATTTAGGAAACCATGGAAAACTTCACGATAAAACATCAGCCATATGTGATTTTTCGGTTCACTGTACTTTCTGCTCAATACAAATCAACATATCCTGCATACTCAAGTTCACACTGGAGGCATATCTCATGCCATATCTCGTATATATCTCAATACATGTTTTGCTATTGTCTAGTGAGTCTGCCTCAGTTGACTCATGAAATGACTAAGCACATTCACTGCATGGCATGAACCAAGTATGGTGTTAACCAGATACATCGGTGATCCAATCAATTGTGGATTAGTGTCATCTGAATTATCATCAATCTTCTTCTTTCAATCCATCACGGTGGATTTTTCATTCTGTCATATTGAACTTCTTTAATATTTTCACTGTATATTTTCCTTGACTCAAGAAAATGTCATCGGTCCTTTGTCATACTTCTTGTCCCAAGAAGTAGTGCATCATACTCAGATTCTTCATCTCGAATTCAGAAGTCATTAATTACTTGTATCCAACAACAAGGGTTTCATAATAAGTCATCGGGATTAGGCTCTTGTCACCAACACTATAATGATATAGGTTTGGATCAACAACACTCTTGTTGAAATCCAAACTCATAAAGAATCTATCTATCTGACATAGTTTCCAACTCATGGATGTTAGTACGGATGGAAGTGTATCAGGTTCACTGGATCAAGTGTCTCATCATATACAACTCCCTCTGCTTGTGAGAAACCTCTGGATATAGATCTCATTTTATATTTATCAACACTTCCATAAACTGTATGCTTGATCTTATAGATCCACTTGGAATTTACTATCGACTTCCCTTCTGGTCCTTGGATAATGTCTTATACATCATTCTTTAAGATATACTTGTATTCTTCTGTTATGGCATCTTTCCATACCTATTCTCTTGTTGCTTCTTTAAGATCAAGAAGATCAACATCAATGAAGTGGCTCATGACTGAAGGATAGCTCAAAAATCTCTTTTTCTTTCTTGGGATGTAACTTGAGAGTCTTGTATGTTTCTCTGCCTCTTGCAGAGTGATTCTAGGTAGGCATTTTATGCCCTACTACAATATCTCTGAACATATCAACTGGAGCAACTAGATCAACTGAAATAATGTATGTCTCCCTCTGAACTGCTGAAGAGAGAGAAGGTATTGTCTTACTGTCAATCTCCATCTGAGATTCTTTGGATATTTGAAGGATTGTCTCTTCTTCAAGGGCAACATTTTTGCTTGTCTCAATCTGTCTCTGACCAGGGATGTCGATCTGGAATGTCTTTGAAGATTCACTATATCCTTTCTTTCTAAAGGATCTAGTTTGGACTTCTTCTCTTTGGGCACATGAAAATACACTAGGCACTCAAATAACCTGAAGTGTTCAATCTCTGGATTTATTCCGGTGAACACTTCTTCGACAGTTATGAACATATACTGTGTCATGCATGCTTCTGCCTATAGAATCATAGAAGGATTCTAATTATGAATTATTGCATTTATTGCCTCAATGATGGTTTTATTCTTCATCTTTCTCAAATAGTTTTGACTCCCTCTAAGTCAAGTGAATCCCTCCGAGGGATTGACATCTTCCTTTCTTGTTAACCTATTTGGAAGAATAAAACAAAACGAACCAACAAAAGAACATCTCCTAAAGGAGAATAATGAGTACATCTCTAGAATCAAAACAATTTAAGGAATGTTGTCACGGCTAAAACACCTACTTGTAATGTAGCAAACTTTAGAAATATAGGTTAGAGGAATGACAATTATAACAATCAAACATGGAGTCTTCACTTCTAGTGTGTTGTTCCTCTGAATGCACTAATATCCCTCTCGATCCATGACTTCAACAAAAAGGTTCCTTCCTCCTGCAATTACCCTCATGACTATGATACAAATAATAAATATACAACTGCATACCCGAGGGTGCTGATATGATTTCTCCAATGGAACCTGGTTGATCTCTGTCCTCTTGAGATCTTCATGAAGAAGGTAGTCACGATGTCACCTTTTGTCATCTTGCTACTTTAAATCTGGCCCTTCAATGTAAGAGTTTGTGTAGATGATTTTCTTCCTTGTCTTGTCGTCATCTTCCTTCCATTCATCAATAGCTTTGTTCATCATATTTTAGATTCTTCACAAACCCTTGTTAACTGGGCTAGAAAACCTAACGGCTAGGCTAGACTAGAAACCTTAGGTTTTGTTGGGTTTATGACTACCAACAATAAGCCTTGAAAGTGAGAATAACACATGCAATCTTGAAGGCTTCTTCAAAGAGTTGTAGAAACCCTAAAAATAGAAATCTGCAGAAAATTGCGAAACCCTAGGGCCAAAATTTCAAAATGCTCAGAAATTCATTCTAAGAGTCTCTGTAGGTGCATTGGAGAAGGCCGTACTCTCCCATGCAAAAATTTTCCTCAACATCCAAGTTTTAGGGGCTGAAACACTAAAAAGAAGAGGGTCGTACAAATTTTCTGGAAACCCTAGGAGGGCTGTACGATTCTGCAGAAGAGGAGGGATGACTGGTAAAATATTGTAGCTTGTGCAATGGGTTCTTCAAGACCTATGCTCTGATACCATGTTGATTTTTCATAATCTAGGTTAAGCATGAAGTTCATTCTATTTTAGCATTTCACTTAACCATAAACAATAATGTTGCAACAACCAATATCACAAGAAGAAACATCATGCACAAGAACACAAAAAGTATCATGGGAAACCCTTCTCAACAAGGGAAGAAAACCCAACCAAATCCTTTGCTATATTATTCAAGAGAAAGGCCTTCACCACCAAGATAAACCTTAACACACAAGAGGGTGCTCAAACCCTAGAACTCTAGCGCCCAAGAGAGGTGTGCACTTTTTCCAAGAGAATGTACTTGCTGAAATTTCCAAACTTGTGTGTAGGATACAATTCCACAATGGGGAATCTTCCTTTACTTATATTAGACTTGTCCTATCAACAAAAGTGTCTATTGGCTCAATAGGGCCGACCTCACTAAGTCACAATATAATAATAATATTTTTTATTATAATTAATATTAACTAGATTACTTATATTTTACATTTATTATTAATCACATTAAGGTGGGGCCGACATGTACCCTTTACATAAAAATTAGGGTTACAGGCAGGTTTGACTCTTGAACAATATATAGCAAAGGATCCGATACACCCACTAGTTCTCATCCACTAGGGGAACATCCATAGGGATGTCATATCTCTGGTTCACTGCATTACACAGATGAATCAGATCTTCACATGTCCACATTTGCTCATCCACATGCACGTCCACTGTATAGATCTTCTTTCCCACTACCTCATGCAGGAGAACCATCTGGAGTCTTCTCGTCAACTCTGCTTCTCAGAGGAGGCTAATACATCATCTTCATTTATGTTCACATGACGATGCACCCAACACTTTGAGATTTCACATGTTCACCTTGTGCTTAGCCATAGGCACGTCTAACTCAACAGATCGCCTTTCCCACTAGATAATCATCTAGAGTTCTTCTCAACTCTCTGAATGGAGGATATCATCTCTAGGTTCCTAGCTCTGTCTTAGGTAGGAATCACGTACCCTTCAAGGGATTTCTCTCAGGTTTGTAAGCTGAGAGAAAGCCTCACATAGTTGGAATGATCCACATCTCACAAGTTTGTAAGCTGGAGAATGTCTCACATAGATGCAATCATCAACATAAGAAACATAATTGACTAAATTATAGATAACTATAATAAATGACACATCCCAATATATGTTCGACAATACATGTATTCCAACAGAGGACGAACACCTTCAGTAACCACTCACACAACTAGATCAAATATCAACACATTGATGTTTTTACGTGGTAAAACCCTTGTGGGAAAACATCCATGGCCCCAACCAATGCGACCACTTGGACCAATTTATTAATGCAAAAGAAAAAATTTACAAGAGAGTTACACGAGAGTTTCTCACAATCGATCATTAGTGAATTACTCTCCATGCTCTTTAAAGAGAGATGATGGACCAATAAGATGTTAATCTACAAATTGATGTAGCCATTAAGATCGAGGAGAGTATGAGCTGTCAGATCACTCTATGTTGGGAACTTATCATGACTGTAAGATTACCTAACTACAGATACATACTAATGCATACCAAATAAACACACTAATAAACACACATTGAACTAATGATGTATTAGACCAAATTTATCTTAACTAACTCCCAAGTGTCTAAATATCCTAACATCCCCCCCTTAAGAACAACTTGGGATAGGATTGAAGGATTTAAAAAGGCGACACAATAGGAGAAGGAAGGAGGCATTAGATCGAATTTTAGAAAAATTCACAGCTATAAGAGACTTTATGAAAATGTCTGCAACTCGATCTTCAATAGGGAAAAATAACACTTCAATAAATCGATCATGAATGAGTTGTCTGATGAAGTGCATGTGTAGCTCGATGTGTATCAACCACTACTCAATACTCTACTTCTGCTGAAGAAAGAGCGATAGCCCATTGTTTCTTACAAGCCCAAGTGATGGGTCCTGAACTAAGGCTGAAAACATAACATGTAGTAGAATTTTGATCATTAGGGTTTCCAACCCTGTTATCCCCGATTTCTAGGGATAACTGGGAGATCATGTCTCGAGGCCCACAGGTCCTAGACATGGAGTACCTAGAGTAGGATTGACCTGAGCATGGCCTTGGAGGGCCCATCTTTCTTCTTCTTCATTAGACCTGTCTTGTTAGCAACAACAACATCCATCACCTTGGGCTTGGACTTGTATCGGAGAAGACTCTTTCTCCATGAGGTAATTGGTCCAGGTATCATGGTATGTGTCATTTTTGATCATTATAACCTTTAGATATATGCATCTTATTCCTTTTGTTTCTGACAACTGCTTGGATCTTACATTGACCTGCTTGACCATGGTTGGGGGGATTGACAGGGTGCCCTAGCAATCTTGTACCCATAGGTTTTAGTTTGCCACCAGGGTATTTCTGAAGAGCCATTGTTCGCTCCCATCATATAATCACTTATACATCTTATTTCCCCTCATCTACCCCATTCCCCTAGTCCGAGCATTAGGATGATCTGTTTGTGGGGTTACACCTTATCTCGTGGGAAGAAGGGGATAAAGGCCTAGAAGGTAAAAGCAACTGGTAAAAGATGAAATCCATACAAAATGAAACCTAGAGATGCCTCTCCCAGGGATCCCCAAGAAGACAATAAAAAGACTCTCAAAAAGAAAGAAGAGGGACCCGAAGAAAAATAACAAAACAAGACCTAGCCAAGAGGATAGGGGGTCTCATCATGAGCCAACCTATTATGTTCATGGGTACCTAGCAGTATGACATTGCCATTATCTGGTTACCATGCCAGGGTAGTGACCTTTGGTTGCATGGCCAAGGGAAAGGGGGTCTCATCATGAGCCAACCTTATCATCTCTGTGAAAGTGCTCGTGGGTAACACTATCAGCTCTGGTCACCAGGCCAAGGCGTGTCCTCTAGTTAGACCTTAAAATAAATAAGAAAAAGCAATAAAGAAAAGAAATAATAAAAGCAATAAAGGGCATGGAAATAATTGCATCCATGACGGGTACAACTCGCCTTCTACAAAGGCACCCACAGGTAATATCGTACATCCCTATCTTTCACTCTATCTGTATGTCTGACATCCCTTGACCACATCACCTCGTTTTACATGGCTTGGATGATATCCTCTGGAAACTTTCCTTTTCTTATGGATGCTGGCCCAATAGGGTATTTTGTTGTTTTCTTCGACTTTGTATTGTAGGTCATTGTAATATCTTTGAGCTATTGAATGATATATTAGGGGTTTTATGCATATATTTGATAAAATTAATGATGAAACGTGATTGACACTGCTATGATCCCTATGACTAATGAGCCCATGGAGGGAGAAGTTTTTGATGTGCAGGACCATGCCCGACGGACAGGTACCAGTTGGGCCGGTACACATGGGGAGATGATTAGCTTGGACTTCCATGGGGATGAAGAGCCCATCAGATGGTTGCTGGGACCCCATCAGGGGCAGAGACAGGACAATGATTGGTTGAGCTCTTGCAAATGAGAAGAAGAAGGACGTTCCATCCAGGACACTTTGGCTGAGCCCAACCCAGGGGGGTTGACCCTTCTCAGATGGAGCGTTTCCCTTTGATGACCAGGATGTCACCCAGGAGGCCTTGACGTTACCTTGGGTGTGTGGCAGTTTGACAGGATAGCTGACACGTGTGGCAACTTGGAGGATCCCAAGAAGGGCTAACGTTTGACTTTTGGATGCTGGACTAGCCCCAAAAGGGCCTAACGTCTCCCTCAAAGGGGCTTGACGTCTCACTTTTTGCTCATTTAGGTCTTTTACTTAGCATTTAATGTAAAAATAGATTGATTTTGGTTTGTATCCTTGTCGGCTATTTTTAATGACCTAATTTTAATTATAGGTCATGATACGCTATATATTGAGGATGTTTTTCCCTCATTTTAACATAACACACAACTCACTCTCTTGTGAGGTCTGATTTTTGCGCCCTACTTGGGTATTTGGTCTTTTAAAGTGAGGCACATTGGTTGATGGAAGGATTTTCTTGGCATGTTTGGCATTTCTCTTGAAGGAAGGTTTACAACTAGGGTTTGCATATGCTCTTCATCATGATATGCAAGTGTTTTTCTTGCAAAAATTCTTAATTGAATGGTTGTTGGTTTATATTCTTGCATTTAGTTATAAATTTGCTGATTTTAAAACCCTATGTGACAAGCTCACAAGTAGGTCCTTGTTTCATGTCCCCTTAGAGAGAAATTTTCAGCCATTGAAGAAGGAAGAAAGAGCCTAGCCTTTTCTACACTCTTCTCACTTCTTCCCTTAAGCTAGATTTGATTTTTAAAGGTTAAGAAGGAGGTGACGTCCCAGGCCTAGGTTATCTACACCTAGGGCCGTCCATATTCTAGGGTTTTAGTGAGAGAGCCTTGCCATTGCAACACTCTCCCTCACCTGATCCTCTTGTTTTAACTCTTCTTATATGCTAGCCGTTTTTCCAAGTTTGACCTAAAGAAGGAGGAAAGAGCACGAGGCCTTGCTTAAACAATACTAGAGTCAACCTCTTTCCCCTAGGGTTTTGATTCTAGGGCCCTGCCATTGCAACACTCTAGAACCCTTCCCTCTTGTCTTTAGCCTATTACTCCTTCAACCTTGCGTCCTCTCCTTAAATGACTCCATCTACCCTTAGGCACTGATCTTAGAGACACAACATTGAAGTGATAGTGCTCAAACCAACTCTCAAAACTTTAAATTTTGAAACCCTAACTAACTAGCTAACCCTAACTAGGCTGACATCACACTTGGTTATTCCATCTTGACACAACATCTTTGAATGATAAGAAATTAGATGATGATTGAAAGCATTTATTAAGCAAAATATTGATTAGATACATTGTTGATTACATCATCTAAATAGTTATTGATGAATCGATACCTCTCCATTGCTATATTGATAAAACGTTTATCTCATTAATACCTGTTGTTTCATTGCTTATATATTGATGTCAGATAGTTTCATGAAGTACTAACCCACTGAATTATAGGCTGCATATATTCTTTTGCTATTGTCTTGTTCCGGGCAGGTGTTCTCATCTGGGMATACACTTCATTTATTGGCTGATTAGTCRGACTTTCTGACCTTGGTGGTAACCTGTGAGGAGGGAMTTTAACCTTAACCTTTATATCTTTGCCTCTTCAAAACCCCAGGTTACCGTGGACGTCTCCCCTGGGTTAACCTCCCTAAATAGAAAGAACCTCCCCATTGTGGTGACATTGGGTGGGGTAGGTTCTTGTTACGCCAGTTTGGCYTCCTTGCTCTAGCCATTTGACCTAGCTACAAACTRTGCGATAACATTTTGGCGYCGTTKCYRGGGAACACTGAGTYAATCTTCCTCAAACGACAAATSTTTTYGGTAAGCCTTGYCTCAAAGAMCTTTTCTTACAAGCTTACCTGGCGACTCCACTAGGGTGTTTTTCCCMTTTTTCTTTGGTAGTTTCAAGTAAACTATYTGGYGACTCCACAAACTATAAGGAGATTCAATAATCCTCCTTTGTCTTTCAGAAGGAAGCCTCCCTTAAACTCTCCTATTGTCAAATCAATTTTTGGGAAGAGCCTTCCTTTAAGAATCATGTCTACCTCTTAGACCGCTACAACAAACCCAGTCAACAATCAAAGACAATGGTCGTCTACCCTTTTCAGGCCGTTAGACATTTCAGCCATACCTGTCTATCCTAGGCAAATGCCACCCAAGTATGAGAAGTGGTTGCCTAAGTTTACCGGTACTGATGCCATCATTGCCGAAGAGCATATGAGTAACTTTTGGGCTTTCTTTCAGCTTCACCCTATCAATGATGATGCTGAATATTTGGTCATGAAGTTATTCTCCGCTACTCTTTATGATGCCTCAAGGCGTTGGTACCTCAACCTTCCTGATGGGAGCATCAAGACCATGGATAGACTTGAAGAGGCCTTTCTCAAAAGGTGGAGTATCAAAGAAGACCCTAATATGCTTCTCAGTCGACTAAATAGCCTTGCTAAATTCCCGCAAGCCATCATCCGAAAGATGACTACCTTGTTCATTTTATACTAGATATTTCAATGGCTAGCTAGGGTATCTTCTTAGAGACAAAAATCCCCAGTCCATTCAAGAATCCCAAGAGCTCACCACTAAGATATAAGGGAACCTCCTTTCATCTAAAATTGAGCCCTTTGCTAACCCTAGTGGGAGAATAGACACCAAGCAGAAAAGAATCAAATCTCTACTTCAGATCTCTGCACCAGTATCAACAAATTACAAGCCTCCATGGATGGAATCATAAAGAATCAAGAAGAAATGATGAGCCGGATCGTCAGACTTGAAAAATCCCAGATCCAAGCACCTAGGCCTCTGTTCAAAGGGCAGTTCCAGAAAGGGAGTCAATTTTACAAGCCAAAGAATGAAAGCGAAGTTCCAAATACCTTGGCCCCTACAAATGTTGTGGATGAAAAGCCTTGGTTCCTGGAGTGTAGTGAAGCACATTGGGAGCATGAATGTCCTTATAACTCTAGCCAACAACAAGTCAACAATTTGGATTGCTTCATGAAATTTCCTCAGATAAATATCACAGATATAGAACATCAACAAGCCGTGAGGGAAGCAACCAGAGCGGCAAGGATGGAAATAATAAACAACTTGGACCAGGAATCACGAGAAAAGTTAAAGAAATAAGAAGTTCAGGTTTACAAAAGGAAGAATCGAAAACAACCTACCACTGATCAGCTGAAACCCCCGCCTCTTGAGGTTCTTCTTCCTAGGACATCTAAGACTGCTAAGGTTGACCTTAACTTTGATTTTGAAGGGGCTTTATCAAATATGCATGTGAATGTTCCCCTAAGAGAAGAAATCAAGATCCCATCCATTAAAGAATGCTTTGATACTTTCTTTTTGGGATAAGATGAACCTATGGACCCCCCTATTATGTTGCAAGCTGATCATTTCAGGGTCTAGTATGGTGAAAACCCTCCCTTCTTCATGACTTTAACAATGAACAACAAATATCTTAACAATTGCATGCTAGATATAGGTGCTGGTGCTAACATGATGTCTCTTAAAGTCATGCAAAAAATGGGTTTGAAGGTCACTAGGCCTTACAGGAATGTGTGTGGTTTCAAATCAAAAGCAATACCCACACATGGGGTGGTTGAAAATGTTGAAGTGCACTTGAAAGAATACCCCGAGAAGATAGTCCGCATAGATATTATAGTGGTTGATGTCCCAGATGTGTGGGGGATGTTGTTATCTAGGAAGTTTGGTGCGATGATAGGAGAGACCCTTGAAATGGACCTCACCTTCTTACGGTTACCTTTGAAAGATGGAACTATGGGACGTCTACTCAATGTACCAATAACTAGGGACCATGTGCAGGATATTGTTCATCCCACAAATAATGACAAAGCGCAGAATGATATGATATAGACTCTTCAAGAATACTCTCCAGAAGACATGCCCTTTGCAACAGAGGAAGAATTTGATAAGATCGAATGGCCCAAGAAAGAATAATACCAACAACTCCTAGATGAATTCAAGAACAAAGAAGTTGGGACGATGAAAATATTAAAGAAAAATGAAGATGATGTACAAATCTACCCGTCTCAGCAAGAAGTCTTTGCAGCAGAAGCCCACCCACCTTCCTTAGTACAGTACACCAGGATTGTTTAGGGAACGACCAAATACAAATTCAGAAAGTATAAGGAGGGAGATATGGTATGGATGTGGGATACTCAGAAAGGAGAGCCAACTAATGTAAAAGGAAGCACACAGTCATGGCTCAGACCTTTCAAAGTTGGAATGGAATCGATTGATAATTCATACTACTTGTCCACTTTGGAAGGAATAAGGCGCCCATCGCCTATCAGTGGGCACCTCCTCAAACCCCACCAAGATGGTGGGACCTGACTCCATAGGTAAGTATAGGCAGGTAGGCATTTTTTTGTGTATTATACCATTTTCATTTCATGATAGTTTGCTTCCTCACTTGCACATTGATTGTTTTATTTTAGTTGTATACATATATATATTGTGGGGTGGCAATACCATCCCACCCTTGTTGCTGATGCCTTTTTGAGTTTGAGCAGGTCTGCAGGTTATGCCAGAGATGCTGAGGTTCTCATGCGCTCTATGGTGAGCACATGTCCCTGAGTTGGAGCCAGATGTTATCCCCGATTTCTAGGGATAACTAAGAGATCATGTCTCGAGGCCCACATGTCCTAGACATGGAGTACCGAGAGTAGGATTGAACTTAGCATGGTCCTGGAGGGCTTCTCCTTCATCAGACTTGTCTTTTCAGCAGCAACAACATCCATCACCTTCGGCTTGGACTTATATCGGAGAAGACTCTTGCTCCATGAGGTAATTGGTCCAGGTATCATGGTATGTGTCATTTTTGATCATTATAACCTTTAGATATATGCATCTTATTCCTTTTGTTTCTGACAACTGATTGGATCTTACATTGACCCGCTTGACCATGGTTGGGGGGATTGACAAGGTTCCCTAGAAAGCTTGTACCCATAGGTTTTGGTTTGCCACCAGAGGATTTCTAAAGAGCCATCGTCCACTCCCATCATATCATCACTTTTACATCTTATCTCCCCTCATCTGCCCCATTCCCCTAGTCCGGGCATTAGGATGATCTGTTTTTGGGGTTACACCTTATCTCGTGGGAAGAAGGGGCTAAAGGCCCAGAAGGTAAAAGCATCTGGTAAAAGATAAAATCCATAAAAAATGAAACCTAGAGATGCCTTGCCCAGGGATCCCCGAGAAGGCAATAAAAAGCCTCTTAGCAAGAAAGAAGAGGGACCTGAAGAAAAATAACAAAACAAGACCTAGCCAAGAGGAAAGGGGGTCTCATCACGAGCCAACCTATTATGTTCATGGGTACCTAGTAGTATGACATTGCCATTATTTGGTTACCACGCCAGGGCAATGACCTTTGGTTGCATGGCCAAGGGAAAGGGGGTCTCATCACGAGCCAACCTTATCATCTCTGTGAAAGTGCTTGTGGGTAACACTGTCAGCTCTGGTCACCATGCCAAGGTAGTGTCCTCTAGTTAGACCTTGAAATAAATAAGAAAAAGTAATAAAGAAAAGAAAGAATAAAAACAATAAAGGGCTTGGAAAGAATTGCATCCATGATGGGTACAACTCACCTTCTACAAAGGCACCCACAAGTAGTATCGTACATCCCTGTCTTTCACTCTACCCATATGTCTGACATCCCTTGACCACATCACCTCATTTTACATGGCTTGGATGATATCCTCTGGAAACTTTCCTTTTCTTATGGATGCTGGCCCAATAGGGTATTTTGTCTTTTTCTTCGGCTTTGTATTGTAGGTCATTGTAATATCTTTGAGCTATTGAATGATATATTAGGGTTTTTATGCATATATTTGATAAAATTAATGATGAAACATGATTGAAATTGCTATGATACCTGTGACTAATGAGCCCATGGAGGGCAAAGTTTTTGATGTGCAGGACCATGCCCGATGGACAAGTACCAGTTGGACCGATACACATGGGGAGATGATTAGCTTGGACCTCCATGGGGCTGAAGAGCCCATCAGATGGTTGCTGGGACCCCATCAGGGGCAGAGACAAGACAATGATTGGTTGAGCTCTTGCACATGAGAAGAAGAAGGACGTTCCATCTAGGACACTTTGGCTGATTCCAGCCCAGGGGTGTTGACCCTTCTCAGATGGAGCGTTTCCCTTTGATGACCAGGACGTCACCCAGGAGGCCTTGACATCACCTTGAGCGTGTGGTAGTTTGACAGGAAGAATGACACATGTGGTAGCTTGGGGGAGCCCAGGAAGGTCTAACGTTTGACTTCTGGATGCTGGACTAGCCCTGTTATCGCACAATTTGTAGTTTAGGTCAAAGGCCAAAGGATATAGATCAAACTGGTGTAACATTAACCTTCCCCACCCAATGTCACCTCAAAGGGGAGGTTCTTTCTGTTTAGGGATGTTAGCCCATGGGATACGTCCCCGGAAACCTGGGGTTTTGAAGAGGCTAAGGTATAAAGCAAGGTTAAAGTTTCCTCCTCATAGGTTACCACCTAGGTCAGATAGTCCGACTAAACAACCAATAATGAAGTGTATGCCCAATTGAAAACACCTGCCCGGAACAAGACAACAACAATACAATATATATATGCAGGCTATAACTCAAAGGGTTAGTACTTCAATAACTATCTACTATCATTTAATAAGAAATGTAAAGCAATAGATACCAATGAAGTCAACGTTTTGTCAATTAGCCATGAAAGAGGATCAATTCATCAATATCTATCAAGATGATTAAGATAACAATGTATCCAATCAACAATTTTCTCAATAAATTCTTCAAATCATCATTTAATTGCTTATATTCAACTTTTGCTGCCTCAAGATGAGATAACCAACTGTGACGTCAACCCTAATTAGGTTAGTTTGTTAGTTAGGGTTTCAAAATTTAAAGTTTTGAGAATGGTTTTGTACACTAAGACTTCAACGTTGGAGGTTAGATATCAGTGCCTTAGGGTATATGGAGTCAAACAAGAAGAGGGAACAAGGTTTTGAAAGGATGGTGACTTAAAGACTAGAGGGAAGGGTTCTAAAGTGCTGCAAAGACATGGCCCTAGAATCAAAACCCTAGGGTAAAGAGGCTCACTCTGGTGTTGCTTAAGCAAGGCCTCGTGCTCTTTCCTCCTTCCTTGGGTCAACTTGGCAAAATGGCTAGCATAAATGATAAGTCTAAGAGAGAAAGTGTTGTAAGGACAAGGCTTTCAAACCATAGAAGATGATGGCCCTAGGTGTAGATAACCTAGGCCTAGGACGTCACCCTCTTTCAACCTATAAACTTCAACGCTAGCTTAAGGGAAGAAGCAATATGAGTGTAGCAAAGGCTAGGCTCAATCCCTCTTCTTCAATGGCTGAAAAATCTCTCTCTAAGGGGACACGTAACAATGACCTACTTGTGTGCTTGTTACCTAGGGTTTCAAATAAACAATTTAATAAGCAAATGCCAAAAATTAGACCTACAACCATTCAATTAAGAAGTTTTGCAAGAAAATCACTTACATATCATGAAGAAAGCACATGCAAACCCTAGTTGTAAACCTTCCTTGGAGAGAAATGCCAAAAGATGCCAAAAATATCCTTCCAATAACAAGTGCGCCTCACTTAGCAAGAAAATATACCCAAGAAGGGCGCAAAAATTAGACCTCACAAGTGTGAGTGAATTCTGTTATGTCAAAATGAGGGAAAACATCCTCAATTTATATCATCTCATGACCTTTAATTAAAATTAGGTCATTAAAATAGCCGACAAGGCTAATAACTAAAAATTATACTCTTTTACATTAAACTACTAAAATAAAACCCTAAATGAGCATTGAGCAAGACGTCTAGCCCCTTTGCGGGAGATGTTGGCCCTTTTTAGGGCAAATCATAGCACTAGATGACAAACATTGGCCCTCTCTGGGCCTCCAAACTTTGCCACACGTGCCAAACGTCCCTGTCAAACTACCATGCACTGTAGGTGACGTCAAGGGCCTCTAGAGGACGTCTTGGGTCATCAGAGGGACACGTTCCACCTACAGTGGGTCAACCCCCTAGGGTTGGGCTCAACCAAGGTGTCCTGGATGAAAATGTCCTTCTTCTTCTCTCGTGCAAAGGCTTGACCAATCACTGTCCTGTCTCTACCCCTGATGAGGTCCCAACAACCATGTAATGGGCTCTTCAGCCCCATGGAGGTCCGAACTAATCATCTCCCCATGTGTACCGGTCCACTTGGTACCTGTCCGTCGGGCATGGTCCTGCACATCAAAAACTTCGCCCTCCATGGGCTCATTAGTCATGGGGATCATAGTAATGTCAATCATATTTCATCATTAATTTTGTCAAATGCATGCATAAAACCCCTAGCATATCATCTAATAGCTCAAAGACATTACAATGACCTACTATACAAAGCTGGAGAAAAAGAAAAAATGCCCTATTGGGACAACATCCATAAGAAAAGGAAAGTTCCCAAAGGATATCATCCAAGCCATGTAACACGAGGTGGAGTGGTCAAAGGATATCCAGACATAGTAAAAGACAGGGGCGATGTTATCTATGGGTGCCATTGGAGGAGGCGAGCTATACCTGTCATGGATGCAATTCTTTCCAAGCCCTTTATTGCCTTTATTCTTTCTTTTCTTTTCAAGGTATAACTAGAGGAAATTGCCTTGGTGTGGTGACCAGAGCTGACATTGTTAGCCACAAGTACTTTCACAGAGATGATAAGGTTGGCTCGTGATGAGACCCCCTTTCCCTTGGCCATGCAACCAAAGGTCACTACCCTGACATGGTAACCAGATAATGGCAATGTCATACTGCTAGGTACCTATGAACATAATGGGCTAGCTCGTGATGAGACCCCCCATCCTCTTGGCTAGGTCTTGTTTTGTTATTTTTCTTCGGGTCCCTCTTGTTCCTTATTGAGAGGCCTTTTATTGCCTTCTCGGGGATCCCTGGGTGAGGCATCTCTAGGTTTTATTTTTTATGGATTTTATCTCTTACCAACTTCTTTTACCCCCTAGGCCTTTAGCCCCTTCTTCCCACAGGACAAGGTGTAACCCTGCAAATAGGTCATTCTAATGTCCGGACTAGGGGAATGGGATAGATGAATGGGAGATAAGATGTAAAAAATGATAATATAATGGGAGTGGACGATGGCTCTTCAAAATCCCTCCTGGTGGCTAACCAAAACCTATGGGTACAATATTGCTAGGGTACCCTGTCAATCCCCGCAACCATGGTCAAGTGGGTTAGTGTAAGATCCAAGCAGTCGTCAGAAATGAAAGGAATCAGATGCATATATCTGAAAGTTATAATGATCAAACATGACACATACCATGATACCTGGACCGATTACCTCATGGAGCAAGAGTCTTTTCTGATACAAGTCCAAGCCGAAGGTGATGGATGCTGCTGCTGCTGATAGAACAAGTCTGGTGAAGAAAAAGAAAGATGGGCCCTCCAGGGCCATGCTCAGGTCAATCCTGCTCTCGGTACTCCATGTTTAGGACCTGTGGGCCTCGAGACATGATCTCATAGTTATCCCTAGAAATTGGGGATAACATCTGGCTCCAACTCGGGGACATGTGCTCATCGTAGAGCGCATGAGAACCTCAACATATATGGCATAAACTTGCAGACCTGCTCACACTCGAAAAGGGCATCAATAACAAGGTGGGGTGGTATTTACACCCCGCAAATATAATATATATATAACTGAAATAAAACAATCAATATCCATGTGAGGAAAACAACTAACATGAAATGAAAATGGTATAATACAGGGAAGAATGCCTACCTACCTATACTTACCTGTGGAGTCAGGTTACCCCACCCTGGTGGGGTTTGAGGAGGTGCCCGCTGACGGGTACTGTGCACCTTCTTCCCTCCAGTGTAGACAGGTAATAGGAGTCATTAACTGACTTTCTTCCGACCTTAAAAGGGCCAAGCCAAAAATGATTGTTTTCTTTGATATTAGTAGGCTTCCCTTTATTGGCATCCCACATCTAAACCATGTCTCCCTCCTTTTACTCTCTCACTCTGAAATTAGTTGTTCCTTGAATAACCTTGGAGTATTGTGTAGAGGGAGGTGGGTGGGACTATGCTATAAAGATTTCCTGCTGTGAAGGATGGATTCGTACATCATCTTCCACCTTCTTTAGTATTTTCGCAGTCTTTGATTCCTGAGCTTTGAGCTCGTCCATGAGTTGTTCGTATTCTTCTTTCATGGGGCATTTAATCTGATTCGAATTTTCCTCTTTTGCAAAAGGCGTATCTTCTGGAGAATATCTATGAGGAGTCAACCCGGTTTAGTCACGTGCTTTGTCATCTTTGATGGAATCACTGGACTTTTTCTCATAAGTTGTAGTTACAGGTAGATTCTTGATACGATCAATAGTTCCATCTTTCAATGGTCCATCTGATCCTTGGAAAAAGTTGTCAAATTGCTCTTTGATAGATGGTACCTTGATGACTTCTCTCAAAGGGATGGTTACAAGCATCTTGGATAATGCCCCTTCAAGGTCAAAATTCAGGTTAACCCTTTTAGTATTGGATGTTTTAGGAAAGATTACATCCATAGGTGGCTTTTTTGTTTGGTCAGTGGAAGGTTGGTCCAACTTCTTTCTTCTATACACTTGGAACTCTTGTTTCTTTAGCTTTTCTTTTGATTCCTGGTCTAGTTTGTTTATTACCACCATCCTGGCTGACCCGACTGCTTCTTTCATGGCCTCTTGATGCTCTTCAACGGTGATATTTATTTGAGGGCCTTCTATGAAGTGGTCTATATTGTTTATTTGTTGATGGTCACAACTATTGTAAGGACACTCATGTTCCCAATGCGCCTCACTGCATTGAAAACACCAAGGATTTTCATCCACAATGACGGTGTTTGGAAATTCTATGTCTTTCAAAACGTCTTCGTTCCATTCGATGAAATTACTTACTCTTTGTACTGGATATCCATCTTCATCCAAATCTTCAGCATCATCAGAATAATCACCCTAATCTGTGTCCTTTTCTGTCAAGGGAAAAGTGGGGCAATCTCAAAACGAGTAAGGATCCACTGAAAAGGGTGTTTGTTCATATTTTTCAGAATGAGCAGTTTGTAATAATGTGGGAATCCCCCTAAAAGACAATTGGTCATCTGAGTCCTTCTTTTTTAGAAAATAAATTTCTAACATTTCACGAATCCTTTTAACCCTTTGCAGGATACAAGACATACTAATGCTTGGATCAATTTCTTTAGACTTATTGACTTCACTCATATCTTGATCTTCCAACATTGGTGTATCCAAGACAAACAAGGCATCTTCAAAGTTAAGTTTTTTGTGAGTGGCCATGCCCAAACCCTCAGATGGCTTATGTTGTCTCGAGGCATTTAGAACATTGTTTGTGTTTGAGAAAGCTGTGTTCCATTTCCTTTTGGGAGGCATGGGTTTTACTTCAAGAATTTATAGGAACTTAGGCTCAGCTTTGGGGACATCCTCATTAGTAGATTCCTTGGGGTTATTATTATGCGAGATATTGACTTGATGGATGTATTCTTTGAACTCAAGGTTCTTCTCAATCTGGCAAGCAAATTTTTGTGCTTCTTCTAAAGTCGAGGGTGACCGATCTTTGAGAGTAAACTGCAAAACTCCTTCCAACGAGTTCAAGTAGTGTTGGAGGATAGCTTCTTCTGAGAAACTAGGCCTAATCTTCTTGAGTAAAAGGTTGAACCTATCATTGAAATCCCTAATTCCCTCGCTAGAGGCGTTGCAAATATTAGTGTATTAAGAGTAAAGGGAATCCATGCTTTCTTTTTCACACCAATCTTTCTGGAAGGCTTGTTCAATATCTTCAAGGGTTTTGATGCTTCCTTTTGGGAGTTTGTTAATCCATCTTCTGGCACTTCCGGTGAGTGAGCTCACAAAGAGCCTTAAAAAGACATTGGGGTGTTCTTGTCTGGATTGGTGAAACTAGAATGCATCACAAAAGTCGGTCCAATGAGAGTTGCCATAGGATCCATCTTCCCCTGAAAACTTAGGTATCCAGGATTCAACCTTCTTGGGTAGATCATGTAACCCCCCTTGGGTGTTAGGTGAGATTAAGGGACCAAAGAGTTCTTTATGAGACCATTTGGGATAACTTATAGGGGTGACAAGATTTGTGGAGGTCATAGTAGTAGATGAAGGTATATACTGACGCCCACTACGAGTCGTCATTAACTATTTGTGTGGTCGCCATATGATTTTATTGAAATCATCAAATAAAAGGGAAAACACCCTAGTGGAGTCGCCAGGTAAGCTTGTAAGAAAAGAAAGGTCTTTGAGGCAAGGCTTACCAAAAGATTTGTCATTGAAGAAGATTGACTTAGTGTTCCCTGGAAACGACGCCAAAATTTTATCGCACAGTTTGTAGTTTAGGTCAAAGGCTAAAGGATAGAGATCAAATTGGCGTAACAGGAACCTTCCCCACCCAATGTCACCTCAATGGGGAGGTTATTTCTGTTTAGGGAGGTTAGCCTAGGGGAGACGTCCCCAACAACCTGGGGTTTTGAAGAGGCTAAGGTATAAATCAAGGTTAAAGTTTTCTCCTCACAAGTTACCACCTAGGTCAGATAGTCCGGCTAAACAACCAATAATGAAGTGTATGCCCAATTGAAAATACTTGCCCGGAACAAGACAACAACAATACAATATATATATGCAGGCTATAACTCAAAGGGTTAGTACTTCAATAACTATATGCTATCATTTAATAAGCAATGTAAAGCAATAGATACAAATGAAGTCAACGTTTTGTCAATTAGCCATGAAAGAGGATCAATCCATCAATATCTATCAAGATGATTAAGCTAATAATGTATCCAATCAACAATTTCCTCAATAAATGCTTCAAATCATCATTTAATTTCTTATATTCAACTTTTTCTGCATCAAGATGAGATAACCAACTGTGATGTCAGCCCTAATTAGGTTAGTTTGTTAGTTAGGGTTTCAAAATTTAAAGTTTTGAGAATGGTTTTGTACACTAAGACTTCAACATTGGAGGTTACATATCAGTGCCTTAGGGTATATGGAGTCAAAAAAGAAGAGGGCACAATGTTTTGAAAGGATGGTGACTTAAAGACTGGAGGGAGATGATTAGCTCAGACCTCCATGGGGTTGAAGAGCCCATCAGATGGTTGCTGGATCCCATTAGGGACAGAGGCAGGACAATGATTGGTTGAGCTCTTTCACATGAGAAGAAGAAGGACATTCCATCCAGGACACTTTGGATGAGCCCAACCCAGGGGGGTTGACCCTTCTCAGATGGAGCATTTCCCTTTGATGACCAGGATGTCACCCAGGAGGCCTTGACGTTACCTTGGGCATGTGGCAGTTTGACATGATAGCGGGCACGTGTGGCAGCTTGGAGGAGCCCAAGAAGGGCTAATGTTTGACTTCTGGATGCTGGACTAGCCCCAAAAGGGCCTAACGTCTCCCTCAAAGGGGTTTGACGTTTCACTTTTTTCTCATTTAGGTCTTTTACTTTGCATTTAATGTAAAAACAATATGATTTTGGTTTGTAGCCTTGTCGGCTATTTTTAATGGCCTAATTTTAATTATAGGTCATGATACACTACATATTGAGGAT
>ML800040.1:187513-206464 GCA_009831015.1 Picea engelmannii
AATCTAAATCAATGAAACCAACCAATAAAGGAGCCCCCCCGAGCTGTAATGTATCCCGAACTAAATTGTACCCCATATATACTGAAGTATCCTTTTAGCTTCTTTCTAATGGCTTTCATGGGGCATTTGCATACACCAGTCAAGAAGACCAACAATAAAGAAAATTACAGAATGGGTATGAGTAAAATATAATAGGCTACCGTCTAATTGATGGTACAAAGTGGCATCAACTTCGAGTACAGTTGGAAATAAGTTTGACTCCAAATTGGAAGGGAGAAGGGGCTAGTTTAGAATCTTTCACGTGAAAGCGATGAAGAAGGTCACACGCATACTTAGATTGGGAAAGAAAAAATCCTTCCTTGGTTTGCAAATCTTGGAGGCCAAGGAAATAGTGCAAATAGCCTAAGTTGACCATTTCAAATTTCTTCTCAAGGTTGGTTTTCACATGGTTTAAAAGTTTAAGGTCACTACCAATGAGGATAAGGTCATCAACATAAAGAACAAGTATTATGAGATGGATTCCACTTTCTTGGTATAGACATTAGGGTCAGAATGACATCTAGAAAATCTAGTGTCAAGAAGAAAGCTGTCCATTTTGGCATACCAAGCTTGAGGAGCTTGATTTTGCTAGACAACTAAGCGGGGGGGGGGCGTGAATCAGTTGTTAATGTGTTTAAACAATTATTCTCATTTTAAACTCATTACAAAACACTTAATGATGATCACAATAATTCAGGTAAGTAAGTAATAGAGTATTCAACATTAATCACACACATGAAGTATACAGAGACAGATATTCCTGAGGAAACCCATAAAGGGAGAAAACCTCTTTTTCTTAATATGATAAGTAGTCTTTATATTCTGTAAATTATCATTCTTATGAGAACCCTCTCTTTGTGAGGCTACCACCTATATTTTACAAGATGCAACTTGCTGAGAGAACCAACTCTCTGGTTTCTCTAGCACCCACTAGAAGGAAGCAACAACTCCCTGAGTGTTCCAACACCAACTACATGGAAGCACCAACCTGTATAACAGAGAACAATCGTTCTCCCTTGCACCACCCTGGTTTTTCTGGCTGCAACCAGATGGAAGCTACAACTCCCTATGTTCAAGCACCCACTTGAAAGTCTGAGGACAACAATCCTCCCTAGAACCTGCCTACCACCCTTAGATATAAATATTTGTTACTGAAATTCATTACAGTGATATAGTATTAATCAATGTCTTACCAGTCGCATCACTGTTCTGGTACACTGCTCTGCTCTTCCTGCATCAATGTCTTCCTTCTGGCATCTTCTTGTGATTTCTGTTCTTTTTCTCTATCTCTGCTTGCGCACCTCGGATTTTTCTTCCTCTCTTAGATCATGCTTCATTGTTATATTTATTTCTGTTCACGCTGTATTATCCATTACATATAGTTCAACTTGTTTTTTACAGAAACAACAACCTCTCTCTATCATGGAATTATTCTTTTATTCATGCTCTCATCCACTGTTACACTCCCATCTCCAACGCTCAAGTCGGCCATATCAGAACACTCATTTCAGGAATCTCAGAACACTCATTTCGGGAAACTAAGAACGCTCAAGAGCCATGATTCCAACACTCAGGAACAAATGATTCAACTTCTCAGGAATGATGATTCAGTTAGTGTAACTGAATCCTAACTGTTCAAGAAATCATAAGATGAAACAATAACCCTTCGATCAGATTCGGTTTGATCAGCACCATCAGATTATATCTTATTTAAATATCCTATATCACATGACCAATGGCAGTGACCAAACGCTAGGCTTAATGAGTGCTTGAGTGCTTATCAATTCAATGGTCACAATTCAATCTCCTGAAATGGACGACTGTCGTAACTTCGACATTTCACCCTTCAGAACTTTTGGGTTTGAAACCTTTCAAAACTTTCGAATCAGATTTCCTGAAGAGATCAGACGGTTTACGTTTATTTTGCGGAAACAGATCAATCGTCAGATTTGATTCTTACAAGGCTTAATATGACGACTAGGACTTAATCAACCGTTGATATGGATGGCCACCTTTTACTCTGGGTCTTCGGCTATTGTACTTACGCTATCGTTCCACTGTATCTTGAACAATGGTTGAGAGTGCACCCGACATCAGATCGACGGTCGAGATCTCCTTCGGGTGTCCGAAATTTGGAGATTTCAACTTACGCAATCCTTCCACTGGAGTAGATCGAAGGATGAGAATACACTCGAAGTGATCTTTCAGATCGAATGACTTGTGTCCCTGCTGACGTAGTATGCCACATATGTCCTTTGCTGACGTGGTCCGCCACATGTCCTTTGCTGACGTGGTTTTTTGACGTATATCTCCTTGATCTAATGGTCATCGTATGTTCTCCATATCCGATGGTCCTTATTCATTTCAGATTTTCAGCTCCCCGGCCTTCGGGGTTTTCAAATATTAAACTGACAAATCTGAAGTGAGATTTTTCCGGATCTTAACCTCCTCGCATTTTTAGATCCGAAGTGAATGATGTTCATCGATCATGTTCTTAGATCGATGGCTCGATCTATCTACGGTGCATATTTTCTAGCTTATCCTGTCCGTCCACTTGAAAATGATCCGACGACTGACGAAAATTCACATTTTGAGAATTTCAAATCTCAAACTTTTTGGAGTGTAACCTCCTCGCCTCTTTATATCCGAAGTGAATGATGTTCGTTGATCATGTTCTTAGATTGATGGCTTGATCTATATATGGTGCATATTTTCTAGCTTATCCTATCCTTCCACTTGGAAACGATCCGACGGCTGACGAAAATTTGCATTTCGAGAATTTCAAATCTCAAACTTTTCAGAGTGTAACCTCCTTGCCTCTTTATATCCGAAGTGAATGATGTTGATTGATCATGTTCTTAGATCGATGGCTCGATCTATCTACGGTACAAATTTTCTAGATTATCCTATCCTTCCACTTGAAATGATCCGATGACTGACGGGTATTCGGATAATCGAACTCTCAACCCTTTTACCTTATCCTGTCCTTCCACTAAAATGTGATCCAATGGTCATGAAGACACTCGAAGAAGATCAAAGATCAAGGATGATTGCGGAACCATAACCTGCGACTGATTTAACTTGTTACCAAAACTCCACAATTTGAAGTTGTGCACCATTGGTGAGTTAACCACAATCATCGATCGTCGAGGATATAAGATCTGATGGTCCTGAGTAATTGCAGGATTGGAAATATGATGATCTTTAATTCTCCTTTCATTCTCCGCAATCTATCCCTGTCGTTGATCTGGAAATTGCACATTCAACGGTCACAACTCAATCCGACTTAATCTGATCTCTTGTTGGATCAAGCACAGTCGTCGATATCCTAGTCTACAAGATCCGATGATCTAGACCAATTGCGGGATTGGAACTAGTGAGTCGTTTAATTCTCCTTCCAATATCTGCAATCTATCCCTGCCGTTGATCTGGTGATTGCGCATCCAATGGTCATGACTTGATATGAATTAAACTGATCATTTTTTGGATCAACCACAATCATCGATATTCGAGTCTATGAGATCCGACGATCCAGATCGATTGTGGGATTAAAACTAGCAAGTCGTTTAATTCTCCTTTCTCTCCCCGCAATTCATCCCTATCGTTGATCTGGCTTGCAAATCCAACGGTGACGATCCTCCAACGATCCTTAAGCCCATTTTCACTCATATGACTGATGTCCGTAAAATGAGATGATCAACACGGTTGATTTCTTGATCGGACGACTGCTGAGGCTTCTCATCCTAAGCTTATGCTTTTCCTTCCAAGATTTGATCTCTGTGTACTGTTCTCTCCTCCTCATGAGCTTATGATTTTCCTATTTTCCATCGTCATTGCTATTCTTGCCATCAATGACAAGCATACGCTTCCTGTAAAATATGCCAACAATATCCCCCTTTGGCATTGATGGCAACCCTGAAAGGATGCACTATTCTGCTTAGACCTCCAACTGTAGCATCCAGACTAGACCTTTTCTCCCCCTTTGACATCAATGTCAAAGAAAACATGCTCCCCCTGAGCTATTGCGGTAATTTTCGGAGGTATCATATATTCAACCAACACATACTCCCCCTTACATGATGGACTCTCTTAGGTGAGAGAAGGGATGACACCCAGCTTCTGACGAAGATATTCAAATGATGTCTTGGCTAGGGGTTTAGTAAAGATGTCTGCAATTTGTTTTGTGGTTGGAATGTAATGAACCTGAACAATCTGATTGGTGACCCGCTCTCTCAGAAAGTGGTATTTTATGGGGATGTGCTTGGTCTTGGAGTGGAATACATGATTCTTTGACATGCTAATTGCACTAGTATTATCACAATGGATTGGGATCAGTGCAGTATAATTTACCTCCAAGTCTGCAAGTGTCTGAATTATCCACAATACTTGGGTACAACAAGTGGCAGCTGCTATGTATTCAGCTTCGATAGTCTATAAGGAAATGGAACCTTGCTTCTTGTTCAACCATGCTACAAGAGAATCTCCTAAGAATAACGCACCTCCACTCGTGCTTTTCCTTTCATCCATGCAGTTAGCCCAATCAACATATGAATAGATTGATAATTGAAAATTCTGATTCCTAGGATACCATAGGCCATAGTTCATTGTTTCTTTCAAATATTTGAATATTCTTTTGACAGCTAGCAAATGACTATGTTTAGGTGCAGACTGATACCTTCCTACCATTCCAACAACATGCATTATGTCTAGACAAGATGTCGTGATGTACAACAGGCTGCTTATCATAGACCTATATGAACTTTGATCAACATTAGGTGAGTCATCATCCTTGCTTAAAATTGCATCCAATGACCATAGGTGTGCTCACAGGTTTAGGATTTTCCATTTGAAACCTTTTCAATATTTATCTTAGATATTTTTCCTGAGAAAGATATATTCCTTCATACCTCTGAGTAATTTGCAGACCAAGAAAAAATGATAGTTCCCCTATCATAGACATTTCAAATTTAGACTGCATGGCAGAAGCAAACCATTGTACCAATGAATCATTATTACTTCCAAAGATGATGTCATCTACAGAGACCAACACAATGAGAAAATCATTACCCTCTGTTTTGATATATAGATTGCTGTCAACTGTTTCTCTCTTGAACCCTTTCTCTTGAAGATACTTATCCAGTCTGTGATACCAAACACGAGGAGCTTGTTTCAACCCATATAAGGCTTTCTTCAGCTTGTAGACAAAGACAGGATTATCTATCAGTGAAAATTTTTCAGGTTGTTCCATATATACTTCTTCTTATAGATCTCCATTAAGAAATGTTGACTTAACATCCATTTGATATACTTTAAAGTTCTTATGACATGCATAGGCAAGAAACATTTTGATGGCTTCCAATCTTGCCACTGGTGCAAAGGTTTCATCAAAATCTTATCTTCAATCTGTGCATAGCCCTTGCAAACCAATCTTGCTTTGTTCCTGACAACTTGTCCCAGCTCATTCAATTTATTCTTAAAGATCCATTTGGAACCTATGACATTTTTACCTTCAGGTCTAGGAGCCATCTCCCAAGTATTGTTTTTCTCAATATGGTCAAGTTCATCATTCATGGCTTTAACCTAATGGTCATCTTCGCTGGCTGCATTAAATTCTTTAGGTTCAAGCAAAGACAGAAGAGCAATATGAGATTGTTATGAGACATTATTCAACTACTTTCTTGTCCAAACTCCTTGGTTTAGATGACCAACTATCTGATGTTCATGATGATTCTTCCTAATAACTCTGGAGGGTGTCTTTGTCTTGATCTCCTGGTTTGAGTCTTGTAGAGTATTTGTAACTAACTCAGAGTTTTCTCCTTCTGATTCTTGGACCTGTTCATCTTTAGCTTCAACTGTGTCCTCTGTAGCAGACTCAATATTGCTCACCTCTCTTACTGAGACTCCATCAACCTTTAAATCAATGCAATCAACCAATTTATGAAATCTTTTATTAAAGCATCTATATCCTTTACTATTGGTAGCATATCCTAAGAAGATGCCTTCATCGATCATGTCATCATATCGGCCAAAGTTTTCATTATTATTCTTTATGTAGAACTTACTCCCAAAGACTTTGAAGTGTTTGATTGAAGAAGGTCTTCCATACCACAATTCATAAGGTGTCTTGTCACTATGTGGTATGAGGTGGGATTTGTTAAGAATATGGACTACTGTGTGTATTGCTTCTACCCATTAGGTTTGATCAATGTTCTTCTCATTCATCATTGACTTGGCCATTTGCTGAACTATTCTATTTTGCCTCTCAACTACTCCATTTTTCCGTGGAGTTCCTGGGATTGTGTATTCTCTCTTGATCCCATGTTTTTCACATAATTCCTTGAAATCACTTCACATAAATTCTCCTCCTCTATCTAATCTTACTACCTTTAGCCTATTTCTTGTTTGATTCTCAGTTGAAGCCTTAAATATTTTAAATTTCTCAAATGATTCAACTTTTTCT
This sequence comes from Picea engelmannii, assembly GCA_009831015.1. NCBI lineage: Eukaryota > Viridiplantae > Streptophyta > Pinopsida > Pinales > Pinaceae > Picea > Picea engelmannii. The sequence continues at coordinate 194,013 of ML800040.1, forward strand.
TTGAGAAAAACAACCCAAGTGAGTCTAGAGTAATCATCAACGATCAACATGAAGTAGTTTTCCTTCCCCGTGCCTTCCTATCTTGATGGTCCACATAATTCCATATGAACTAATTTGAGTGGTTTCTTTGTTGAAGTAGAGTTATTGGATTTAAATTGAGTCCTGGTTAGCTTTCCTACTTCGCAGGGTTCACACACAAAATCTTGTGGCTTTGATATTCTTGGAAGATCTTTTACTGCCTCAAGATTTTTGAACTTGATTAAGTGGTTAAAGTTTAGATGTCCATGTATCCTATGACATAACCAACTTTCATCATGTTTTCTTAGATGACACTCTTCTCTATCTTCTTTCAGCACATATACATTATTATCTATCCTTATGCCATTAGCCACCACTTGTCCTGAGTTTACAGACTTTATCTTACAATATTTGGAACTGAACACCACTTCACATCCTCTGTCACACATTTGACTTACACTGAGAAAATTATGTTTCAACCCATATACAAGCAGAACATCCTGGAATTTTCCTTTACCATTACTCAAACTCACCATCCCTTTACCTTTGATTTTACCTGGTTCATCATTTCCAAAGGTCACATTTCCTATTTTACTTTTACTTATAGACATAAACTTATCCTTGTCTCTATTCATGTGCTTGGAACATCCACTATCTATATACCAGAGGTATTTTTGTTTTTGAGCTGAAAGTACTAACCCACGTTTTTCACTATCTTTATTTTTCCATGTGATGAAATTTCTAGCTAAGGGTTTTATCCTTGGATTTGTTTTGTAATCCTTCAGACGATAGTTTACAGCTTTGTGGCTGAAGTTATGAAAATTATAGCATTTGATCTTTATGGTTGAAGTTATGACAATTATAGCTTTGTGGCTGAAGTGATTGGTGCAACTTTTTCTACTCATTGGCTGTTTGGTTCTATGTTGCAAAGATTGTTTATTTCTTGATCTCCTCAGTTGCATGTCTCTAAACTTAATTTGACAATTTTGCAATCTTATGACCAAAATTAGAGTAGTAAAAGCAGTAACCATGGAAGAAATTTTGGTACCTGAAGGATGGCCTTCTTCTTGGAATTTTTTGCTCCATCTTCTGATATATTTGTTCTTGATCAGGGATCGTCTTGTCTTTATTAGCTTCTGGTGGCAGTGTAATCGCATGGTCTAATTGTCCACTGAGTTGGAACTTTATCATCTTTACTTGCTCTTTTCTTTTTGGCTCTTTGCTGCTTGAATCACATACATAACCTAAACCAGTTTTCAAAAAAAGAGATCTCTGTTTGCTCATAATGTCGTTTAGCTCTACTGAGGCTTTAATGATTGGAATATTTTGGAGATACAAGGATTTAAACTTATCCATCTCTTTTCTATTTTTTACTAGCTCTTCTTCCAAGGCTTCACATATTGCCTTCTTCTCTGATAACCGCTGTTTCAGAATGTCCTCTATTTTCTTTGCCTCTTCTAATTCCACTTTTAGCAGGGCAAAGTCTTCATCAAGTTTTTTACTGTCTTTCTTGAACTGTATCAACAATTGTTTTTGCTTTCTCTTCTTAAGTCCGAGTCTGTTAATCTCTTCCAAAAAACTAATCAACTCTCCTTCCAAGTCAACCACTACTTCTTCATTATTAACATCATTTCCTGTGATTTTATTATCATAATCCTCTTTGACAATAAGCATAAAGTCATTAAGCTTATCTTCACAAGAAGAATCACTGTTTGTGTTTCCTAAAGAGTCATCATTGTTTACACATAAAATTTTCTTTTTACCAAATCTCTTGAATTTTTACTTCTCTTCACCTTTAGAGTTCTGGTCCTTCTTCTTGTGTGGACACTTAGATGCAAAGTGACCTATCTTTCCAAAGTTAAAACATTTGAAGGGAAACTTGCATTGGTACTTGCCTGATCCTTTCTTTAGTTTTCTCACAAATTTTTCTTCAATTTCATCAGGTTCATAATCCTCATTCTCATTTGCTTTAAATGATGCTTCTCTAGAGGTGGGTTTATTTTTACCTATCCTCATTTCATATGCGGTCAATGTTCCTAGAAGTTGATCAAAAGGCAAAGTTTTTAGATCGTTAAGTTCTTCTATAGAAGAGACCTTTGGGTTGAACCTATATAGTAGAGATCTCAAAATTTTATGAACTAAAGAGGCTTCCTCAAATTTTTCACCAAGTGCTTTCATTCAATTTACTAGTTCTGCAACTCTCATAAATTACTTCCCAACAGTTTCATCCTCTTTCATCTTTAGCTGTTCAAACTGTAGTCTGTAGGTTTGAAGCTTGGCATCCTTTACCTTCTCATTACCTTCATAATTGCTAATGAGTTTGTCCCACATTTATTTGGCAGATTCTAAGTGCATAACTTTTACAAATTATGCTTCTGCAAGCCCACTCAGAATAACATTCATATCCTTAGCGTTGAAGCTGAATTCTAGCTTGTCATCCTTAGAAGCTAGTACAACTGGATTTACATAACCAATCTCTACCACATCCCAGACATATGCAACTAAATCCATTATGTAGGTTCTCATCTTAACTTTTCAGTAGGCAAAGTTTGTTCCATTGAACATAGGGGCCTTATTGGTTGAAGTTCCTTCATGGCTAGTGATTTTTAAGCTCTAGGATCTACCCTTAGATAAAATGAACCCACTATGATACTAATTGTTAGACAACTGAGGGGGGGGGGTGCATCAGTTGTTACTGTGATTAAACAATTATGCCCATTTTAAACTCATAACAGAACACTTAATGGTGATCACAATAATTCAGGGAAGTAAGCAATAGAGTATTCAACATCAATCACACACATGAATTATACAGAGACAGATATTCCTAAGGAAACCCATAAACGAAGAAAACCTCTTCTTCTTAATATGATAAGTAGTCTTTATATTATGTACATTATCATTCTTATGATCACCCACTCTTTGTGAGGCTACCACCTTTTTTTTACAAGCTGCAACTTGATGAGAGAACCAACTCTCTGGTTTCTCTAGCACCCACTAGAAGGAAGAAAAAACTCCTTGAGTGTTCCAACACCAACTGGATGGAAGCACCAACTTCCAGTCACACAGACACCAACCTGTGTAATAGAGAACAATCATTCTCCCTTTCACCACCCTGGTTTTTTTGGCTGCAACCAGATGGAAGCTACAAATCCTTGTGTTCAAGCACCCACTTGAAACTCTGAGGAAAACAGTCCTCCTTAGCACCTCCCTACCACCCTTAGATATAAATATTTGTTACTGAAATTCATTACAGTGATATAGTATTAATCAATGGATTACCAGTCTCATCACTGTTCTACTACACTGCTCTGCTCTACCTGCATCAGTGTCTTCCTTTTGGCATCTTCTTGCACCTTCTGTTCTTCTACTTTGTCTCTACTTGCGCACCTCAAATTTTTCTTCCTCTCTCAGATCATGCTTCACTGTGCTATTTCTTTCTATTCATGTTGTATTCTCCATTACATATAGTTCAACTTGTTTTTCACATAAACGCCAACCTCTCTCTTTCATGGCATTATTATTTTATTCATTATCTCATCCATCGTTACTCTCCCATCTCCAATGCTCAAGTCAGACATCTCAAAACACTCATTTCGGGAATCTCAGAAGACTCATTTCAGGAAACTCATAACGCTTAAGAGCCATGATTCCAACGCTCAGGAACAAATGATTCAACCGCTCAGGAACGATGATTCAGTTAGTGTAACTGAATCCTAAATGATCAAGAAATCACAAGATGAAATAGTAACCCTTTGATCAGATTCAGTTTGATCAGCACCGTCAGATTATATCTTATTTAAATATCTTATCTCACATGACCAATGGCGGTGAGAAGATGCTATGCTTAACGAGCGCTTATCAATTCAAAGGTCACGATTCAATATCCTGAAATGGACGACTGTCGTAACTTCGACATTTTGCCCTTCGAAACTTTTGGGTTTGAAACCTTTCAAAACTTACGAATAAGATTCCCGAAGAGATCGTGCGGTTTACGTTTATTTCACGAAAAATGATCAATCGTCAGATTTGGTTCTTAGAAGGCTTAATCTGATGGCCAGGACTTACTCAACCGTTGAGATGGATGTCCACCTTTTACTCTGGGTCTTCAGCTATTATACTTACGCTATCCTTCCACTTTATCTTGATCAACGGTTGAGAGTGCACTCGACATCAGATCGATGGTCGAGATCTCCTCCAGGTCTCTAGACTTCGGATATTTTAACTTACTCTATCCTTCTACTGGAGTAGATCGATAGATGAGAATACACCCGAAGTGATCTTTCAGATCAGACGACTTGTGTCCTTGTTGACGTGGTCTGCCACATATGTCCTTTGCTGACGTGGTCCACCACATGTCCTTTTTCGACGTGCTTTGCTGACATAGATCTCCCTGATCTAACAGTCATTGTGTGTTCTCCAGATCCAATGGTCCTTATTCATTTCAGATCTTCGGCTCTCCGACCTTCGAGTTTTTCAAATATCAAACTGAAAAATCAGAAGTGAGATTTTTATGGATCTTAACTTCCTCGCATCTTTAGATCCGAAGTGAATGATGTTCATCGATGATGTTCTTAGATCAATGGCTCGATCTATCTATGGTGCAAATTTTCTAGCTTATCCTATCCTTTCACTTGAAAATGATCCGACGATTGACGAAAATTCACATTTCGAGAATTTCAAATTTAGATCTATGGCTCGATCTATATACGGTGCAAATTTTCTAGCTTATCCTGTCCTTCCACTTGAAATGATCCGACAACTGATGGGTATTTGGATAATCAAACTCTGATCCCTTTTAACTTATCATGTCCTTCCACTAAAATGTGATCCAATGGTCATGAAGACTCTCGAAGCAGATCAATGATCAAGGATGATTGCATAACCATAACCTGCGAGTGATTTAACTCGTCACCAAAACTCCGCAATTTGAATTTGTGCGCAGTTGGTGACTTGACCACAATCGTCGATGTTCGAGGCTATAAGATCTGATGGTCCTGAGTAATTGCGGGATTGGAAATAGAACGATATTTAATTCTGCTTTCGTTCTCCGCAATCTATCCCTGCCGTTGATCTGGCGATTGCACATCCGACGATCACAACTCAATCCGACTTAATCTGATCGCTTGTTGGATCAACCAAAATCATCGATATCCTAGTCTACAAGATTTGATGATCTAGACCAATTGCGGGATTGGATCTAACGAGTCGTTTAATTCTCCTTCCGATCTCCACAATCTATCCCTGCCGTTGATATGGTGATTGCGCATCCAACGGTCAAGACTTGATATGGAATAAACTGATCGTTTGTTGGATCAACCACAATCGTCGATATTTGAGTCTATGAGATCTGACAATCCAGACGGATTATGGGATTAGAACTAGCGATTCATTTAATTCTCCTTTCGCTCTCTGCAATTCATCCCTGTCATTGATCTGGCTTGCTTATCCAATGGTCACGATCCTCCAATGATCCTTAAGCCCATGGTCACTCATATGACCGACGTCTGTAAAATGAGACGATCAACACGGTCGATTTCTTGATCAGACGGCTGCTGAGGCTTCTCACCCTGAGCTTACGCTTTTCCTTCCGAGCTTTGATCTTTGTGTACTGTTTGCTCCTCCTCTCGAGATTATGATTTTCCTATTTTCCATCATCACTACTATTCTTGCCATCAATGAAAAGCATAGTATTCCTATAAAATATGCCAAAAACTTAAGACCATAAAGAGATTTCTTAAGGTAAAAAACAAGGATGGAGTCATTCTGGACATAGCCAAGAGGTTGTTCCATGTATATTTCTACTTTTGAATCCCCATGCAAGAAGACAGATTCAACATCCATCTGATGGACCTCCCATTTATGTGAGGCAACAAGGGAAAGATCAAGGTATATGGAATTCATTTTGGATATAGGGGAAATTGTTTCATTATAGTCACTGCCTTCAACTTGAGAGAATCCTTCAGAAACTAATCAAGCCTTGTGTCTTTCAACATTTCCATCTGATGCATACTTAGTTCTGTAGATCCATTTGCATCTGACATGTTTTCTTCCTTTCGAAAGAGGTACACAATCCCAAGTATCATTCGGCATTAAAGAGCAATACTCTTCATTCATTGCTATATCCCAATTTGGATGACCTAAAGCTTCTACAAATATCTCTGGATCACGAGTCTTTATAACTTGAGCTAAAAGAGAAGAGGCTCACTATAATTGTGAACATGTTTGACACTGATCTAAAGGATCATCGACAAGATCACTGACTGCTTCTCGAGTTGAATGGACCCATCCGAGAAGCGATGGTACTGGTATAGGTTCATGTTCAATGGACTCATTTGGAGGAAGGTGAGTAGGCAAAGGTGGATTTTCATATTCACTGCCATCATCTGAAGAAGAAGAACCAAAATAGGAACAAAATATGACATAAATTCTGAATATGGCTTGTAGGCCGTAGATGGCACAAGTGTCAAATTAGGCTTGCAGGCCAAGGGATTTTCATCAAATTTAACATCTCTTCTAATAATAATTTCATTAGAATGAGGTTGAAGAAGTTTGTAACCTTTGACATGTTCAAAATAATGAAAAAAATACACTTCTCACTTTTAGGTTGTAAAACTTTCATTTTCTCATCAGGAATGTGAACCCATACTACACTACCAAATACACGAAAGTGGCTTACATTTGACTTAATGTTATTCAAAGATTCTTCCAGTGGTATATTTTTTAGAGCTTTTGTGGGAGTGCAATTTACGATGTAAAGTTGACGGCTTCTACCGAATAATTAAGACTTAATCCCTTATATTGGATCATATAATTAGCCATTTCCTATAATTACAATTCGTTCTTTCAACAACACAATTTTTTTATGGTGTATATGGAACAATGTATTGCATTTGGATGCTCTGTGAAGTGTAGTAACTTGTAAAATTGTTGTTCACATATTCTCTTCCATTATCTGTTCTTAATCTTGGAATTTGATGTCGAGATTGTTTCTCTACAAGGGTCTTGTAAGCCAAAAACTTGTCAAAAACTTTACTCTTAAGTTTTAAGAAGTAAACCCAAGTGCATCTAGAGAAGTCATCAATGAAAGTTAATAAATACTCGCACCTTGAGAAAGAAGGAGAAGAAAGAAGACCGCACAAATCACCATGAAAAAGCTGCCAAGGGGCCGAGGCATGCCAAGAGGAACGTTTGCAAAACTATCATGATGATGTTTTCTAAGAACACAAATGACACAAATAAAAACTCAATAAGAAACGAGAGGAAGGCCAATCACCAACTGTTCATTACATAGTTGCTGCAAGGAGTGATGGTTTTGATGACCAAACCACTCATGCCAAAGTTTTCTCAAGTCATCGCTATGAGCAACAAAAACTGATGGAAAATATGATGAATCAGAGTTGTTAAACTTGTACAACTTGGTATTATCATCAACAATTGTAGTTGCAAGGACATGCTTAGGATATTTTAAATCTTTGATTACAACTTGGTGAGGTGAAAACTCTACTATTTTACCTTCACCCAAATGAGTGATTTGATACAATGATAAAAAGGTTACAATAAAGACTTGGAACACAATTTATTAAATGACCATTATCTACTTGAACAGTTCCAAACCCTATTTTTATCACTCAAAATGTAGGTTGGGCAAAGCCTGACCCAATCCACGAGATGACGATAACCATGGGAGAGTCTACCCACTATCACCTTAGATAAACCCTCCCATCACTTTAGTGAAGGAGAAATCCAACACAAGGGGGGAGTCCCAGGTTACCCTAGGGGGAAACGAGATGGAAAGCGAGGTTATGAAAGTGATACCCCTATAGGTCAAACTACTAAGTGGATAATGGCTTGGAAACAAGTCTCCGAGATGGTTAATGATTGCCAAGTGATTGAGTACCTGTGAAAGATAGTTGTACCTACCTGAGACACAAGAAGAGATAAGTATAAAAGCTCAAAGATTAAGCGTAAAAGAAAGTTAAGCTTGCTGTCCCAAACTACCACAGTAAACAAGAGTATATATCAACAAGGAATAAAGCTAATTACTGCAGATTTAACCACTCAAAGCATCAAATATTCATTGAGAGATGAAGCAAAAAACATGAAGATTAATTCCCAATACTTTAGCAAAAACATTTAATGGTATTAGAGGGTTGCTGTATGATGTTTTTAGATTATTTTTGTAACAACCAAATGTATGTAGAAAATAGTTTCTACAACAAAAAGTTTCAAGCACTAAAACAAGCAAGTAATTCGACAAAAAGTTCACCAATTAGCAATAGAAAGATAGTGATGGATTACTAGAAAATTTCCACGATTGAAATGCAAGTTAAATTCAAAGATATATAGTGATTTTCTGAATCCCTAATGGCTGTAGATTTTATTTAGTTATATCTCAAAGAATACTAGGCCAATCAAGACACTCTAGAGGCTTTGACAAGCTTAAAAGATCAATAAAAGATTCCAACTTGAACAAGATCAATATCTCTCTAAATTTCGTTTACCAATGCAAGTAATTTATTTATCCAATGCAATAAATGATCAGTGCCTTTGCAAACGGGTTATCGAGTCTTGTTTTTTTAGGTTAGGCCTACTAAATCGCAAGGGGTGTAAGCCCTTTTACTCCCTTGAGATAGTAACCCCAACAAGGTAAAGTCTAGGAGGGTGTAATTCCTTTTACTCCTCCTAGCAACCTTTGCAATAGCTTTTTCAACAAACAATAATGACAAAACTTGGTGGAGGGTGTATTCCCTTATATTCCTCCAAGGATCTAGCCTATAAAAACCATGGAACAAGAAAGAAACCTAACAAAGTGCAGATTTTCCTTACCAATTCCAAAAAATGCCAAGACAAACCCTAGTTACCAAGCATTCTTCATCACCAAATCAAGAGAAAGAACCTCCAAGAGATAGCGCACCACTTCATTCCATAATACACAAGATAAACCATATCACAAGAGATAGAGAATTAATTTTCCCAAGAGGGGCGCAAATTTCAGCCAAGTATCCTCTCCAAGATGGGAGAGTTATGTTTCAAATGAAGTAAATTTGATCTCTATTTATACTAAATCTCTAAGAGAAAGTTTGTCAATTTAACAAGGGTAAACCCCAAAATAAGGGAGACATTTACCTTTATTCTCCCCCTTTACAAAGTAAGATTGTTTTTGCACAAAGAAAAACCCTAAAAAAGACATGACATCACCCCTTTAGGGAAACATTTTGGCACATGTAGGAAGTCGTTGAGGTTGGAGAAGGCAGCGTTAGGAATCCAAAGGCCATGCATCTTCAAGTCAAGAGTCCCCTCCTCACTACAAGGGGTATTACATAAAAATGTGCCAAGTGTCCATATTCACCACCTAATTCCCTAGCCGCAAGTAAGATGTCAAGCCTAGAAACATGGGATAAGGGCTACCAAGCAGGTTGTTGGGATGGAAGAGGGTTAGGTGTCATTGTCCAAGGTGTCCTCTCCTTCCTTCAAAGGAAACATCCATCATCAAGTTGGTCCCAAGGTGTGTGTCATGGCATCCAAACTCTGGGATTCCTGCCTCGATGAAGGCCCAAGCTGGGCTTGTTCCTCCAAATCATTCACCAGTCAAGGTCTTGCAAATACATACACGCGCGCCCTCCAAGTATCTCAAGTCAAAGAATTGTGGCAGGTAAAATCAAATTTAATATAAGAACCATCCAATCATTGACATCAAAAACTACCTCATCAAATTAAACAGGTGCTTAAAGACCCTATGCAATTTTCCAAGTTTACGTATGGGAGGGTTGACAAAGTGACCTATTGGGTGAATCATTCCTTAAGTGAAGGAGTGTTTCCTAGGTGGAAACCTCTCTAAGTCACGTGGAGAATATGAAGTGGATGGGGGGTTAAAAATTTTGGGCATGGGATTCATGACATACAATGGTTTGTATTGTCTCATTTATGGGTGCCTTTGTAGAGGGTGTGCTGCACCTTATTTTTCAATGCATCCTTTTTCCAAGCCCATTTATTTCCTTTTGTTTTTTAATATGTCTCCAGGTTGAAGCCAAGGTGGGGATTCTACCTAAGCATGAAAAACATTTCCTACATTGACTCTATCCTAGTCACATTATGCTTCCCCAAGTTGAAGACAATGTGTGGGACTTCTACGTAAGCATGAAAAACATTTCCCACACATGCTCTACCTTGGTTGGCATTTTTATATTGTTATTTTTTACGAGTCTCATCAATTTATTATGAGAGACATTTCATTGTCCTCGGGATCCTTGGGTAAGCATCTAGAAGGTTTATGATTGGATTTTATCTTTTTCCAGCTACAAACCTCTGGGCCTTCAACCCCTTCTTCCCATGAAATGAGGTATAATCTCTTCTTGGGTCAATACACCCCAAAATCCCAAAAGATAAGGAGATGAAAAAGGGGTGAAGTGATGAAAAATGATAAGTATGATCGAGAGTGGAAAAATGACTTGTCAAGGAGATCTCCCAGTAGCAAACCCATCCCTAAGGGTGACCTATTACTAGGTCACAATGTCAACCACCAAGGTAAAATAGGGAAAATAGCATAACTTCCTAGCAAACGTTCCATAATCAAAAGCAGCTTTAAATGCAACATACTCAAATGCCTGAAATATTAAAGTGACACTTACCACAATATCTGACTTATACCTCATGGAGAAATACCCATCGTCTTTCAGAAGAAAGATGATGTGGTGGATACCATCATGATGAACCTAATATATGTGGTGGTGAAGTGGGCCTTTGTCTGTGCAAGTGGACGTTGTTAGTGATCAGTCTCTCGGTACTCCATGTTTGCAACCTGAGGGCCTCGAGACATAATCTCCTTAGTTATCCATAGAAATTGGGGATAACATATGGCTCCTACTCGGGAACATGTACTCACCGTAGAGTGCATGGGAACCTTAACATATCCTAGTCAAACTTGTACCTACACTGAAACATAAAAATGTAAAATCTAGGGTGGTTCTATCAACCTTTTTCCATATATATCAAAATCTCAAAAGTGACAACTAATATAGAAAATAAAATTTTGCATTTTTCATACAATATGATAGAAGTGTAGCATGTAAATAAAAAAGAATGCGAGTAGAGAAAAATGAAATGCAAATAAACTACCTTGAGCAATCAAGATGCAAATGCAAGAAAGAAAGATGACCTACCTACTTACCTGGGGCCTTGAATATTAGGTGATGGGTAATGTCAGGTGAAGTCATACAACCAATGCAACCACTTACTTAGCATCTCACCCAAAATAATTTAGCCTGTGGTTAATTATAAAACATATAAAGGACAAGTTAAGCACGTAATAATCATGGATATGAAAAAGCAGATAATCAATCATGAAAATAAAATCATGGAGATGGGTGGGAGGGATGAGATCTTGCTGGAAAGAGAAAACACAAGCCTGATCATCTCATAAATCCTATCTGAAATGATGACCACAATATTGATCAACCCACTTATGAATATGACTACTGTATATAGACGACGACTCATATTCATCCTCATTCTCATAATCACTACTCCTTGTAAAATGAGAAAATGTGAGAAATCCAAAAAATACCCCATGATTTCCTTGAGAGGGAGAGATGAGGTAAGGGACAAGATCAGGTCTAGAGAAAAAACCCTTATGAATACCCAAAATATGTTGCTTCATCACCTGCAAGTCCTTGCAAAAATACCTAAGATGAAAATATTGTTGCTCTGCAGTATGAATCTTTAACTACTCTAGAATGGCCACCTACTGATGTCCATCTAAATTTGAGGGTGGAGGTGACTGAGAGGTTTTATAGAAAAAATATGCATCCCCAAAAGGATGTGCATCACAACTCCCAAGGGATGATTGAAAATCACCATGAATGTTCTATGACAAGTCGTCCTCACATGGAAGGAAAAAGTCTGTGGACATATCACCACTAGGATGCCAAAAATGTGAATCATATATGCATGAAGAGTAGTCCTCTAAAGATGATAAATCAAACTTTTTTTCTTGAGAGCTACATTCATTATTTTAAATAGGATCTCCATAAAAAATGATGCAACCCACACCCCATCTATGTCTCCCAACATGTCTGAAATCATCAATATGTTGATCAACCACGTCAGAAGGGTCCTCCACAATATTATCTGCGTCACTTATGCTGATCATTTCTCCATCTTCATGTGTAGGAGGAAGGTGAGGAAAGACAACTCCACCCTCATCAAGCGAGATAATGGACACCGATGTCTCATCTGGGTCTTCATCATTGATATCTTCTTGACAACTTTCTTCATGGATCTGTTCTTCCAACAATTCTTTTTTAGTGGGTGGATGATACTCTTCTTTAGTTTTCCATTCATCACTTATTGTCTCGTCATCCATCGAAAAACCTTCTCTACAAAGAGCGTCTTTGAGCTCTTGGAAAGTATCTTGCAAGTTCTGAGTAATTTGA
>ML800040.1:231996-242679 GCA_009831015.1 Picea engelmannii
TTTTACAGAACTTAGTTGATTAGTAACCATATTAAATTCATTTAAATGATCTGCAACAGACCCACCTTCTGACATCTTCATATTAAATAATCTCTTCATTAGAAATACCTTATTCGACGCTGAGGGTTTTTCATACAATTTGGTCAATGCGTCCATCAAACCCTTGGTTGTCTTTTCTTTCGAAATATTGAAATCCTTCGACGCTACCTGGCTCAGCCGTATCGTTCCTAGAGCCTTTCTGTCAAGAATCTCCCATTCTTCGTCCTTCATGGCCGCCGGCTTCTTTGCTACTCCGCTCAATGGTAGGAATAGATCCTTCTGATATAAATATTCTTCCATCTGCATCTTCCATAACTGGTAGTTTTGGCCATTAAATTTCTCGACCCTAAACTTTCCATCTTTCGACATTTCTCCCACCCGAACCAGGAACCCTCTTTTCCTGCGAGTTACCTTATGATCTGATACCAGTTGTTAGAAAAACAGGACCGTAGAGCAATAAAATAAAACAAATGAAGAAACAAAACACAAAAGACACACAATACAAGAGAGACACAGATTTACGTGGTTCACCCAGTGTGGGCTACGTCCACCAGAGAAATTTCCAGGTCCTTCCTTTATTATTATCCAGAAAATGAAGGGATACAACCTACAGCAAAACCCATTGTAACTTCCTCTTCATTCTCTCACAGTCTCCTCTCTCAGAATACAATATTCACCATCATCCATAGCCGCAATACATTTCCATCATAAAAGAGGGTTTCCTTCTAGGGAAAAAAACCCTAACATAATCTCTACCGTTAGATCTGCGACCTTATAATGAACAGTCCAGATTTACAATGAAATTACAATATACTTTTATAAGGCAATTTTTTCTTTGGGGGCTTCACCCCCGAACCCCCGCTTGCCCCCAAACCCCCCAACCGGGGGGATAGGCCCCCTGGACCCTGCAAAGGGGGTACCCCCCCTCTACACTCCCCCGCGTGGAAGAGTGTACATACTTCTGGGGTGTAAATACTTCATGGGGAAACTCCATTTTAGAGAATTTTCTTTTTCTATTTTTTATTAGCTTCTCATAAAGTTCATCCGGTGACTCCATTGAGGTATTACCCTAAGTAATGGAACCATGGTGTCATGGGAATTACCATGGGAATTCCATAAGGTGTACTCATCTATTAATGTTTATAATATCCATGGATATCCAAATCATTTCTATACGGAGTGGAGGGAAAGTTGCTCTAAATTTAATATTGATCCATCTCTAGCAGTCACCCATGTCATGAATTATACGATGTATGCTTCAAGTCTAAATGTCTTTCATGAAGATGTGTTGATGAAAATTTGTGTATCTTCTCAGGAGTCAAGTCAAAGAAAAATGGCTTGAACACTCATGTTATTCAAAAAGTATCCCATCTTCTACAAAGCTCATTGAATAATTTCCCAGGAACTTTCATCAAATTACTCAGAACTTGCAAGATACTTTCCAAGAGCTCAAAGACGCTCTTTGTAGAGAAGGTTTTTCGATGGATGACGAGACAATAAGTGATGAATGGAAAACTAAAGAAGAGTATCATCCACCCACTAAAAAAGAATTGTTGGAAGAACAGATCCATGAAGAAAGTTGTCAAGAAGATATCAATGATGAAGACCCAGATGAGACATCGGTGTCCATTATCTCGCTTGATGAGGGTGGAGTTGTCTTTCCTCACCTTCCTCCTACACATGAAGATGGAGAAATGATCAGCATAAGTGACGCAGATAATATTGTGGAGGACCCTTCTGACGTGGTTGATCAACATATTGATGATTTCAGACATGTTGGGAGACATAGATGGGGTGTGGGTTGCATCATTTTTTATGGAGATCCTATTTAAAATAATGAATGTAGCTCTCAAGAAAAAAAGTTTGATTTATCATCTTTAGAGGACTACTCTTCATGCATATATGATTCACATTTTTGGCATCCTAGTGGTGATATGTCCACAGACTTTTTCCTTCCATGTGAGGACGACTTGTCATAGAACATTCATGGTGATTTTCAATCATCCCTTGGGAGTTGTGATGCACATCCTTTTGGGGATGCATATTTTTTCTATAAAACCTCTCAGTCACCTCCACCCTCAAATTTAGATGGACATCAGTAGGTGGCCATTCTAGAGTAGTTAAAGATTCATACTGCAGAGCAACAATATTTTCATCTTAGGTATTTTTGCAAGGACTTGCAGGTGATGAAGCAACATATTTTGGGTATTCATAAGGGTTTTTTCTCTAGACCTGATCTTGTCCCTTACCTCATCTCTCCCTCTCAAGGAAATCATGGGGTATTTTTTGGATTTCTCACATTTTCTCATTTTACAAGGAGTAGTGATTATGAGAATGAGGATGAATATGAGTCGTCGTCTATATACAGTAGTCATATTCATAAGTGGGTTGATCAATATTGTGGTCATCATTTCAGATAGGATTTATGAGATGATCAGGCTTGTGTTTTCTCTTTCCAGCAAGATCTCATCCCTCCCACCCATCTCCATGATTTTATTTTCATGATTGATTATCTGCTTTTTCATATCCATGATTATTACGTGCTTAACTTGTCCTTTATATGTTTTATAATTAACCACAGGCTAAATTATTTTGGGTGAGATGCTAAGTAAGTGGTTGCATTGGTTGTATGACTTCACCTGACATTACCCATCACCTAATATTCAAGGCCCCAGGTAAGTAGGTAGGTCATCTTTCTTTCTTGCATTTGCATCTTGATTGCTCAAGGTAGTTTATTTGCATTTCATTTTTCTCTACTCGCATTCTTTTTTATTTACATGCTACACTTCTATCATATTGTATGAAAAATGCAAAATTTTATTTTCTATATTAGTTGTCACTTTTGAGATTTTGATATATATGGAAAAAGGTTGATAGAACCACCCTAGATTTTACATTTTTATGTTTCAGTGTAGGTACAAGTTTGACTAGGATATGTTAAGGTTCCCATGCACTCTACGGTGAGTACATGTTCCCGAGTAGGAGCCATATGTTATCCCCAATTTCTATGGATAACTAAGGAGATTATGTCTCGAGGCCCTCAGGTTGCAAACATGGAGTACCGAGAGACTGATCACTAACAACGTCCACTTGCACAGACAAAGGCCCACTTCACCACCACATATATTAGGTTCATCATGATGGTATCCACCACATCATCTTTCTTCTGAAAGACGATGGGTATTTCTCCATGAGGTATAAGTCAGATATTGTGGTAAGTGTCACTTTAATATTTCAGGCATTTGAGTATGTTGCATTTAAAGCTGCTTTTGATTATGGAACGTTTGCTAGGAAGTTATGCTATTTTCCCTATTTTACCTTGGTGGTTGACATTGTGACCTAGTAATAGGTCACCCTTAGGGATGGGTTTGCTACTGGGAGATCTCCTTGACAAGTCATTTTTCCACTCTCGATCATACTTATCATTTTTCATCACTTCACCCCTTTTTCATCTCCTTATCTTTTGGGATTTTGGGGTGTATTGACCCAAGAAGAGATTATACCTCATTTCATGGGAAGAAGGGGTTGAAGGCCCAGAGGTTTGTAGCTGGAAAAAGATAAAATCCAATCATAAACCTTCTAGATGCTTACCCAAGGATCCCGAGGACAATGAAATGTCTCTCATAATAAATTGATGAGACTCGTAAAAAATAACAATATAAAAATGCCAACCAAGGTAGAGCATGTGTGGGAAATGTTTTTCATGCTTACGTAGAAGTCCCACACATTGTCTTCAACTTGGGGAAGCATAATGTGACTAGGATAGAGTCAATGTAGGAAATGTTTTTCATGCTTAGGTAGAATCCCCACCTTGGCTTCAACCTGGAGACATATTAAAAAACAAAAGGAAATAAATGGGCTTGGAAAAAGGATGCATTGAAAAATAAGGTGCAGCACACCCTCTACAAAGGCACCCATAAATGAGACAATACAAACCATTGTATGTCATGAATCCCATGCCCAAAATTTTTAACCCCCCATCCACTTCATATTCTCCACGTGACTTAGAGAGGTTTCCACCTAGGAAACACTCCTTCACTTAAGGAATGATTCACCCAATAGGTCACTTTGTCAACCCTCCCATACGTAAACTTGGAAAATTGCATAGGGTCTTTAAGCACCTGTTTAATTTGATGAGGTAGTTTTTGATGTCAATGATTGGATGGTTCTTATATTAAATTTGATTTTACCTGCCACAATTCTTTGACTTGAGATACTTGGAGGGCGCGCGTGTATGTATTTGCAAGACCTTGACTGGTGAATGATTTGGAGGAACAAGCCCAGCTTGGGCCTTCATCGAGGCAGGAATCCCAGAGTTTGGATGCCATGACACACACCTTGGGACCAACTTGATGATGGATGTTTCCTTTGAAGGAAGGAGAGGACACCTTGGACAATGACACCTAACCCTCTTCCATCCCAACAACCTGCTTGGTAGCCCTTATCCCATGTTTCTAGGCTTGACATCTTACTTGCGGCTAGGGAATTAGGTGGTGAATATGGACACTTGGCACATTTTTATGTAATACCCCTTGTAGTGAGGAGGGGACTCTTGACTTGAAGATGCATGGCCTTTGGATTCCTAACGCTGCCTTCTCCAACCTCAACGACTTCCTACATGTGCCAAAATGTTTCCCTAAAGGGGTGATGTCATGTCTTTTTTAGGGTTTTTCTTTGTGCAAAAACAATCTTACTTTGTAAAGGGGGAGAATAAAGGTAAATGTCTCCCTTATTTTGGGGTTTACCCTTGTTAAATTGACAAACTTTCTCTTAGAGATTTAGTATAAATAGAGATCAAATTTACTTCATTTGAAACATAACTCTCCCATCTTGGAGAGGATACTTGGCTGAAATTTGCGCCCCTCTTGGGAAAATTAATTCTCTATCTCTTGTGATATGGTTTATCTTGTGTATTATGGAATGAAGTGGTGCGCTATCTCTTGGAGGTTCTTTCTCTTGATTTGGTGATGAAGAATGCTTGGTAACTAGGGTTTGTCTTGGCATTTTTTGGAATTGGTAAGGAAAATCTGCACTTTGTTAGGTTTCTTTCTTGTTCCATGGTTTTTATAGGCTAGATCCTTGGAGGAATATAAGGGAATACACCCTCCACCAAGTTTTGTCATTATTGTTTGTTGAAAAAGCTATTGCAAAGGTTGCTAGGAGGAGTAAAAGGAATTACACCCTCCTAGACTTTACCTTGTTGGGGTTACTATCTCAAGGGAGTAAAAGGGCTTACACCCCTTGCGATTTAGTAGGCCTAACCTAAAAAAACAAGACTCGATAACCCGTTTGCAAAGGCACTGATCATTTATTGCATTGGATAAATAAATTACTTGCATTGGTAAACGAAATTTAGAGAGATATTGATCTTGTTCAAGTTGGAATCTTTTATTGATCTTTTAAGCTTGTCAAAGCCTCTAGAGTGTCTTGATTGGCCTAGTATTCTTTGAGATATAACTAAATAAAATCTACAGCCATTAGGGATTCAGAAAATCACTATATATCTTTGAATTTAACTTGCATTTCAATCGTGGAAATTTTCTAGTAATCCATCACTATCTTTCTATTGCTAATTGGTGAACTTTTTGTCGAATTACTTGCTTGTTTTAGTGCTTGAAACTTTTTGTTGTAGAAACTATTTTCTACATACATTTGGTTGTTACAAAAATAATCTAAAAACATCATACAGCAACCCTCTAATACCATTAAATGTTTTTGCTAAAGTATTGGGAATTAATCTTCATGTTTTTTGCTTCATCTCTCAATGAATATTTGATGCTTTGAGTGGTTAAATCTGCAGTAATTAGCTTTATTCCTTGTTGATATATACTCTTGTTTACTGTGGTAGTTTGGGACAGCAAGCTTAACTTTCTTTTACGCTTAATCTTTGAGCTTTTATACTTATCTCTTCTTGTGTCTCAGGTAGGTACAACTATCTTTCACAGGTACTCAATCACTTGGCAATCATTAACCATCTCGGAGACTTGTTTCCAAGCCATTATCCACTTAGTAGTTTGACCTATAGGGGTATCACTTTCATAACCTCGCTTTCCATCTCGTTTCCCCCTAGGGTAACCTGGGACTCCCCCCTTGTGTTGGATTTCTCCTTCACTAAAGTGATGGGAGGGTTTATCTAAGGTGATAGTGGGTAGACTCTCCCATGGTTATCGTCATCTCGTGGATTGGGTCAGGCTTTGCCCAACCTACATTTTGAGTGATAAAAATAGGGTTTGGAACTGTTCAAGTAGATAATGGTCATTTAATAAATTGTGTTCCAAGTCTTTATTGTAACCTTTTTATCATTGTATCAAATCACTCATTTGGGTGAAGGTAAAATAGTAGAGTTTTCACCTCACCAAGTTGTAATCAAAGATTTAAAATATCCTAAGCATGTCCTTGCAACTACAATTGTTGATGATAATACCAAGTTGTACAAGTTTAACAACTCTGATTCATCATATTTTCCATCAGTTTTTGTTGCTCATAGCGATGACTTGAGAAAACTTTGGCATGAGTGGTTTGGTCATCAAAACCATCACTCCTTGCAGCAACTATGTAATGAACAGTTGGTGATTGGCCTTCCTCTCGTTTCTTATTGAGTTTTTATTTGTGTCATTTGTGTTCTTAGAAAACATCATCATGATAGTTTTGCAAACGTTCCTCTTGGCATGCCTCGGCCCCTTGGCAGCTTTTTCATGGTGATTTGTGCGGTCTTCTTTCTTCTCCTTCTTTCTCAAGGTGCGAGTATTTATTAACTTTCATTGATGACTTCTCTAGATGCACTTGGGTTTACTTCTTAAAACTTAAGAGTAAAGTTTTTGACAAGTTTTTGGCTTACAAGACCCTTGTAGAGAAACAATCTCGACATCAAATTCCAAGATTAAGAACAGATAATGGAAGAGAATATGTGAACAACAATTTTACAAGTTACTACACTTCACAGAGCATCCAAATGCAATACATTGTTCCATATACACCATAAAAAAATTGTGTTGTTGAAAGAACGAATTGTAATTATAGGAAATGGCTAATTATATGATCCAATATAAGGGATTAAGTCTTAATTATTCGGTAGAAGCCGTCAACTTTACATCGTAAATTGCACTCCCACAAAAGCTCTAAAAAATATACCACTGGAAGAATCTTTGAATAACATTAAGTCAAATGTAAGCCACTTTCGTGTATTTGGTAGTGTAGTATGGGTTCACATTCCTGATGAGAAAATGAAAGTTTTACAACCTAAAAGTGAGAAGTGTATTTTTTTCATTATTTTGAACATGTCAAAGGTTACAAACTTCTTCAACCTCATTCTAATGAAATTATTATTAGAAGAGATGTTAAATTTGATGAAAATCCCTTGGCCTGCAAGCCTAATTTGACACTTGTGCCATCTACGGCCTACAAGCCATATTCAGAATTTATGTCATATTTTGTTCCTATTTTGGTTCTTCTTCTTCAGATGATGGCAGTGAATATGAAAATCCACCTTTGCCTACTCACCTTCCTCCAAATGAGTCCATTGAACATGAACCTATACCAGTACCATCGCTTCTCGGATGGGTCCATTCAACTCGAGAAGCAGTCAGTGATCTTGTCGATGATCCTTTAGATCAGTGTCAAACATGTTCACAATTATAGTGAGCCTCTTCTCTTTTAGCTCAAGTTATAAAGACTCGTGATCCAGAGATATTTGTAGAAGCTTTAGGTCATCCAAATTGGGATATAGCAATGAATGAAGAGTATTGCTCTTTAATGCCGAATGATACTTGGGATTGTGTACCTCTTTCGAAAGGAAGAAAACATGTCAGATGCAAATGGATCTACAGAACTAAGTATGCATCAGATGGAAATGTTGAAAGACACAAGGCTTGATTAGTTTCTGAAGGATTCTCTCAAGTTGAAGGCAGTGACTATAATGAAACAATTTCCCCTATATCCAAAATGAATTCCATATACCTTGATCTTTCCCTTGTTGCCTCACATAAATGGGAGGTCCATCAGATGGATGTTGAATCTGTCTTCTTGCATGGGGATTCAAAAGTAGAAATATACATGGAACAACCTCTTGGCTATGTCCAGAATGACTCCATCCTTGTTTTTTACCTTAAGAAATCTCTTTATGGTCTTAAGTTTTTGGCATATTTTATAGGAATACTATGCTTTTCATTGATGGCAAGAATAGTAGTGATGATGGAAAATAGGAAAATCATAATCTCGAGAGGAGGAGCAAACAGTACACAAAGATCAAAGCTCGGAAGGAAAAGCGTAAGCTCAGGGTGAGAAGCCTCAGCAGCCGTCTGATCAAGAAATCGACCGTGTTGATCGTCTCATTTTACAGACGTCGGTCATATGAGTGACCATGGGCTTAAGGATCATTGGAGGATCGTGACCATTGGATAAGCAAGCCAGATCAATGACAGGGATGAATTGCAGAGAGCGAAAGGAGAATTAAATGAATCGCTAGTTCTAATCCCATAATCCGTCTGGATTGTCAGATCTCATAGACTCAAATATCGACGATTGTGGTTGATCCAACAAACGATCAGTTTATTCCATATCAAGTCTTGACCGTTGGATGCGCAATCACCATATCAACGGCAGGGATAGATTGTGGAGATCGGAAGGAGAATTAAACGACTCGTTAGATCCAATCCCGCAATTGGTCTAGATCATCAAATCTTGTAGACTAGGATATCGATGATTTTGGTTGATCCAACAAGCGATCAGATTAAGTCGGATTGAGTTGTGATCGTCGGATGTGCAATCGCCAGATCAACGGCAGGGATAGATTGCGGAGAACGAAAGCAGAATTAAATATCGTTCTATTTCCAATCCCGCAATTACTCAGGACCATCAGATCTTATAGCCTCGAACATCGACGATTGTGGTCAAGTCACCAACTGCGCACAAATTCAAATTGCGGAGTTTTGGTGACGAGTTAAATCACTCGCAGGTTATGGTTATGCAATCATCCTTGATCATTGATCTGCTTCGAGAGTCTTCATGACCATTGGATCACATTTTAGTGGAAGGACATGATAAGTTAAAAGGGATCAGAGTTTGATTATCCAAATACCCATCAGTTGTCGGATCATTTCAAGTGGAAGGACAGGATAAGCTAGAAAATTTGCACCGTATATAGATCGAGCCATAGATCTAAATTTGAAATTCTCGAAATGTGAATTTTCGTCAATCGTCGGATCATTTTCAAGTGAAAGGATAGGATAAGCTAGAAAATTTGCACCATAGATAGATCGAGCCATTGATCTAAGAACATCATCGATGAACATCATTCACTTCGGATCTAAAGATGCGAGGAAGTTAAGATCCATAAAAATCTCACTTCTGATTTTTCAGTTTGATATTTGAAAAACTCGAAGGTCGGAGAGCCGAAGATCTGAAATGAATAAGGACCATTGGATCTGGAGAACACACAATGACTGTTAGATCAGGGAGATCTATGTCAGCAAAGCACGTCGAAAAAGGACATGTGGTGGACCACGTCAGCAAAGGACATATGTGGCAGACCACGTCAACAAGGACACAAGTCGTCTGATCTGAAAGATCACTTCGGGTGTATTCTCATCTATCGATCTACTCCAGTAGAAGGATAGAGTAAGTTAAAATATCCGAAGTCTAGAGACCTGGAGGAGATCTCGACCATCGATCTGATGTCGAGTGCACTCTCAACCGTTGATCAAGATAAAGTGGAAGGATAGCGTAAGTATAATAGCTGAAGACCCAGAGTAAAAGGTGGACATCCATCTCAACGGTTGAGTAAGTCCTGGCCATCAGATTAAGCCTTCTAAGAACCAAATCTGACGATTGATCATTTTTCGTGAAATAAACGTAAACCGCACGATCTCTTCGGGAATCTTATTCGTAAGTTTTGAAAGGTTTCAAACCCAAAAGTTTCGAAGGGCAAAATGTCGAAGTTACGACAGTCGTCCATTTCAGGATATTGAATCGTGACCTTTGAATTGATAAGCGCTCGTTAAGCATAGCATCTTCTCACCGCCATTGGTCATGTGAGATAAGATATTTAAATAAGATATAATCTGACGGTGCTGATCAAACTGAATCTGATCAAAGGGTTACTATTTCATCTTGTGATTTCTTGATCATTTAGGATTCAGTTACACTAACTGAATCATCGTTCCTGAGCGGTTGAATCATTTGTTCCTGAGCGTTGGAATCATGGCTCTTAAGCGTTATGAGTTTCCTGAAATGAGTCTTCTGAGATTCCCGAAATGAGTGTTTTGAGATGTCTGACTTGAGCATTGGAGATGGGAGAGTAACGATGGATGAGATAATGAATAAAATAATAATGCCATGAAAGAGAGAGGTTGGCGTTTATGTGAAAAACAAGTTGAACTATATGTAATGGAGAATACAACATGAATAGAAAGAAATAGCACAGTGAAGCATGATCTGAGAGAGGAAGAAAAATTTGAGGTGCGCAAGTAGAGACAAAGTAGAAGAACAGAAGGTGCAAGAAGATGCCAAAAGGAAGACACTGATGCAGGTAGAGCAGAGCAGTGTAGTAGAACAGTGATGAGACTGGTAATCCATTGATTAATACTATATCACTGTAATGAATTTCAGTAACAAATATTTATATCTAAGGGTGGTAGGGAGGTGCTA
>ML800041.1:9104-19368 GCA_009831015.1 Picea engelmannii
AGATAATGTATTCCAAGAAGAACTATACCTATGGAAGAACAACAAGATAAGGATTGATATCATTAGATAATACACATGAAAGGATGAAATACACCGAATCAATCATGAAGAGACTTAGAAGAAGCAAAGACAGAAAGAAGTCAAAGAAAGACTTATAACGTTTTGTAGAAGACAACAAGACGGAAGCGTGGAATTTGTTAGACAAAGAGAACCAATTATATATTGCAAAAGACAATAAAGATGCAGACGGAAGCATGGACTCTATTAGACGGAGGGAGATGATTATATGCACTCATACATGAAGCAAGGATTAGGAGGGAGCTAATCCTATGATCCATTGAATATGATGAAGTATATATCCATGGTAGCAGCCATGAAAGACAGTACGTGTTCAGTTCAACCTTGGAAGAAGTCCTCTTCGAAGAGAAGCCTTAAAGTATACCTGGTTTTCCATCCAGATCCGTGATCCTATGATAAAAGAAAGAAGTGAAATCTTTAGGGCATGGAATCTATAAGAAACTCTATGGACCCAAGAGCTAAAGGAAAAACATGAGGAAGAACATGAAGATTCCAAGAAATAAGAGAAAACAGAACAACCAATCATTATATCACAAGATTACCAGCCTGACATGAACTCAGTAAAAGCAAGCAAGCAAAGGAAATGAAAATTGTGATGAAGAATAGTATATGGAAGACTTATGAATGAAAGCATTGCAAGATCCAAAACTAGAGGTTCTCCCAGATGGAGGGAGAAGACTATGATGATTACTCGTTTCGGTAAACCAAACATATCTTTACATGAGTCAATATCCATGAGTTGGAGTTCTACATCAGATAAATGCAAAGAATGTTCTCCAGAGCAATTGAGCAAAGAGCATATGAAGAGCAATCTCAAGACTTTGAGGCATACCAGAAAGAGACCCTTGTATGTAGATGGAAGAAAATAACTTGGTGGAGAACCTCCAGTGCACAGTAGAAGCGTGGTGAAGATTTCCTATAACAAGATATTGTATCAAGATGATTACTCAGAAGATCAAATCTCATGATGACAAAAGAAGTGCCACATGGATATGTTCCAGTTTTCCAACAATGATACATTTTATTGATCAGAGCTACATGAAGCCTTCAAAGAAGACTAGTGCTCCAGAACGAAGTACATTTGAAATCAAGCATTACATTATCCGTGATGAAGTTCAGAAAGGAGAAAGAGGTTCTCCAATACATATCTCCACAGACGAGTAGATAAACAAACATCTTGGTAAAGCTTCTGTCCAAGATAAAAGGGTTTGCATACTCAAGCTGGAGCTTGTGGAGACGAATTCCTTTTTTAAAAAGGAAGAGATGACTCCCAGGTTGGGAGGGAACACTGATATGTATTGATTTATGGACAGTCATTTTTCAGTTCGAAAAAAGGTCTAGGATGAGCAGTTTCCTTTTCAGTTCGGAAAGTGGATTGAGATTTCTGACGGACAACGATTTCTCATTGTAGTTAACATGAGAAATGGTCCAGATTGTTGATGTATCATAGACAACGACTTCCCATTGTGGTTAACATGGGGAGTGGTCTAGGACAGTCTCTCTTCTTGAGGGTTACTCAAGAACACTGACCCGCCTTGCCGGACAATGATTTCTCATTGTGGTTAACACGAGGACTGGTCCATTTTGGAGGTTGGTACAGGACAATCTTTTCCTTTTGTGGTTAACAGAGGAAATGGTTTGGACAGTCATTCCTTAGGGTTTATACATTCTCTCCAGGGTGCACTTTGATTAGTGTAGGAGGAATGGCCCAGGGTGGGGAATGGTCCAGGCTCAACAATCAGGGACATGCATTCCTTAGGGTTTATACATTCTCTCTAGGGTGCACTTTGATTAATGTAGGAAGAATGGCCCAAGGTGGGGAATGGTCCAAGTTCAGAAGAAATGACAGTTATTCTTCCTTGCTTGAGAAGAATAGTCCAGATATCTCATTGTTCTACTATGAGGGTAGATATTCTTTTAGATCTCACAGATGTGAGTGAAAGATTGGCCCAGATGATTCAGTTTATATCATAACATTGTTTCTGTGCAGGTTGATATCAGATGATTGTTATGAAGACTGTATGACAATAGATGTATACTATTGTGGTGGATGTGTTCCACTGTTCGTGACTATACGTTGTTGATCAAGTACTTATGTGTTACTTGGTGTGGTAGTGTACCACTAGATTGTAGTTATGTACTACTATGGATAAACACAATTGTGTTCTATTTTGTTTCGATTGCCTTGAAGACTATCAACAGTATTGGAAATGATTATCAGTTAGATGGATAATCAAAGGACAAAGATTTCCCAGAGGGAAAATGGTTCAAAGCATTTACTCTTCTAGATTAGAAAAATGGCTCTTGTATTACTCTGTGGAGTGAGCATCATGTCTAATTACTCAGATAGAGTATGGTTTCAAGAGATGATGCAGCTGATGACACTGATGATGATCATGGTGCTCATGGTCTAGTCATGATCTAGTCTATACAACTATGTTGATGCTACCGGGTGAAAGGTATGTTTTTGTGCTCAAGACCATTACCTGTAACACCTCTCTAGCTAGGAGGGAGTGTTGATATTATGGTAGTTGGGGGATGTATTTACCTCCACGTGTAAACATGACGAGGATAGAATACTCCGTGAAGCAAGAAGAAACCCTAATGAGTTGGCTTATAACCCTAGAAGACTTGTCGGCTCAAGAAGATAGTTTATTGATGCAGGAGCATCTCTCCACGCCAATCAACCAGCCAGCTAGCCCACGCATTCACTGAAGAGAGGCACAACTCTCATTTCAAAATTTGAAATTTGAATGTAATTAATGTTGTAGGTTGTTGAGCCATGGAGCCGTGCCTTTGCGTAGGCATTAGAGTAGGGAGCCTTGAATGTTTGTAAGGCTGAGATCTAGATCTGATTCTGGACTAGACAACCCATTCAATGTAATTGAATAGGGTAGGTGAGTTTGGAGGGAAGAGCTCGAAGAACCCCCTCATGTAAAAGATCAATTACGATCTCATTTTAGTAGTAGTGATAGTGGTGATAGAAGAGCTAGTCAAGAGAGCAGAAGAGAAGGAGCTGAGACTCTGTTAAAGTCTTAGCTCAGGAACACCTTGTAAAAACAGGCATTTGCCATTTAATACAAACAACAGTTTTTCCTGCATATTCCCTGTGTTGAATGAGTGTCTGTGTGTGTTCTTATTATGCTGTGAATGTTTGTTGTGGTTGTGCATTTGCAGGTTGTTTGATTTCAGGCTTGAGAGGTCTTTGAGGCTTCACACCAGGAGGGTGTGACAGAACACTACAGGTTCTGTAGGTCGTGCACACAGATGCACTTCTGAACTTTGCGGATTCAGACAAAGACGTGCCAAGTGGGCACAGAAGCTGAAATCATCAACTCAGGGGAAGGCTTGTGAGGTTGTTGAACACCTCAAGAGGCAAGGCTGTGTAGAAGAGAGACAGTTGCAGACAGAAACTCTCTGAGGAGTTTTGTAAAGCTCTGCCAAGTGGGCATTGAGCCAGTGCAAGGAGTGCACAAAGGAAGAACTCTACTATGAGTTCATTAGAAGCAAGAATCATTGAGGACTCTAGACACTCTGCCAGGAGGGCATTGAGTAGGTGCCAGAGAGCACAGGGAGAGAACTCTTTGGGTTCTGTAATTTGAAGAAGAATCTAGAGAAGGATCTTCATAGGGTTACTGAACACCCTGCAGACTCAGCAAGAGGTTGCTTGAGCGAAGAAGTGCCAGTAGGGCATCTGATTCTCCATCTAAAGGAGAAAGGGTAAAAGGACCGAGTTCCTTCAGAGATCTGAGTAACAGGAAATCTCAGAAGAGATAGCGCTTTGCGTGCAAAGACTCTGCGAGGAGTGCAAAAGTCGAGGAATCCTTTGAGGATTCGAAAGGAGAAGCTCAAGAGGAGTAGCGTTTTTATGCGGGCAGGCGAGGGACTCAAAGTTGAAGAGCTCGCAGAAGCAAGGCAAAGGTCGAGGCCTTTAGCTTTTGGAAATTCTTCCAAGTACCGGGAATAAAGCGAAGAAGCTCAGGAGGAGCACAAATGTCGTCGGATCAGTCGATAGATTCTGGACCGTTGGATTTCTCATGTCCAGGAGGCAGCATAAGAGGAGTGCACAAGAAGGACAGATCTGAACCATCAGATCTTGCTCAGAATCGTCGATAGTCGTTGGATTGGTTGGAAGCTGCACGAGGTTTAAACCCTCACACACAGAGTAGCGGACACGAAAGTCCCAAAGAGTGCAGAGCATATCGGGATTTCGGAGTTCGGGATATTGGGAGTCCCGTTGATGAGAGATCAGGAAACTTCACAGTGAAAGTCCCGAAGTAGATCGCAATCATCCGATTGAGGAAGGACACGTGTCGCAAGATCGGCCACTTCGGGGATTCGGACACCGAGACTCACAGAGGTGAGCATTTTGACTTCGCATCTAGCGAAGTCCCGAAAATATCTGGACCGTCCATCATAGGAGGACACATGGCAGTAATCCAGGCTTTCGAGGAAAATCCCGAAAGGATCTGAGCCGTCGGATCAAGAGGGGCTTAGAGCCATTGATCTACTCAGAAGAGGGGGACTAGGATTCGGGATTTCGACATTTCAGAATTTGGAACTTCGGGAGTTCCGAGGACAAGGCATCCGTGCATTTCGGCATTTGAAACCCCGAAATCGCGAAAGAAGAATAGCACTTCGGTTTTTCGGGAAGAATAGCACTTCGGTTTTTCGGGAATCAGCATTTCAAGAGTCGAGAGGACAAGGGGTCAGACTTTTGCGTGGATAAGTCCCGAAGGACATAGGACTGTGGTCTTATGAGGAGTGGTCACATGGACCAAGGCTTAGCCCAGGGGGTTAATTGTTGATAAAGCCGTTTCGACATTTCGGCATTTCGGGGTTCGGGAGTTCGAGAAGACAAGGACTCATAACATCGGGAAACAGGAAGTCCTGAAACCCGAAATTCCATTTCGGGAAAAAGTTCATGGTCATGTACAGTGACTGTGGGGAAAGAAAAGGACCTATGGATTGGATTGATTGAGATTCCAGAGGAGGAATCGAAAGAGCCGCTTCGGCTCAGGAAAGCGATTGAACGATCCTGAGAGCAGCCTTTGGCCTGAGGGTCAGAAGGGGGTCTACGTTAAGTTTGGTATCAGAGCCTGAATCTTGTCTGTAGGTTTCAGGCAAGGGAAGCGAGGAGAAGGCAAAGGAAGACAGAGTACTGGAGACTCTGTGATGATTGTTTGCAGATAGACAACAATCAAGGAGACAGTCAGGAGGACTATAGAAGAAGCTGAAACACTCGGGGTTATAGAGTGACAATAGCAGGTTTTCCAGGAGGGCAGACAGGAACAATAAGATGGCTACTAAACGCTATACCAGTGCTGGAAGGAAAGACCCAGAGCTGATTAGCGAAGTTGAATGGGATGA
This sequence comes from Picea engelmannii, assembly GCA_009831015.1. NCBI lineage: Eukaryota > Viridiplantae > Streptophyta > Pinopsida > Pinales > Pinaceae > Picea > Picea engelmannii. The sequence continues at coordinate 14,553 of ML800041.1, forward strand.
ATAACTCGCCGAGATGAATGCGAGAATGGATGAACTTGCATTTGAGATGCAACGAAACGCCAGGTCGAGATGGGTATACGAATGGCCCATGAGGAAGCCAAAGGTAAAATGGTCAGTCAAGGAGTTGATGGCTAGAAGACAGCGTAGGTTGATAAGAGGATGGTTGAGGCATGCTAAAAACCTCGACGGACCTGAGGAAGTGGTTCAGGTATGTGAGCCAGAGACTGAAAGAAGCCTCAGTAGTGAGGATGAAATGGGATCAGCTGAAGATCTCAAGCACTGCCAGGAGGGCAGAGAGGAAATTCTTAATTGCCAGGTGGGCAAAGGGTTGAGATCACTGCAGGATCTCACAAATTGTCATGAGGACAGCCAGGGAATTTCACATTGCCAGGTGGGCAATGGATCGAGATCCCTGCGGGATCTCATAGACTGCCAGGAGGGCAGCCGAGAGTTTCCAATTTGCTAGGTGGGCAAGGGAACAAAGATGGGATCAGTTGATTCCATAGACTACCAGGAGGCCAGCAGGGAAATCCCATATTATCAAGTGGGCAGGGATGAGCAGATGAGACTATGTGAGGGTCTCATAAACTCAGAGGTGAGTTTGAATCAGCCGGAGGAGCTGATAAAGCATATGAGCTCAGAATTAGATTTGGATCAGCAGATGCAGCTAACGGAAGAGGAAGCTCCGAGGAATCTTCTAATGATTGGGGGAATTCAGATATTCCTACCATTTGCCCAAGAGGAAGCAGAAATCTGTGTTGCAGATGCAGCAACAGCAGAAGAAGGATAACCAGCTGAGACTGTCAGGGAAGCATTGGAGCAGACTTTGGAAGCTGCCCAAGAAGAAGAAGGGAATGAGCATTCCGAGGAATGGCTCGATACTTTCAGCCAGGAAGCTGAAAAGAAGGAAGCTGCAGCACTGAAGCTGACAGTAGAAGAAGCCGAAGAGCATGCAGATAGATTACTCACTCCATGGGAGATGGAGCTAGAGATGCTAGAGGATTGGCTGAACAATCCAGAGCCAACAGGAGAACTGGCAGAAGTTGAGTTGTCAGAGAAGGTGACTGAACAACAGGTTAGTCAAGAGAAGACTGCAGAGATGAACTCTGTAGCAGGGTGGCAAGTTAAGGCCACAGAAGAAGATGAAGAAGATGGCATGGGAGATCATGGTGATCTGCCCAATTTCAGTCAATTTTTGCAGCTGAGGAGACTGCATGAACAGAGCCAGCCACTGGAGCAGCTGGACGAAGTGATCGAGAAGATCAAAAGGTTGATGGTAGAGTCAGCATAGACTGCCAGCAAGGAGAAGTTGGGCAGAGAAGCAGCAGCGGGAGCAGCAGAAGTAGCAGCAGCAGGGAAGTGGAGCAGATGGACAGCTCCAGAAGATTGTTTGGGATCCAGGAGGATTTCAACAGCTGAGATGGGAAGCTCATGAGCAGGAGCTCATGAATTTCGTAGCTGAGGAGTATGATGCATGAGCATCTCTCCACGCCAATCAACCATCCAGCCAGCCCACGTCAGCGCACGCATTCAATGAAGAGAGGCGCAACTCTCATTTCAAAATTTGAAATTTGAATGTAATTAATGTTGTAGGCTGTTGAGCCATGGAGTCGTGCCTTTGCGCATGCATTAGAGTAGGGAGCCTTGAATGTTTGTAAGGCTGAGATCTAGATCCGATTCTGGACTAGACAACCCATTCAATGTAATTGAATAGGGTAGGTGAGTTTGGAGGGAAGAGCTCGAAGAGCCTCCTCATGTAAAAGATCAATTACGATCTCATTTTAGTAGTAGTGATAGTGGTGATAGAAGAGCTAGTCAAGAGAGCAGAAGAGGAGCTGAGACTCTGTTAAAGTCTGAGCTCAGGAACACCTTGTAAAAACAGGCATTTGCCATTTAATACAAATAACAGTTTTTCCTGCATATTCCCTGTGTTGAATGAGTGTCTGTGTGTGTTCTTATTATGCTGTGAATGTTTGTTGTGGTTGTGCATTTACAGGTTGTTTGATTTCAGGCTTGAGAGGTATTTGAGGTTTCACACCAGGAGGGTGTGACAGAACACTGCGGGTTTCGTAGGCCGTGCACACGGATGCACTTCTGAACTCTGCAGATTCAGACAAAGACGTGCCAAGCAGGCACAAAAGCTGAAATCATCAACTCGGGGGAAGGCCTGTGAGGTTGCTGAACACCTCAGGAGGCAAGGCTGTGTAGAAGAAACACAGTTGCAGACATAAACTCTCTGAGGAGTTCTTTAAAGCTCTGCCAAGTGGGCATTGAGCCAGTGCAAGGAGTGCACAAAGGAAGAACTCTGCTGTGAGTTCATTAGAAGAAAGAATCATTGAGGACTCTAGACACTCTGCCAGGAGGCCATTGAGTAGGTGCCAGAGAGCACAGGGAGAGAAATCTATGGGTTCTGTAATTTGAAGAAGAATCTAGAGAAGGATCTTCATAGGCTTACTGAACACCCTGCAGACTCAGCAAGAGGTTGCTTGAGCGAAGAAGTGTCAGTAGGGCATCTGATTCTCCATCTGAAGGAGAAAGGGTAAAAGGACCGAGTTCCTTAAGAGATCTGAGTAACGGGAAAGCTCAGAAGAGATAGCACTTTGCGTGCAAAGACTCTGTGAGGAGTGCAGAAGTCGAGGAATCCTTTGAGGATTCGAAAGGAGAAGCTCAAGAGGAGTAGCGTTTTTATGCGTGCGGGCGAGGGACTCAAAGTTGAAGAGCTCGCAGAAGCAAGGCAAAGGTCAAGGCCTTTAGCTTTTAGAAATTCTTCCAAGTACCGGGAAGAAAGCGTAGAAGCTCGGGAGGAGCACAACTGTCGTCAGATCAACCGATAGATTCTGGACCGTTGGATTTCTCATGTCTAGGAGGCAGCATAAGAGGAGCGCACAGGAAGGACAGATCTGAACCGTTAGATCTTGCTCAGAATCGTCGACAGCCGTTGGATTGGTCGGAAGCTGCACGAGGTTTAAACCCTCACACACAGAGTAGCAGACACGAAAGTCCCGAAGAGTGCAGAGCATATCAGGATTTTGGAGTTCGGGATATCGAGAGTCCCGTTGACGAGAGATCGAGAAACTTCACAGTGAAAGTCCCGAAGTAGATCGCAACCATCCGATTGAGAAAGGACACGTGTCGCGAGATCGCCCACTTCGGGGATTCATACACCGAGACTCACAGAGGTGAGCATTTTGACTTCGCATCTAGCGAAGTCCCAAAAATATCTAGACCGTCCATCATAGGACACGTGGCAGTAATCCAAGCTTTCGGGGAAAATCCCAAAAGGATCTGAGCCGTCAGATCAAGAGGGGCTTAGAGCCGTTGATCTGCTCAGAAGAGGGGGACCAAGATTCGGGATTTCGACATTTCGGAATTCGGAACTTCGGGAGTTCTGAAGACAAGGTGTCCATGCATTTCGGCATTTGAAATCCCGAAATCGCGAAAGAAGAAGACCTGGGAAGAATAGCACATCAGTTTTTCGGGAATCAGCATTTCGGGAGTCGAGAGGACAAGGGGTCGGACTTTTGCGTGGATAAGTCCCGAAGGACATAGGACTGCTGTCTTATGAGGAGTGGTCACATGGACCAAGGCTTAGCCCAGGGGGTTAATTGCTGATAAATCCGTTTCGGCATTTCGGAGTTCGAGAAGACAAGGACTCATAACATTGGGAAACAGGAAGTCCCGAAACCCGAAATTCCATTTCGAGAAAAAGTTCACAGTCGTGTACAGTGACTGTGGGGAAAGAAAAGGACCTGTGGATTGGATTGATTGAGATTCCAGAGGAGGAATCAAAAGAGCCACTTCGGCTCAGGAAAGCGATTGAACGATCCTGAGAGTGGACTTCGGCCCGAGGGTCAAAAGGGGGTCTGCGTCATTTATATTAGGTTATTATCCTCCAAGAGAAGTCAACCATAAATAATAATATATACTGAACAAACAGATACCCAGAATGAGAAGTCGGCTCAGGCAGTTAGCCAGAACTTGTATAAATACAGGAGGCCAGTTCTCATTCTGGCAGGCAGCCTCAGAATTGCAGAGCAACAACTTGTGTGCACTACAATGCCCAGTCTTGTGCGCAGGTTTGAGGAGAGCTGCCATTGCAGTTGCTGCAGCTAGTAGATCATGTTTGTCTTGGACTATCTCTTGGTTAGGTTTTGGACTATCTGATCAACGCTTGTTGGTGCGTTATCCTTGCAAAAAGGTGTGCTACCCTTTGTTTGACTATCTAGCCTAGGGTTTGCTTCCAGAGTGATTTTATGTCAAGGTTAAGGTGCTCGGTGTTGAAATAATGTAACTGCAAAGAGTATTCTTAGTATTATTGATATATTATTCATATGATCAATCCCCATTGTGGATTGATCGTGTCGGTTATTGTAATAGGACCAAATCCCCTTTTGCGGATTGGTCAAAAGACAATTGGAATAGGCAGAATAAGAAGTCAGCCCCAACAGATATTAAAGAGACCTAGAAATATAATAAAGGTGGGTTTACCCATCCAGTTTGAGAAGTCGGCCCTGCCAGTGAAGAGACACTTCACACGTGCCAGACTTGTATAAATAAAGGAGGCTAGTGCCTCACTTAGAAACAACTCACTTGCTCATTTTGAGAGACAAGTTCAGATCTACTACCGAAGAAGAAGGAGAGAGAGAGTGGCACATATCTGGGAGAGGACTTTATGTATTAGCATAAGAGATCTCTTGGCATTGTATTGGTTATCTATATTAAGGAAGTTTTGTTGGGTTTTCTTCCCCTAGAGGGTTTCCCAGGATAAATGTTGTGTCTCTTGTGATTGTGTATTTCTCAGTGATCTTGGATTATG
>ML800041.1:19830-36101 GCA_009831015.1 Picea engelmannii
TGAAGCTATGATCAAATTATTAGAAGGATTAAAAGTTGATCATAGAGCTTATCCTCTAACCTAACCTTCTGTCAAGATAGCGTATTGTCTTAGTACAACAAACAGGTTGAAGAAAGCACTCGTCACTTGAGTGAAGGAGACCTAGAAGAAAAGAAAGCACTCATTCTTGAGGACAAGGCTCCATGTTTGATTAATCAAGATTAATAAGATTCAAAGGTACACATGACAAGTTGATGACTATAGTTGAGATAACAGTCATCGTAAAGTATTATACTTGATAGCATGTGAGAATATAGAGGTAAATGATTTGCCTGATACAACTAACACCTCCTCTAGGAGAAACCTCGTGTGTTAGTTCCAGGTTGCCATGGAAGAATGCTAGGTCACAACACCATGAGAGTGTTGACCTCATTTCACATTGTATTCCTTACCTTTAATCTTTGCTTCAGATATATTATAAGTGACAACTCTAAAAGAGCTATTGTGATGATTGTTCATGCTATTGATTTATATTATCAGAAGGATATTATTCTTTCTTGTTGTTTTGTTGACCTTGCTCCAGGTCACATGTAAAAGCTATAAGTTGCGGGAGGAAACATGCTAAAGAAAAGACCATAAATGAAGAAATCATCATTGGAAGAGAAGAAGGTGACTTGCATAAGCTGAAGGGTCACTCAGAAGCTGCCATGACCCACACCATTGAAGAATCTATGTGAACGTTGGCATAGAAGATTAGCTCACATCAACTACAAGGCGCTACCATACATATGCAAAGCGGTCACAAGTTTACCAGAACTCAAAGGTGACCATGAAGGCGTATGCAATGGATGTGCACAAGAGAAGAACATCAAGAACCTGTTTCCGAGGAAAAACAACAAGGCAGAAGGAGTCCTAGAGCTCATTCATTCAGATATGTGTGGCCCAATGCCATCGTCCTCCATTAGTGGGTATGTATACTACGTATCATTCATTAATGATTACGCTCATAAGACCTGAATATATTTGAAGAGTTCAGCAAGTTCAAGGAATTCAAAGCCTTGATAAAGAACCTTTCTAAAAGAAAGATTAAGATACTCAGGTCAGATAATGGAGGAGAATATACCTCAAAAGAGTGTGTGAACTTCTGCAAAGATGTTGGGATCTAGAGGGAATTCACTACTCCCTATAATCCCCAACAAAATGGTGTAGCTGAACGAAAGAACAGACCCATACTGGAAGCTATGAAGACTATGATCCATGATCAAGATCTTCCTATGTGATTATGGGCAGAAGCAGCAATGGAAGTTGTTTATGTGTAGAACCGATTGTCCCATAATGCACTTAGGCTCAAGACACCGGAAGAGATGTTCACTGGAAAGAAGCTAAAGGTAAGCCATCTCAAAATATTTGGTTGTCCAGTGTTTATTCATATACCTAAAGAAAAGAGAAACAAGCTAGACCCTTTAGGAAAGAAGGGAATATTTGTGGGATACTGTGAGGTCTCCAAGGCCTTCAGAATCTATATACCAGGTCAACATCACATTAAGATCAGCAGGGATGTGACCTTGATGAAGATGCAACGCTCAAGAAATCTAAACTATGCCATCTTGAAGAGGTATATGAAGATAAACCCGTAATCCCCAATACTGCAATGAGGGAGGTTCCCAGAGCTGCAAAACCAATGAGGGAAGTTGTAACTTCCCCTGATGAGGAACTTCTAGAAGACCATGATATAGTAGAAGTGCAAGAACCTCCTTAGATGACGATCCTCCATAAAAGAAAGCCAGCTTCGACTAAAGAGCTTATTCAAGATGGAGAGAAGTACGATGTTCCCCAAGGAACTACGAGACAGGTGAAGAGACCAAAGCCATTCTCCAGTTATACGACTTTGATGTGTGATATCCTAGAAGAGGAGCCTACCTTCTTTGAAGAAGCCATTCAGAGGAAAGAATGGGCAGATGCCATGACAGAGGAATACCAATCCATAATGAAGAATGAAATATGGGAAATAGTTCCCAGACCGAAGAATAAAGATGTGGTATCCTCTATATGGCTCTTCAAAATAAAACATGTTGTTGATGGAAGTATTGAGAAATATAAAGCAAGATTTGTCGCTCGTGGTTTTTTTCCCAGAAGGAAGGCATTGACTATGAAGACACATTCACTCCTGTGGCCAGATACACTTCGATCAAAACCATCATAACTCTTGCAGCTAAGATGAAGTGGAAGTTGCACCAGATGGACATGAAAACAACTTTCCTAAACCGTGTTATCGAAGAGGAAGTGTATATAGAGCAACCTCAAGGATTTGAGGTTGAAGACAGAAAGTCTCATGTCTGCAGATTGAAGAAAGCCTTATACGGATTGAAGCAAGCTCCTAGAGCTTTGTATGGCCGTATAGACAGTTTCTTGATGAGCTTAGGCTTTACCAAGAGTAAAGCAGACTCAAATCTCTACTTCAAAATTATGAACAATGAGCCAGTAATCTTACTGCTATATGTGGATGACTTATTCTCAACTGGAGAAGAAAAGCTCATCATTGAATGTAAAAAGAGACTTGCCTTAGAATTTGAAATGAAAGACTTTAGCCTAATCCATTATTTCTTAGGTCTTGAGGTATGGCAGAGTCCTGAGAGGATCTTCCTTAACCAAGGGAAGTACACCATCGAAATCTTGAAGAGATTCGACATGTTGGAATGCAAACCCATGAATACACCCATGGAAGTGACACTGAAGTTGTTGGTCGATAGTTCATCATAATTGATTGATGCCACATTGTATAGACAGATTATTAGATCGTTGATGTACCTGACGAACACCAGACCAGACATTTGTTTTGTCGTGAACACCTTGAGTCAGTTTCTGGTAGAACCCAGACGTGTTCACCTAGTGGCTACAAAACATGTGATGAGGTACCTTAAAGGTACAATAGATTATGGTCTGAGCTATGATGGAGATCATGATTTCACATTGAGTGGATATACTGATGCAGATTGGGCAGGAAGTGTTTCTGACAGGAAAAGCACTTCAAGATGTTGTTTCAGTTTGGGATCAGCTATGATCTCGTGGTAGAGTAGGAAACAATCTAACATTGCTCTCAGCACAACGGAAGCAGAATACATTGATGCATGTTCTACTAGTTGCGAAGCTATATGGCTTCGAAAGTTGCTAACCAACCTATTTAACTTAGAGATGAGAGCAACTATGATTCTATGTGACAACCAAAGCTGCATAAAGATGACAGAGAATCATGTATTCCACGACAGGTCGAAGCACATAGAAATCCGTTATCATTACATCCATGACATGGTACAGAGAGGAGCCTTAAAGCTCCAGTACATTAGCACGGATGAACAGGTTACTGACGTGTTGACCAAGCCCCTATCTCGTGTGAAGTTTGAGTACTTCCGAGATAAGCTTGGCATAGTCCGAAAGGACCTTCCTTGAAAGGGGGAGTAGTTGTTGTGATGAGATATTCCCTACTTCCAACCTTGTGGTTGTGACGTAAAGAAGGACGTGTACCTTGCTTCTGACCCAGTTGTCAGACGTAAAGCAAGAAGAGATATGTTCCTTGCTTCTGACCCAGTTATCAGACGCAAAGCAAGATGTGATGTGTTCCTTGCTTCTGACCCAGTTGTCAGACGTAAAGCAAGATGAGATATGTTCCTTGCTTCTGACCCAGTTGTCAGACGTAAAGCAAGATGAGATATGTTCCTTGCTTCTAACCTAGTTGTCAGACGTAAAACAAGATGAGACGAGTACCTTGCTTCCGACCTGATGGTTGCGACGTAAAGCAAGATGATGTGTGACTAGTACTATGCTTCCAGCTATATAGTTGCGACGTAAAACAAGTCTAGTACCCTACTTCCAACCTGATGGTTGTGACGTAAAGCGAGATGTGTACCTTGCTTCTGACCTGATGGTTGTGACGTAAAGAAAGATGATATGATGAGACTAGCACTGATCTTTCAGCTAGATAGCTGTGACGTAAAGCTAGTCTAGTATCCTACTTCCGACCGAATGGTTTTGACGTAAAGCAGGACGAGTATCTTGCTTCCATCTTGATAACTGTGACGTAAAGCAAGACGATGAGATGAGACTAGTACTGTGCTTCCAACCTGATAGCTGTGACGTAAAGCTAGTCTAGTATCTTGCTTCCAGCTTGAGTGATGTGACGTAAAGCAAGACGATGAGATGAGACTAATACTTTGCTTCCATCCTGATAGCTATGACGTAAAGCCAATCTAGTATCTTGCTTCCAGCATGATTGTTGTGACGTAAAGCAAGGCATTGAGATGAGACAAGTACTGAGCTTCCAGCTTGACAACTGTGACGTAAAGTCAGTCTTGTATTATGATGAGCCAGCCTTGTGCTTTGATGATGATGATGTATCAGTTTTTATACTAATACATATTGATGCAGATGATGATGACATTCATTTGAGAATGACGATGTTGTCGATGAAGAAAACTTCCAATGATTTATAGATATGCCAGTCAGTGTTCCAAGATGATAGTGATGATGATGTCCTCTCACCCACTTGATGTTGTTGATGATGTTGTCCTCTCTCTCTCGCATGATGTCGCTGAAGAATACCCTTCTTGTTAAGGGGGAGTGTTGAAATAATGTAAATGCAAAGAGTATTCTTATTATTATTGATATATTATTCATAGGATCAATCCCCATTGTGGATTGATCGTGTCGGTTATTGTAATAGGACCAAATCCCCTTTTGTGGATTGGTCAAAAGACAATTGTAATAAAAAAAATAAGAAGTCGGCCCCAACAGATATTAAAGAGACCCAGAAATATAATAAAGGTGGGTTTACCCACCCAGTTTGAGAAGTCAGCCCTGCCAATGAAGAGACACTTCACACGTGTCAGACTTGTATAAATAAAGGAGGCTAGCGCCTCACCTAGAAACAACTCACTTGCTCATTCTGAGAGACAAGTTCAGATCTACTACCGGAGAAGAAGGAGAGAGAGAGTGGCGCATATCTAGGAGAGGACTTTCTATATTAGCATAAGAGATCTCTTGGCATTGTATTGGTTATCTATATTAAGGAAGTATTGTTGGGTTTTCTTCCCCGAGAGGGTTTCCCAGGATAAATGTTGTGTCTCTTGTGATTGTGTATTTCTCAGTGATCTTGGATTATGCTATTGTTATCTAATGAAATGAAAACATCTATAATAATGGTTTAAACATTAACACTTGGAGGGTGGCTTCAACCTATGGTTTGGTGACAATAGAGATATTGTCAATGGTAAAACAAGCACATCCATTATATTCTAACAGATTACTCCCAAGTTAGCCCACTCCTTCTAGAAGTCTTATCTTCTCCTTGGGTTAAGTCGACCCCATGAACAACTTAAGTTGTTGCTCTTAGGAGGTTTGACCCCTTCTTATGTTTGCTCATTGACATAACTTAACTTTCTAACCTTAAAACTTAGGCTTTTAGCCTGCTAATACATCATTACATTTCATTTTAGTCTTATAGACTAATTACATTACAACATTAGTCACTTAGACTCATTTCATCATAAGCAAGTACATATTTCATATTTTACATCTTTTATACATCGTATCACTCTCTCTCTCTTTATACATGGTCCCATCCTGCTTACATAGCATTATTACAATAATAAAGAAGATTATTTTCATACTATGTGGTCATTTGATCCTTTATCATGATCATATGCTAAAGAGACTCTTAAGAGTGGCCAACTCTAAGAGGATCACAACAAGGACCAACAAGGGTCATCCCACATTAGTCTAGCTCAAAAGACCTTTATGTTCGTCTTGACTTTTGCTTAGACTCCACCTTGACTTTTGCTCATGGCTCACAAGGCTTGACTAGGCTCATACAAGTTGTACATTTCCCCTGACTTTTGCACTAGACTGTCTATGCTCACAGATGTTGTGCGTTCCCCCTGACTTTTGCATTAGACTTACATCTTGACTTTTGTCTTAGACTTACAAGGCTTCTTCCTTTGCCTTGGCTAGACTAACTAGATTTTATCAAGCATCACCTTCATCCTGACTTTTGGTTTGATTCACAAAGGTTGTACGTTCCCCCTGACTTTTGTCAATACCTCACAAGACTTCTTGATTCTCCAAATCTCCCTGGATAGCCTCAGGGTGGCCCAATGCCTCACATTGGAGAATGACTACTAATGCTGCCAATTTTAATAGTCCCTATCAATGAGGGATTCATTCTCAGCCACACCAAGCTTGCCTCTCAGTTGCACAAACTGTCTCAATGGCAACGACCTGGTTAGGATATCAACTACCTCCTCACCTGTAGCTATGTACTGTATATTCACAATCTTTCTCTGGACCATGTCTCTAATGCAATGGTATTTCATGTCAATATGTTTTGACCTGTCAGCTTTATACAACTTTGATTATCATAGTGAATCATTGTCGTCTCTAGCCTGTCAGCAAATAACCTAGAAACCAACTTTTCTTAGCCATATTGTTTCCTTGCTGGCATCACTTGCCGCACTGTAATCAACCTCTGCTATGCTCTTTGAAATGGATACATGTTTCGTACTTGACCATGATATCATGGCATATCCTAAACTGAAGCAGTATTCAGAAGTACTCTTCTGGTCCACTAGGCTTCTTGTCCAGTCAACATCTGCATACCCATGCAAAAATAAACCACCACTAGATGTATATCTTAGACCATAGGTAATGGTCCCTCTGAGGTATCTCAATATGTGCTTCGCTGCCACCCAGTGTCTCTGTATCGGTTCGGCCATGAACCGACTCAAGGCAATCATTACATAGCATATATCTGGCCTGGTGTGGATCATGTACATCAATGATCCAATGAGAAGCCTATACATGGTGGGGTCCACCAAATCTGAACCTAAATCAGAATCATGCAGCTTCCTCGGGTTAGTAATCATCGAGGTAGACATGGATTTACAATCCATCATACTAAAACCTTTTCAACACATCCACTGTGTATTGTGCCAGAAAAATCTCGCCCTGTCTCTGCCACACTTCCAATCCCAAGAAGTAATGCATAAAGCCTAAGTATTTCATCTCGAATTATGAGATTAGCTCCCTCTTACACCAGGTTATCTGCCCTTCATCTCCTGTCAAAAGGAGATCATCCACATAGAGGACTAGGATAATAGGTTGATTTCTTGTTACCTTGAAGTACAAGTTTGCATCAACATCACTTTTCTGAAAACCTAGGATTTTGAGAAAGCCATCAACCCTTTCATACCAAACTCTCGGAGCCTATTTGAGGCCATATAATGCCTTCCTTAGCTTGCATACATGAGTGTCTTTTTCATGTAGTATAAAACCTTTCGGTTGTTCCACAAAGACCTCTTGTTCCACCTTTCCATTCAAGAATGTGGTTTTTACATCCATCTGGTGTAACTTCCAACCAAGAATTGATGCAAATGAAATAATCACTCGAATGGAGATGTACCTGGCTACAAGGGAAAAAGTCTCGTCCTAGTCAATTCCCTCTTTCTAGGAGAACCCCCTAGATACAAATCTAGCTTTGTATTTTTCAACACTCCCATCAGCTACATATTTGATCTTATAAATCCATTTGGAAGAGACCATTGATTTATCTTTTGGCCTAGGCACAATGTCCCAGACATTGTTTTTCAATATTGACCTATATTCCTCAAGCAGAGCGTCCTCCCACACCTGTAACCTGTCAGCCTCTTCAAATGAAGAGGGCTCAGTATCACTGATGTTGCTTATCAGTGCAACATAGCCACCAAACCTGTGTGGCCTCTTACTTTCCCTGAAAGTTCCTTTGGGAGCAGTTATTCTCTCTACTTCCTTCAATGTTTCTTTGAGCCATGCTAGTTTCCTTTTGGCGAGTGGTTCTTCAAGAGCTTTTTCCAACTCTTCAGTTGGTTCTAGGGGCTCATCACTTGGCCCTTCATGTGGCTCCTCCCTCTGATCATCTAACTCTTCATTTCTAGATGAGGGTGAAGCTGGTTGATCAACTTTTGTTTCATGTTGAATCTCTATGGAATTTTTGAATGTTGCTTCCCCATGGAAGGTCACATCCATGCTAACCTCTATCTACCTCTGTCCTAGCACATATATCCTGTAAGCCTTGGAATTTTTGTTGTACCCTACAAATACCCCCTTCTTTCCCGAGGGTTCCATCTTTGTCCTATTTTCCTTAGGTGCCCCACTTCAGGTATGATCCATGTAAAGACCTCCTCGGGAGTTTTGTCCTTCAAAATCACATGAGGACACCCATTCTGAATGTACACAGTTGTTGTTGTAGCTTCTGCCCAAAGTGAATTAGGCAAATCATGGTCAAACATCATAGCTTTCACAACCTCATAGATCGTTATGTTTTTCCTCTCAACAACATCATTTTGTTGAGGGTTATAGGGAACAATTAGTTGTCTCTTGATTCCTGCTTCCTTGCAAAAATCCTCCAACTGGAGGGATTCAAACTCCCCTCCATTATCTGTCTTGAAAACTCTGATGCGTTTTCTTTTCTGGTTCTCAATAAAAGCCTTATATTCTTTAAATCTATCAAAAGTTTCAATCTTGGCTTTGAGGAAATAAATACAACATTTTCTAGAGAAATCATCAATAAAAATAACATAATACAGAAAACCACTAAGAGAGGGAGATGACATAGGACCACACACATCAGAATGAACAAGCTCTAATATGCCCTGAGTTCTACTATCACTGCTAAGAAATGCTTTCGTTATTTTTACCAAGCATGCAAACTTTACACAATTCATCTTTACTGGAAGATATAGAGGTCATGCCTCTTACCATATGTTGCAGGTCTGGAAGTGCCTTGTAGTGGATATGTCCAAGCCTCTTGTGCCATAACTCATTGGAGTTGGTCACATCATGTGCCAATGCATGTACTAACTGCACTGTCACAATATATAGTTCTCCTATGTGAGTCCCAATGGGTTTTGTTGTGCTCAGGTGGCTACCTTTAGCCCATAATAGTGCCTGCATGTCCATGAAGACCATACAATACCCCTTGTCCTCAAGGGTTTCCATTGATAACAAATTCTTCTTGAGCCCTGGCACATATAACACTTCATCGATATGAAGCATGGCTCCAGACTCCAACTGGAATGAAATGGAGCCTACTCCCTCTATCCTGTAGCTCCTATCATCTCCAAGCTCAACCTGCTCTACAAAGGATTTCTTCTTATAATATGAAAGGATCTCCATGTACCATGTCATGTGCTTTGATGCACCACTATTCACTAGCCAAGCTTTCGGCCTTGTAATGATTGTACTGGATAATGCTGAAAATAGATTGTATTCTTTCGTGCTCTTCTTTTTACTAGGAGAGCCCTTCTACTTCTTTTTTGGACTCATCATCCTCTGTTATGGATGCGTGATGCTTCCCTTTCTTTTGGCCCTTTTTCTTAGACCAACAATCCCTTGCAAAATGTCTTATTTTATTGCAATTATAACACTTGATCTCAGAAGCATAAAAAAAACCTTTCCCTTTGAATGTACCTTTGTTGTTTGTTTTTCTTTGAAATCCTTTCTGAGAGCTGACCTTTTTATTTCCTTTGAATCTTGCTACCAACGTTGTATGATAATCTTTATATGGCTCACTCCTAGTGTCCATGTGACTATCCTCCTGAAGGAAATCATGCCACATCCTCTCAAATCTGGGTTGGATCTCTCTCCCACTGACACTGGATAAGAATGTCTCCCAAAATGAAGGAAGACCATCAAATATTGCCTGCACTAAATCGTCATCATCCACTATGACACCTGTAACCAAAAGATGATCCCTGATCTGTGCTATCCTGGAGCAGAATGACACTATTGATTCCCCTTTCTCCATCTTTAAGTACTTAAGCTTGTGCTTAAGTGTCATCTTCTGGCTAGGTGCCTTTTTCTCATACAAATTCACCAAGGTATCCATACACTCCTTGGTAGTCATCAATGGGGTCATCAATGGCATGATATTATCCTTGACTGAGTCAAAGATTATTCGCTTGGCCTTGGCTTGGTTTTTCTTGAAGGTTTCTCTCCCTGCATTTGAGGTGGATTCCTCCACCATTGAAGTCACAAACTGATCAAGATCATGCTCCTGCAATATGTTCATCACTCGGAGCTTCCATACATTGAAATCGGAATCTCCCTCTAGCCTATCTCCAGCCCTGATAGAAATAGATGAAGAAGCCATAAGATTTACGTTGTGTCCTTATCAAGCTCTTCCCAGATCTATATATGCTATGTTGTTGCACTCAACAAGATCCTTATACCGCAAGCTCTGATACCATGTTATATTTTGATGATCTTTGAGCTTGATTTAATTAAACATGACCTTTTAACTTATTTTCAACACTTTGATTCCACAATAATAATAATAATAATAATCTATTTTTAAGGTCATGGCCAAGCCACACCAAATTGGTGTATGAGACCCCCTTGTTTGTGGGACAAGGGACCCCCCTCCACCCAGTGATTTGACTAGTAAAGTCCTTGGAGGTATACATACCCTACCCCCCTTTGGATTTGAACTTGTGACCTCTTAAGAGGAAACACATGTTCTTAACCATTAGGCCCACTCACAATACTGAAACAATGGAAATGTAAATCCAAGACCATTCACATCAACAACACATTTACCCTAGGGAAACCCTATTCAAGGAGAAAAACCCTAGCAAACGAATCTTCTTTTATTATGTAATAAGCTTGCAGGAAAATACAATAACCCTCAAGGGGTGTTATAGTACATCAAGAGAGAGAGGATGGCTAGAAAATTTGTGCTTGTGCTGCTAATAGATTTGAAGTCAAACCTATAGATATGAACTTGAATACTACAGATCTATACTTGAATACTGCAGATCTTACCTTGAATATTGTGGATATGATATTGTATACTGCATATATGTACTTGAATGTTGCGGATCTGATATTGTATACTGCATATCTATACTTGAATGTTGTAGACCTAATATTGTATACTACAAATCTGTACTTGAATGTTGTGAATCTGAATATCTCCTTGAACGTTCAATGTAGAATGATAGTAGAGAGCAAGAGATTTCTATTGAGTCCTAGGTCAAATCCAATGACCTCCTGAAACCCTTGTTGAGTGCTTGAGAAGGCGGCTAGGATTTTCTTTGTATAGCGAATTTCCTTCCTTGATCCTTTTATGCTTTTTGGATCTATCTTCATGTTGGGTTAAGTTATCCTTCTAGAAGATTTTTATATTGGGGTTAAGTTTATCTTCTAGATCCTTCTTGGAACTAGTCGATCTTATCTTTTTGGGTTAAGTTTGACTTTCTAGAAGTCTTATCTTCTCCTTGGGTTAAGTTGACCCCATGAACAACTTAATTTGTTGCTCCTAGGAGGTTCGACCCCTTCTTATGTTTGCTTATTGACATAACTTAACTTTATAACTTTACAACTTAGGATTTTATCATGTTAATACATCATTACATTTCATTTTAGTCTTATAGACTAATTAAATTACAACATTAGTCACTTAGACTAATTTCATCATAAGCAAGCACATATTACATCTTTTACACATCATATCACTCTATCTCTTTATACATGGTCCCATCCTTCTTACATAGCATTATTACAATAATAAATAAGATTTTTTTCATACTATGTTGTCATTTGATACTTTATCATGGTCATATGCTAAAGTGACTCTTAAGAGTGGCCAGCTCTAAGAGGATCACAACAAGGACCAACAAGGGTCATCCCACGTCAGTCTAGCTCACAAGACTTTTATGTTTGTCTTGACTTTTTCTTAGACTCCACCTTGACTTTTGCTCATGGCTCACAAGGCTTGACTAGGCTCATAGAGGTTGTACGTTCCCCCTGAATTTTGCACTAGTCTGTCTATGCTCATAGAGGTTGTACGTTCCCTCTGAATTTTGCACTAGACTGTCTATACTCACAGAGGTTGTATGTTCCCCCTGACTTTGGCATTAGAATTACATCTTGACTTTTGTCTTAGACTTACAAGGCTTCTTCCTTTGCCTTGGCTAGACTCGCAAGATTCTATCCAGGATCACCTTTGTCTTGACTTTTGGTTTGACTCACAGAGGTTGTACGTTCCCCCTGACTTTTGCCAATACCTCACAAGACTTGTTGATTCTCCAAATCTCCCTGGCTAGCCTCAGGGTGGCCCAATGCCTCACATTGGAGAATGACTACCGATGTTGAGAATTTTAACACATCAAACATAGGTCATCTAATTCTTGTTGGAGTTGGAGTATTCTAGAGTTGGTTCCCTGTCTTTTTCCCAGCGCCATGTTTACAAGGTATTCTTGCCAACTTGCAATTGCCGACATATTTTCTAGGAGATATGGCGAAAGGTGTTGATGCAAGCAGCTAAAATCCTATTGGCTGCATCCTATAATTGCATTGCAAAAGGACTGTACAGTGTAAATCCACAGTGACTGCACATCGAACTCTGTTGCTACCAAACATCAAATTGCATTGAACAAACTATCTCCACAGCTAGACACAACAATTGTTGCTAGATGTAAACCATGGTAGTCTTTGCAAATGAGGGACAAGTAAATATGATCTCCTTCAAGATTGCATATGGACAATTTTTTGTACATTAGTGGTTCATAATGACCACTGACAGCATTGGCATCATGGAACAAGATGCAATATGGATTGTTAGATGCAGTTTTGTTGAATAATAGATATCTTGTTTTTATTGTCAATGACCATATTCCAATTGATATATTGAGCGAGTTAGACAACCACCGTATACAAAATGTATATCCCCAAAGTCCCCTCTCATGTGCAGGTAGAATTGGAGATGCGGACAACCCCATCTTTGAAAAATAGGTAGCGACATCATGTATTCCATGCAACTGCCGAAGACAATCAAATTCCAGTTCGTATTCATACGACTCCAATGCCTCAGCATCACCATTTTTTAAACAGTCCAAGAAATAATCTATCAATCCATTGCGCAAGTCGGTCGAGGAATAACGGAAATGCAGTAGAACTTGAAATGCATCGAAAAGTCAATCCCCTACAGTATACGAGACTGCATCCAATCTAAAAAGGTCATTGCTATGCAACACCATGTCAATGTTTTTATGTATAATGGAGTGTGTATCTATTTCATACGACTCAACATATATTACTTGTTTCATCTTTTGAACTGTGATTTTGAAGTTGTTTCTTAGCTACTTTCAGTTTGCATGAAAATAGAGAAAAGGGGAAAAAAAGAATAAAACGAAAAGAAAAAAAAGTAAAACAGGAAAAATACAAGCGCGAAACTACGTACCAATCCCCGTATGTATCTTTTAGCCTTCTTCTTGTCAAATTCAATCCCCGTTAGTCTCCATAGCAGATGACAAGAAAACAAACCCACACTGGAAAGTGAACCAAATAGTAGAAACAATGCAAATAAATAACACCATAAATTTACTGAGTAGAAAGACCGATTTGAACCTATTCATGGTGTGCATCCTACAAGCTTCTCAGAGGCAAAAAAATTTCTGCAAAATTGAAAGGACAGGACAAAGGAAACAAGTGGACGCAATTTTCATACCCAGAGAATAAAATCATTCCCCACCTCTACACCCCGGCGGATGGTTCCCTCTTGTGATAGCTCTGAACTCGTTTTCGAAAACTCGTCTGCATTGCAATTTTCAAAATAGCTATGGACATGGAAGCCAACATATGAAGACACATGGTTTCCAGTAACAGAAATTAAGAGCACAGAGAAAGATGGTCTGCAACAGAATTTCGAGGTAGGGACTCCCACCATTGAAAAATAGCAACGAAATGATAACACGAAAACTTACCCGTCAACGAGGGATGACAAGAGTTGAGCCCCAAAACTTGCAAACCATAACAATAGGTCCAACAACTTGCAAAGTTGAAGAACAACAAACCAGCGGACAACCACGAAGAGGTCCAACTGCAACTGCAGGACCTCAACTTTGCAAAGTTGAATCAAACAAGAACAAAAATCATGGAACGAGCCAACGAACAAGCATCAACCATTGAACCAGTGATGCCAGTGGAGAACAATTCTGCACAATTTCATTGCAAACAACACCATCAAAAAAATGGAACGAAACTGTATTGCAACACATCTGTACAATAAACATTTAAGGCTGCCAGACCTATTAGTTAAACACTTAATATTGTCAGAACCGTCGAAGGGCATAGCCCTATGCAAACATTTAAGAAAGAATGCAGTGTGGCAGGCCTGTTCTCTCGAAGCACACAATAATAAAGCAAAAATAACACATAGTAATATTCTAGAGAATGTATTCAAAGGAAAAACTTTCATTTGGATAAATTTAGCTAGCAAAAAATGCTAAGCCAAACATTCAAACTAATGCTAGCATTAATCCACCTTCAAGCAATGCATAAGAAAATATATGATTCAAAAATACCATATACGATCAAATACTTTGGATATGCCAACATATATAACATTGGGAATAATGAAGTCGACAATAAGACCTCCAATCCGTTTTCCAATCAGATCATGACATATATGGTACTTTTTATTATATAAAATCGATTTTTTTAGTTCCTTGGTTCCAACAATAGATAATATGGAAATATTTGTGGTCAAAGGACAAACTAATGTGAGGTCAATGAATTATCGATCGCTATAGTCCCTCTATGCCTACGACGGGGACTAATAAAGGAAATAAATGAACTATTGCTTGTATTTACTCAATATATTAAATAAATATTAAATAAAGGAAATAAATGAACTATTGTTTTTATTTACTCAATATATTAAATAAAGGAGATAAATGAATTATTGCTTTTATTTACTCAATATATTAGAACTTTTTAATATATTTAAAGATCTCAATTTTAGAACTTATAAGAAGGGAAAGAAAAAAGTAATACAAAATACCAAATAACAGAGTTATGACTTACAACTTACAAATGAACGACAACGTCTCATCGAATTCAAAATAGTTGGAGACTAGTTTCTAGTAGGGAAAAGTCATAGTAGGTATGATGGGTAACTTTTTAGTAAAAATGATGGTTGTTATATGTTATCATTGTAACAATTTTTTAGACTCCAAGTCTCGGGATTTAGCAGGAGGCTAAATCAGTATAGATGAGCAATAGACTAGCGGATGGGGTGACATCTGGCGGATGGGGCTAAATCTAGCGGAGGTGTGAAGTCGATGGGACCCAAGGGGTCGTGGATCATGGACTTTGCAGATCAACGGTCTTGGAGCGTATCGGGCCAAGAAATAGCACACGGGTTAATCTCTAGAAAGCAAGGCGATAAGAATACCATGGTTTCATCCCGAGGGCACGTGGCGCCATAGGATGCATATCGAGGGGAAAAGCGGTTGGGCTCGAAACCGCTCAATTTCACCCCGATGTCACGTGTCAAAATTTCATTGAATGTGTCAAATCCAAGGATCATATGTGGAAAGGGAAAGTTGACGGTCGGTCAAATCACCTCAGGACACTTGTTTGGGTACTTTTCGTCCGTGCGATTTCGGGTGAGCGCCGCCAAAAAACTAATTTGAAGGCTCATCATTTGAAATTGATGGTTGAATGTGATAAGTCGTTATCCATGCAAGGACATTCGTCAGTAGCCCATGATTAGCACTCAGTGACGTCTGTCATTCAAAAAATGGGTAATATTTCTTTGTTGTTGACGATTAACATTTTATTCCAGAACAAGGTAACCACAAATCAAATCGTTCACCTAATTCTTGTACAACTAAGGGAGGTAAGCTCATGCTTCGGGGAAAACCAGAGGAAATGGAGAAGACAGATCCAACGGCCTTCAACAAACCAGGGTATTCAAATAATCTGGAAAAATTGTTGATAAAGAAGAAAGAGAAGCTTGTTGCACGAATACTGGCAACGAAATTTCACACAGAGCCTGTAGATGAGTCGGGGTCAAGTGAAGGAATTAGGCTAAATCCTATCATGAAGGCTTTAATTATCAATGGGTACGTAGACAGACATCACCTAAAAGATAGAAAGGGCAAAAGGAGCAAGCGACATAAGACAACGGTTAAAGTTGAAGTGGTTGAAAGTATTGGAGAAAACCAGCCTGAGTGGCTTGACACTTTAAAAGAAGAGATTGCAAACCTGAAATAATTGGCAAGCTAAATTAAGTATCTTTTAGGAAATTTTGTGATGATGCAGACAAGTGGCATTCGGGGTAAAATCTCGAATATGTCAATTTTTTATTATAACATCCCCTAGAAAATAGGAGTGCAGTTGTTGTACGTTACTCATTTGTAGCTGATGTCTATTTTTGGAACTTTCAGGAAAATGATTCGTTTTGAATCCCGAATGTAAAA
>ML800041.1:51588-76431 GCA_009831015.1 Picea engelmannii
CATGATGCTGCCAATAAAGAAAATACTTTTCCCATCCTCTTTTTGGGGTATATTTGATTTTTTTGTTCGTTTTGTTGATTTGAAAAAAGAATAAAGGAATATTACGTTACAAGGGATGAACGAGTATAGAAAACATACAAGCTCAAGGAAAAATGACAAGACTGATGTTCTAAGAAATAATACTCGGGAAAAATCCTCTAGTGGCCAAAGGTGTTAAGACGCAAAGGCAAACTGTTACTAGGCTGAAAGGTAAAGGTTGCAAATGCGGTTGATAGAACACTCAATGGTAACGTCCTTCGATGTAAGTTTAACGAGCCCAAAGAAGGGAAGCTCGGTGGTTTTTCATGTTTAGAGAGTCTGAAAAAAGCATAAAAGGAAACTCCATTGGGGTACCTTTTTCGACAATAGTATAGTCGGTTCGAAAAAGGGGTAAACTAGCACCGACTAGACGTCAATTCAAAACCATTTTAATGAGTGTGACAAGGACAAGATCACTCAGCTATTTTTTCAATTTTAAGGAGTCTGAAAAAAGCTTAACTATGGACTCCGTCAGGAATGTTCTTCTGGACCAGTTTAACGAGTGTGAAGGAATAAGGTCACTCGGCAATCTTTTCAATATTAGGGAGTCTGAAAAGAGCTTAACTATGGACTCCGGGGGGGTTTCTTTTTCGTAGATTTAGTCCCTCAGGCCCGAAAAAAGAATAAAATCTTCCCTGAGGATACTCTTCTAAAGAACTGGCGTTCAATAGAGTATTCCTTTGTTCGTACAATTGACCGTCCGGACCGAAAAAGGGGTAAACTACCGCCGGACAGACGTGACTTCAAATTTCAGTTTAACGAGCGTGAAGCGGCATAAGATCGCTCAGCAATATTTTCATGTTTAAAGGGTCTGAAAAGGGCTTAAAAGGAGACCCGTTATGTTTTGGGAGTTCGTAGGGTAAGACAAAGAGTGAAAAAAGACCCATACAAATGAGGCTCAAACTCATATTTAGGAAACACTATGCGGACTCCCGAGCCTACAGTTAGAAATGGCATGGACACCATAATGCAACCAGGAACTACCTAGGGCATCCATGTTCTTGGCAAGCTCTACCACCAAGTTGCGACACTTCTAGAGAAGATATGTTGGTTCTGTGTCACAACCGGATGGGATCGATCCTATATCATGAGAATAAAAGGCAACGAGATGCAACAGCCGGGATGAAATCCTATCCTATATGCTCAAGTTGATTTTTGAAAACAAATTTTTTTTATGGACCGTCACTATATTTTTTTTATTTTATTTTTTGAAACTCAATGAAAATTGTCCCAATACCTGATCAAATCCCTCTCGTATCACTCCCGAACCACTCAAAATGGTTTTTGGTATAAAGAAACTGATAAAAGGGCCCAAAAAAGTGACAAAAAGAGGCCAAAAAGTCTATAAATAGAAGCTGGCAGCTCATTATCACCATTGCTGATTTGGAAATTGACTCTGGAGCCAAAAGAACCCATTTGCCAAAGATCGTGATTCCAGGAGCTACGGTGGACGAAACGGACTTCTGCTCAGACCAAGTAAGTATAAATTCCCTCATCTTGCATTTCAATACTTCATTTGTGTTTTTTGAGCGTGTTTTGGGGGTGGCCGTCGACCTCCAAGAGGTCGGCCCTAGCCAAACGCGGGTTGTCCAGGGACAGCCCACGAGTACCCGTGCGCAGAGTCAAAACTGCGCGCGGGTGCCCGCGACTGTCGCCTCGACATCCCGCGGGTTGCTCCCGCGCAAATGAAAATTGAATGCCCAAGATCTAAACTCCCCCCTTTTTCTTGTGTGTTTGGCAGGATGTATGTTCAGTGGAGAGAGAGGGAGCACGAGGCTGCCAATGAGGCAGTGGTTGCAGATCCGAACGTCATGGCCGTGCTGACGCAGTGTGGCTTGGTGAAATTCTTCTTGTGTCCATTTATGCGTGCTCAACCTAGGCTACTGAATGCCTTGGTTGATTATTGGCATCCAGATGCAGAGGCCTTCATGATAAAGGGGCAATCCTTGGTGCCCACCACCGAGGATATCTACCTTTTGACGGGCCTCTCGAGGAGAGGGGAACCCGTCAACTTTCATACCTTTCCTGCGGGGTCGAGCAAAGTCTCGGAATTGATAGAGGAGTACTGTGAGGCTGGGACCGATCAGAGATATTCCTCGATTCCCATGAGCAGGATTACCAGCCTCGCCCTCCAGACCATTTTATCACTCATAGGGCAGATTACTGGCTCTGCGGCTGTGCACCAGGCGTCGCGCGCACAGATGAACTGTGCAATCCAGTGCATGAATGCACAAATTTTTTACTGGAGTACCACACTACTGGCAAGCATGACAGGGCAGCTGACAACTTGTAGACAGCGGACACACAGGAACTTTGGGTTTGGGACCATCCTGTGTTCGTTCTTTTTTGAGAGAGTTCCATGCTTCAGTCCTAGGCTGACAATACGAGGACATCTGGCTACTTTCCCTGCAGTGTGCAGATGGGCAGCGTTGCTGCCGCGACAGGGTGGTGGGAGGACCACCGAGGCCTTCAATGATGACTTATTTGCATGGTTGTCGCGACAGATTCCGACGATCGAGGATTACCCATATGCCAGGATTGACTTTTCCAGAGATCCAGCGGTACCAGTGCCTCCTGGTGAGGAGCGAGGGGAGATGGGTAAGTCTCCACCTACCTAGTTTTTTTGTTTGCATATGTAATTTTTATGTCTTTTTGAGATATATAGCATGTTTTTGTATAACAGAGTTTTGATGGGTGAACATTGTATTGCGTGCAGATGTGGGACCCGTGCGACCTGTCGATTATGCTCGGAACAGGCGTCGCCCGCGGCCAGAGGCCGCAGCTGCCACCGCCGGGGGAGCAGCAGTGGCAGGGAACCTCCCAGCAGGGGAGGCCAAGAGGGTTCTTAGGCGGGTTGAGCGGAACTTCACTGCACTCACTCGCACAGTTCCTAGGGAAGAGATAGAGGACTTGCCGCCCTCTATGCAAACTCATGTTGTGGGGGCACCTCGGACATGGGTCCGATTGTTTCGGCGTTTAGCCTAGGCTGTACATGATTATAACAGGGCCCACAGGCCCTGAGCAGACTTGTAAACTTTTTATGTGCCATGAGCACCTTATTTTATATATTTTTTGAGAGCATAAGCCCTGGTGACTCATTATGGTTCCCACTTTTTGAGGTGTTTGCGCCCATCTATGTACTCTGAGGATTTTATCATGTTTATATATGATTTTTATTTCTTTTTGTGTCTTATGGATGATGTGTACAAAAATGTATTTACATGTGTGTGATCATGATCTTTTTATATGTGAGCGAGATGCCAATCTAAAATATGATTAGCTAGAGTATTTGTGATTTGATTTAGACTCCTAGGAACATGAAAATATGTAATATAATCAAAGTTGCGTTCCAAGAGACGTACCCTAAGGAATCGTCGGTGTAAAGTAGGATCGTGCAGGCGGTATATTCTGTTAAGTTGCGACACAACCAGTTGAGCGTCTAGATAGACCCGGAGACGAGAGATACCCAATGACAAAGCGTCACAAAGCAATTCAATAACTGCACTATACTCAGCAACATTGTTTGTGGTGTCACCTAAGCATATACCTCCGGAAGATAACAACTGACCCTGTGGTGTAAAGATCACCCAAGCTGCGGAGGCAAGCCTCTGCGTGTGTCGACTAGCACCGTCGACATACCCAACGAAGACCTTGGATTCACTTGACATCTGCCATAATGATGAAAGATAACATCAATGACACGTCCATAACATGTTTTAAAAGAAACGTAAAAAAGTAATAGTACAAAGGCTATACATATGTTACAAAAAGTTACCCACAGCGACCGTGCTATGAGTAATACTTTTTGAGGTAGAGCCCATTTCTAGGCTCCGCCAAAGCATTCCCTTCAAAATCGACTAGACGATAAGCACCCTTTTTTAAAACCTCCTTAATAATGAAGGGTCTGAACCACATGGGTTTAAACTTGCCTGCCCCTAGGGGGTCCTTATCTTGGTTGTAAACTAGGACAAGGTCGCCCTCAGAAAAAACCCGAGGACGAACGGACCTATCATATTGACACTTGACCTTATGTTTATGAGCTTCATTGGCCAGGGCCGCATCGCGACGCTGTTCATCAAGTTGCTCTAGGTGTACTAACCGTTCTTCAAGTGGAGAAGTGTCTGGCAATAACTGTACTACCAATTTCAGAGATGGAATTTGACATTCGATGGGCAAGACTGCCTCCAGCCCATAAACGAGTTGGAAAGGTGAAAAACCAGTTGCAGTCTTAACTGAAGTTTGGTAAGCCCATAATGCCGAGTATAACATCAAATTCCAATTTGACTTGGCTGAGTTGATAGTTCGTTGTAGCATTGTTTTGAGAGTTTTGTTAACAGCTTCCACCTGCCCATTGGCTTAGGGATAGTAAGGTGAGGAATGTTCTTGCCATAACCCAAGCTTTGATGTTAACTCGGACATCATTTGATTCTGAAAGTGACTGCCATGGTCGGTGACAATCTCTCTCGGGACGCTGAACTGTGCTATAATCTGGTTAAATAAGAAGAGAGTTGCAGTCTCTCCATCATCTTTAAACGTTGGCATAGCTTCGACCCACTTAGTGAAGTAGTCGACAGCTACGATGATATAGCGGTGCCCCCTGGCTGACGGGGGGTTGCATGTAGTGTAATCAATCCCCCACTTGGTGAAGGGACCAACTGTGATGACAGGAAACATAGGCGCTGGATGTGCCCTCATCTTCCGTGAGAAGATTTGGCAAGGATGGCAATTCTTGACCGATTTGATACAATCTTTGATAAGTGTAGGCCAGAAGTAACCTGCTCGTAAAATCTTTTGGGTTGTTGTCAACCCAGATAAGTGACCGCCACAAGCTCCTGTATGACAATCGTTGAGCACTATGACGGCCTCCTCATGAGTGAGACATCGACGCAAGATACAGTCTACACCTCTCCGATACAACGTATCATTGAGTATGAGATAGTTCTTGGCCTGATGGCGTATCCACCGATGCTCATCATGAGAAGAAAAGGTGGGGCACTTCAAAGTCTGGAGATAGATCAGTATATCTCCATACCAGGGGTCTGACGATTCGATCAAAAACATATCCCCCCGGATAGGCGATTCCTCAGGCACAACGTCACCTGACTCAACCAGAAGTTCCGAAATAAGTTCTGCGAAGACCAATAACTTCTTGGACTTGGCTGAAACGAAGTCTAAGTCAAATTCTTGGAGGATGACCATCCATCTACTGATTTTTCTGCCGATAACTTTTCGTGTCAACATGTACTGGAATGGATTCACGACAGCTACGACGGTGGTCTTGCGAAACAGAACATAGTGACGGAACCGTTGAACAGCATGAACTGCTGCCAACGCAAGTTTTTCGAGATGAGTATAATTAAGTTCTGGTCCTACGAGGCCTCATCTCAGGTAATAGATCACGTATTCAGAAAACGAATCATCTTCCTGAACTAAAACCATGCCTATAGTTGACTCTGCGGCAGCCAGATATAATAGGAAATCCTTGTTATAATTCGGTGGCCGTAGTAGAGGTGCGGTTGTAAGAGCGTGTTTCAATGCGTCGAAAGAGCATTGCACTGCTTCATCCCAGAAAAAGGGAACAACTTTCTTCAGTAAACGCATGAATCCCTTGGTGATTTCGGCATAGTTGGCGATGAAGCGTCGTAAGAAGTTTGCCTTGCCTTGAAGACTTTGAAGTTGTAAGATTGTGCGTTGGGGGGGCAACTGGATTATCGCCTCCACCTTGAGAGGATCGACCATGATCCCTGTAGTTGACACTATGAAACCTAACAAACGTCTTGACGTGACGCAAAATCTGCACTTGTTGGGATTCAAGCGAATCCTGAAGTAGCGACAGCGTTCGAAGATTAGTCGGAGGTGCATAGGATGATCCTTTCGCTTGCGAGAGCGTGATGCTAAATCATCTAGATAGGCCTCGACTATATGCTTGAGGTCATGAAACGCAAAAGACATGGCCCGCTGGAAAGTGGCTCCAGCATTTTTGAGGCCAAAAGGCATCTTACGATAAGCGAATGTACCCCACAGACAAATGAATTTCGTTTTGTGTTGGTCCTCGGGTTTGATTTGGATTTGGTTATAACCCGAAAAACCATCCATGAACGAAAATGCTTCACAACCGGCGCACTCATCAATGATCTGGTCGATGAATGGGGTTGGATAATTGTCTTTTGGACATGCCTTGTTCAAATCACGGAAATCAGTATAGACATGAATCGTGCCTTGTTTTTTATCAACTGGTACGGGGTTTGACACCCAATGAGTCAAATGAATTGGGTATATGAACCCTGCCTTAAGCAATTTCTCAACCTCGGCTTTGATGGCTGCTACTTTCCTAGGATTAACTGGATGAAGTTTCTGTCGAATAGGCTTAGCATCAGGATATGTTGTGATTTCGTGTTCAACTATTTTCGGATCGATGCTTGGCATTTCCTCATAAGACCAGGCAAAAACGTCGTGGAATTCTTTAAAAAGATTCGTGTAAATCTGAATCTCTTCGGGGGAGAAATCCGCTCCGACGAAGACATTCTCCACGACGCCAGGGTTGCGGGAGATGTTGATAGGTATTGTGGCAGCGATATTCGCCATATTGCCCTCAGCGTAAATTTCCTGTGTAGCTAAGAGGTTAATGGGACATGGCTGATCTCCCGTCATGGTGATAGTGAATTCTCCTGCCTCGATTCGGCTTAACTCTGGGAGGAAATATGATCTGTGATGAAGATCTTCCCAAGGTTTTTCCGGACTAGTCATTGCTTCGATTACAGCTTCGTCAGAAGGCAAGACTAAGTCTAACGAATCGGTAGTAGCAAGAGAACCCTGAGCCCAGATAGGCTCTGGAAGTGGATCCAACTCTTGTGCAGGAGTCGGATCAGGAGTAGCTAAAGCTTGCTGGACCAATGAGTACGCTGCTTCAGCAACCGACAAGGGCATGGACATGCCGGAGTGCCCTGTCTCATCCATCATGGCTGATGGGGAAGGAATAATCCACGGATCCTGAAAGTAAGTCGTGTGGAACGACGAAACATGGAAAATCTCAGCCTTGTGGTGAGTTGATATAAACTTGACATCGCCATGAGGAGGTGGGTAATTCAAAGTACCCATCAAAGATGGACACAAACCAACTCCTATGTTAACGACACCGACTTGAGGATTATCTATCATGGGAACCGTGGATGCCCCCAAGGCTGGGTCAGGTCGAGAGAAGGACAACTGATCAATGGTCACTATCCGGCCTTCATGTGGAAACAATAAGACTCAGAAAACTGTAGCGACCACTGCTTGCATAGCATAAGTCCAACTTCGACCTAACAAGAGATTGTAGTCGATGGGGGCATCGACTACCTCCACCTTGACGCACACAGTCTTTCCCCCTAACTGCACAGGGAAAGAAGGAATGATGCCATGTGGTCGGAAAGAACGACCGTCGAATGCAATAAGGAGAGTAGGTGAGGGAGACAACTCGGGCTAACCAATGGCTTTCCAGCATGCTAACGACATAACGCAAGTCGAAGCACCCTCGTCGACCACTGTGCGGTAGATGTTCCGTGTAAAAGTTTTCATGGGGTGAGCCACTACTATCTGAAACACGACGTGGTAAGGCAAACAAGGTTTCAAGTCAGTCGTATCTAACATGATGGTACTCGGGTTACAAGTCTCAGCAAAGCCTAAAGCAGCCAACAAGGCTTTTCTCTGAGTAGGGAAACTTTGGAGGACCTCCAAAGCAGACATAGCACAAGGGGTTTGTGATAAATCTTCCACCACATAGTAGTTCTGGGCAGCCCTTGCGTTTGGATTGTGAGAAGCTCTCTTAAACACACCTTTTGGAATGTGTGTCATCGTTTCTCCCAACGTCTTCTCGATCTGTAGAGGAAGAGATGGGACCTCGGCTTCTTTGCCCTTATCAGAGGTGTTTGGTTTGCTATATTCGTGTGCTCTAGTCGTGATCAAAGCATCATTTCTAACCATATATACATTTGCGGAAGAGGAATTGTTTGGAGGAGGGCAGTTTTCCTGGATGCCCCCTTCGACACTTGTAGAGGCTTGAGTTAAATTTTGCCCATGCTGAAAGGGATTAGTCAACACAGCTTGTTGTTGATGTGTGACAAACTTCTGGGCCTCCGCAAGTCGAGGACATAAATGGGTCGGGTGGTCTTCCGCACACAAGTTGCATGGATACCTCGCCTTCCTCTTTTCGGTGGTGCCCTCGCCAGCATTATCAGTGGGTCTTTTATCCCCCTTACCCCTCTTGCGTTGTTTTTTCTTCCCTTCAGGCTGCTGGTTGGCCTTTGGGTTAGCCGTCTGTACAGAGTGTACTTCCGACGTTTGGGTAGGAGGCACAGCCAAAGCCGTAGTCTGGCTGGCCGCTGAGTGTTGTATAGATAACTGTTGCAATTGTTTAGTCAATTGCTCAGCGGGATTAGTTTGTGCGGAACCAACAATACCGTCGGCATGTGGTCCAGCTCTCTGTCAAGTTTTCTCCAGTATTGAACGGGGCGCATCAGGTAAGATGTTGTATAACAAACCAGACTGAGAATAGATGAGCTCAAATTGTTGAGCCCGCATAATGGCGTCTTCTTCAGAGGAAACTCTGGACGTTGCGACGTCTTTGGACAACTGTGGGACCAAGGACTTAATGAACCACTCCAGCAGGAATGCTGGTGGAACTGGTACTTTGATTAGACTCTTTCGACGTCTCCACTCTCGGATATGATCAGAGATATGGTCAGCTGTCATCTGTTCGAAATTGGCTAGCAACTCGGTGTCGGTGTCGTATCTCACAGGTAACTGGAAATGGTTAAGGAAAGCCATAGCCAGTTCGCCAAAAGAAGAATATCGTGAGCGATCAAGCTCTATATACCATTTCGCGGCACTCCCAATAAGAGTTCGTTGAAACAATCGCAACTGGACGGAGTCATCTTTTAGTGAATTAGATGAACACCAAAGATGGAAAGTAGTCACATGATCACCTGGATCTTCGTTAGGCTTGGCCTCGAACTTGGGAATGTCCGAAGGCAACTTTTTTGGCATAGGAGGCCAACGTGGATCGTGACAGATAGGATCATTTAACAACCGTGTCAAATCTGGCAAGTGTAACGTCGCCAAGAATGGTAGTTTTGGTTGCTACTGATAGCCTGGATAAAGGGGTCCTGGAGTTTGACTGGCACCAGGTTTCCAGGAAAAGTTTGACTGCTGGCCCGGGTTCTGGTAGAAACCATGGCTTTGACCAGCGTAAGGGTTTTGCACCTGAGGAGACATCATTGGCTGATTCCCCATAAAGGACATAGGATGTTGGGCATTCATCGTGTTTGACGGACTTTGGGAAGGATTGCTCCATGTCGGTCCTGTTGGGAAAGGCACAGCAGTCCGTCTGGGGTTCCATTGACTGTGGAAAGAATTACCCCAGAATGGCAATCCAGTGGAGGGAACGGATCCTTGTCCTGAGTTCCAAGGTCCTGGTAAATGTGCCCCCGGCGCAGGAATAGTACCCTGCACCAGAGTAGGCTGTCCAAATATGGGAGTGCCCCCAGACGGGAAAGTAGTGGGTGTGAAAGTGTTGTTACCAAACGTCCCGTTCCAAACAAATGGTGACGAACCTACCGGCTGAGTTTGCGCAGGTGTTCCTTGACTCCCGGATCCAAATGAACTCGTGTGTGCGGGCTGCCCAGCGGTCTGTTGATGCAGACCACCAAGTGAAGGGGACAAAGGAGGAATATGACCTCCAGCGTGAGGAAAAGCGTTGAAAGGGACAGGAATGCCCCCAAGTTGACCTTGCAGAGGAGTGTTAGAGCTCCCTGCCCCCAGACCCAAAGTCTGTAAAGTGGAGTGAGTGAGTGCAGGACTTGTTCCTGAACTAGGCATACCGTATGAAAACGAAGGGCCTGTCGCACTAGATGTGAAGGGATTTGTGGCCGCCATGATGGATGGGGTCGGTCCACTTTGCGACGTAGTTGCGGCCGGAGCCATGGTTGTCCGGACCGACGATGGAAAGTTAGGATATGCTTCTCCTGTGGTAGCAACAGTGATGGGAATGGAAGAATTCCCCAAGGAAGTAGCAGCGTTTGTTTCCATAGTTGTATGAGGCATTGACAGGAGTTCGGTAAATTGGACTGGTACAATAACTAGTGTCCAGATATCAGTGTTTGGGATTTCAACCGATCCGAGATTGGTGATTGATTCCTCCGGGGTTTGTTCGGGCTCAATGGTTAGAAACCCGGTTTCTTCGAAAGACCCTTGTTGGTCTAGCTTCCGCCTCAATGGTGGCGGGGGTGGCTCCAGTATAACCGGCGGCAAGCCCAGAAGCCTTCGTGACCGGCGAAACTCTGAATCCTCCACTGTGTGAGAAGATTCACGACACGCTAAGGTATTCTACACGAACAAACAGTAACACACACTAAAAGAAGCCCCTATGAGATAAGACAAGCAATCACTAACTAATTTGAAGAACAGTTACAACAACCAACACTAGAGCAACTTACCGGTGCAAGTGCAACTCGAATACAGAAGCACCCTCCGGGTATACTCTGCAAAGCGTGGCCCGATGTCCGTCCTAGGTACCGCGGTATACCCCCGTAGTCACCTGTGTATGTCCCTAGAAAATATTGGCAACTAGTTTGCCAGCACGTCAACAATCACCAGGTGGGTACAGTCGATAGTCGGGTAGACCACAATGAGCAGGGTATCAAGCCCGAAACCTGTCAAGGGTTTCGAGAGCAAATGGTCCGGAAGACAACTGAGGACCTCAAACGGATTCAAGACCCACGAAGCTCCGTGGCAAATGCAAACGACGGAATCCCTCAACAAATCCTCGATATGTGTTCTCCACTATGCTCGGTCCAGCTTTGGAGGGGTTATCTCCGCTACCTTTCCTTACACGACCTCGTGTTTAACCCCTGTGTTAGAGGGGGGTCCTGGATAACTTTCCATAACTGGACTTCTACACTCCCTATGACAGACTCCAATGTTTGGTTTGAGTGGCCTTGGAGAATTTACTCTCCAAACTATTCCAAGGCCCTAGTCCTGAGCTAGTGTATGAACCCTTCAAACAAAAAAGTCTAATAGTTTTTAATTAGTGTTGCTTTTAATGGGCTTTTTTTTTACGTCACAAGGTATGAAAATGAAACTGATGATGTGTAAAGACTCAAAGCAAAATGAACCAGAAATGCTTGGAAACAAAACTTTTACGAAAATGCAAAAACCAACAACTTTTCAACAAGAAAGACTTCTTTTTCTTTTCGAATTTTCTAAGATTTCATGCAGAAAAACATAAAGGAATTTCACTCAATCTGTGAGCTACTTATGCGCTAAATGCACTGCAAGAACTTATGAAAACAGACTTCTTCCTAGCTACTGATGCAACAACACAATCTTCAAACAACGAAGAAAATGAAAACGAGATATATATTTTTTTTTATTTAGTTGCAAAATGACGCAACAAAGGGAAAATGACGACAAGCAGAAAACCAAGGAAAAAAAATAAAATTCTGGCTTACAGCGCAGATCGCAAAGAATCAGAGCAAAGACGCAAAAAAGCAAGAAAGCACCGATTCTAAAACTTGTCTAAAAACCATAACACAATTTTTTCTTTTGTCTTTTCTATCAAAACATCAACTAATAAAAACACCGGCTAAGGATAAGAGGCCCTAACCTGCTGATTGTGCAGCCTCAGGCCCAAATCTCTGAGAGGAACACTTCTCACCACAGGAGGGGATGACTGCCCCACCCAGGCTGAAAAGCAACCAATCAATCCCGCGACTGTCACTGAAACAGCACGCGTGCAAACACGTGCTGAGCTATAACAGTGCGCGGGTACCCACGGGCTAAGCTTAGATAGGTCGCGGGTCTGTGTAAAAGCTAAGACAAAAACAACCACAGGCAGCCCAAACATGAAAAAGGGTCTCTGGTACTGACAACCAGGGTCTCTTAAAGGCTTGAATGCTTCTATTTTAACAGAAAAAGAAAATGAATGCAAAAGATAACAAACACAATAAAGCAGACTGCAAACAAGACAGTGCACCAACAAGATCCAGACAGGATCTAGAAAGCCCCCTAAGAAGGTAAACTTCTGACAGGGAAGAGGAGACTGCCTCTCAAGCTTTCTGAGTCCTACACGCTACTGAAACCACTGCAGCAAGCGTTCAAACACGGGCTACAGAAGGTTAGGGTGCGGGTTACACGCGGGCAGGCCTTCTGCAGGCTGCGTGTACCTCTGTGTGTCCCGATAATGAGTGTCAAGCAACAGTCAAGGAAAAAACTGGTATTGATAACCAGGTTCCCTGCTAGCTTTTGACCTAACAGAAAACAAAAACAACAAAGAAACAAAAAATTTATTCTTTGCACTACCCAAAAACCTCAATGAAATCCAGAAACCCTAAGAGTAAGATATCCCCAGTGGAGTCGCCAATTCTGTTGTTGGGAAATTATACCCTACGGACTAACAAGCTAGGGCTTAAACTTGCATGCAGATCATGACCTCAAATAAAACACTTTCAACCTATCACCCCAATACTCAAATCCCTTCCTCACACACAAGCATGGGAAAGACCTACTAACCTTTTTATATCGATGTTTGATGTAGATCCTCCGTTGCGCTTTATCCACTTGCTCTCGTTGCTCCTTCCAAAGACAGTCCTGCAATCAAGACAAAACACTACGCATGCATGCTATTTTTCTATCTAAGGGTTAGAGATTAAACATCGATCGAATAAAATATATATCACTCATGTATTGGGACGGGAAAAGTATTATTTTATTAATCTCAAGATGAATCAACTTACAATAAGTATAGAGACCGGCCACCGTTCCTCGATCCTGATCCTAGGCTCCTCCTCTTCTTTGTCCTCCAACTGCTTTGCTTGAATTCTCCTTAAGCTTGAGGAAAGGCTAAAGGGTTGGGACAAATGGATTCGGCAATTGGGCGGAGTTTCTTTGCTATCTTTTTCCTTTTCCAAATAGTACCCCTACCCCTTCTTTTATAGGCTAGAAGGAGCTAGGGTTTTGGACGAACTCTCGGCCATGCATGGCTGGGAGTTCCAGTTAACTGACCCAAAGCTTTCCGTCCCGTCGGAAACTTTCCTGTTTTTGTGCTTTGTTAGGTAAACGCGGGCTGTAATTGGCCAGCCCGCGTTCCATCGCGTGCAGTAGTGGGTCTGCCAGTGTTCCAATGCGCCCAGTAATGGGTTAGGGCGCGGGTTACTTAATTTAAGAGGTTTTTCAAGATTTTATTCAGCATGGCTTTGGCAATGAAGGGCAATGAGTTGGCCTGATGCCAGGTAAGCATGGATGGTGCAATTTAGGGTTATAACACTCCCCATTGGAAGACTTTTGGACCACTAAAAGTTTTTATTAATCAACAACTAAGTGAGGGTATAGTTCCCTCACCCTTATGATCTCCATCCATTTGTCTCTACTTGGTTTTACCCCTTTAAAACCAACTCAAAGATATTCCACATCACCTCCTTGTGAAGTTATGATCCTTCTGTCAAGAATGACATCTTCCTATAGATCATCCAAACACTTTGGAGAAAAATCATCAACTACTGGAACCTGAATACTTTCATCTTCATCCATGATCATAAGAGGCTCATAAAGCTTCAAATTCTCAACATTTATCATTGAATACATTTGTATGTAGGCTGGTAGATCTAAGTGAAAGGAATTAGTAACAATCTTCTCTATTATATTGAATGGACCATATCAGATTGGCCTTAGATTTTTACCTTCAGCTTTCATTCTATCTTTGTTGATATGTAACCATACTTGATCACCAACTTCAAACTGATGATCAACCCGATGTTTTTCGTGCCTTGGCTTATACTTGGCTTGGCTTTTCTCCAATTGTTCTGTTACTTCTTGATGTACCTGTTGAATATTTCGAATGAAGATTTTAGATTTAATTGTATTATATTGTCCATCTTCTTTACCTGCTTCTCCAAGAAAATTTCATAGGTGATTTAGTCAAGTACCCAAAACATACTTCAAAAGGATTTTTCTAAGTAGAGGAATTCATGGCATGATTATAGGCATGTTGGATATAAGGTAATTGTCCATCCCATAATTTAGGATGCTTGTTGCAATATCCTCGAAGTAGATGTACCATTGTTATGTTTGCCACCTTTGTTTGTCCATCTATCTGTGGATGAAAATCTGTGCTCTTCTTCAACTTAGTGTCCATTAACTCCCATAAATGAGACCAAAACTTTCACAATAAGTGAGTGTTGATCTGATATAATAGATTTTGGAAGTCCAAAATGAATCCATACATTAGTGAAGAACATGTGTGATATATTTTCAGTTGTGACATGATTCTTACATGGCATTAGAATACACATCTTGTTGAATCTCTCCACCATGACATATAAATAATCATGACCTGTCTTGGACATCGACAAACCCCCTGCAAAGTCCACGGAGATACTTTCCCATGGTTGTGAGGTACCAGAAGTGGTCTATATAACCCTAGCTTTCTATTGCTAGGATTACTTGTGGCACACATGACACACCCTTTGATATACTTGGGAAGTGTCTTGTTCATCCAAGGCCAATAACAATACCTCTGCAATTGTGCAACTATCTTACCAACCTTGAAATGACTAGAGATGAGAGATGTATTAGCTTCTTTTATTACATTTAGTCTTTCATCTCTCAGTATACATAATTTTCCAAGATGATATAATAAACTGCCATGCATATAATAATCTGATTGTTGATTGTCATGG
Organism: Picea engelmannii; assembly: GCA_009831015.1. NCBI lineage: Eukaryota > Viridiplantae > Streptophyta > Pinopsida > Pinales > Pinaceae > Picea > Picea engelmannii. Next base: position 66,378 of record ML800041.1, read on the forward strand.
GTCAATGCATCATATACTTCTTTAAAATCATCATCCCTAGCATATTGTTTTGCATAGATTTCATGTGCTAAAGGATTATACATGAGTATTGTAGATGCATTAATTAATGGTCTTGATAACTTATCTGGAACTTTATTATGAATACCCTTCTTATACTTTATTACCAAATGAAATAGTTGTAGAAAACCCATCCACTTGAAGTTTCGTGACTATTGTAGCTTGGTTTTTTACTGCAAATATTGTAATGATTGATGATCGATATGAATAATTATCTCCTTTCCCATTAAATAATGCTTCCATTTACTTGCACTTTGTACCAACGCATACAATTCCTTATCATGTGTTGGATAGTTAATCACATCTTGAATGAAAGTCTTAGAATGATAACATATAGGTTTACCTCCCTGCATCAATATTGTGCCCATGGAATATATGTTTGCATCAGTTTGAATCTCAAATGGTTGTTGTAGATCTAGCAATGCCAGAACTGGTGTGGTGCTTATCTTTTCCTTCAATGTCTTGAAGGATTTTTGTTGCTTTTATCCCCATTGAAAGACATGTTTAACACTTGTTAATGCATGTAGAGGTGTTTCTTGTATGAGAAATTAGCAATGAATTTCCTCCAGTATTGTACTACTCCTAATAAGCTCCTGACTTCAATGGAAGTAGTTGGATTGGGCCATTTCTCAATGACTTATACCTTTGCAGGATCTATCTTTAACTGACTATTTCCTACAATGCAACCCAAATATACTAGAGAACTTTTGTCAAATTCACATTTAGATAACTTGATATACAACTTATCCTTCTTCAGGAGTTCAAAGACTATCTTGACATGCTTTATATGATCTTCCCATATTTGACTAAAGATCAATATGTCGTCCAAATATACAATAACAAAATCATCTATATAGGGTCTAAACACAACATTCATCAGTCTCTTAAAAGTTGTTGGTGTGTTACATAACCCAAATGGCATAACCAATCATTCAAACAAGCCTTGATTGGTTTTGAAAGCAATTTTCCATATGTCACCTTATACAATTTTGATGTGATGGTAACCACTTCTCAAGTCCAACTTAGTGAAATGTAAAAAATTCTTTAACTGATCTAATAGATCATCTATTTTTGGAAGAGGATAACGGTTATTTACCATAATCTTATTCAGGGCTCGAAAATCAATACACATCCTCCACGTGCCATCTTTCTTCAAAACTAGTACAATAGGAGGACCACACAAAGAAGAGTTTGGTCTGATGATTTCTTCATCGACCAGCTCCTGAAATTGCTTCTTGATTTTTGCATTCTCGACTATTGATCACTTGTATGTTCCAATGTTCGGAAGAGGAGCATATTGTTGCAAATATATTTCATGTTCAACCTCTCTTTTAGGAGGCAACCCTATAGGTTCCTGAAACAACTCAACATAATTAGATATGTTGATCAACTCATGTTTATGATTTGGATCACAACCTGCAAAGCATATGTTATATATTATTCTTTCAGTTTCACTATCATGAGAACAAAAGATTTACTTGCGCTCATGAGTCTCTTCAGTTGCCTTGTGCTCACTAAAGAAACATTAGTTTTAATGCGATGATATCTGACAATATATTCAAATCCATCCTAGAGAAGGTGATATTTATTTTCTTCTCGATAGAACACAACCTTCCTATCAAATAGATATGGACTACCCAAAACAATGCCACAAACTTCAAAAGGCACAACATCTAACTCAACCTCGTCAAAGAAATTAATTGTAATTGCAAACCTGATCTGTTAGGGTCCTAACCCGCACATAGGTAGAACAATATATTCAGATGTATTAAAGGTCAACATTAATAAGACCTTGCAATAAAATAGAACAAGTCGAATGTAAGAATACCTAATAGAAGCTTCCACTTCTAGAAGGATTTTCCTCCAGATGCTTCTTTTGATAAACATATTTAGTATAAATAGGAGTCGAGGGTATGAGAACCCTAGCTTGGATATTATTGTAATAGAGCTCTGCTCGACTGGATTTTTCCCCCTCGAAGAGGCTCGTGAAGATTGCTCTCAGAATCAAAGTGTTATTTCTATTGTTATTCTTATATCATTTCAATGTTATTTCTGTTGTTATTGTTCTGGTTATATTGTTTTTATTCTGCCATTTCTAGCATTTTATTTCCGTTTTTCATACTTTTTTATATCTGGTATATTACAAGTGGTATCAAAGCACTTTCCTTGGCATAAATTGTGGGTTAATTTTTTTTTTCAGGGTAGAGTCATATTCCAGCGTCTTTAATCCACGGAGATATGTCGTTACACGCATAAACCCATGGTTGAGGGATTCATACAGGCAGGAAATACAAGTGGTACTTAAGCGCACATTTTTTGGTCTCCCTTGTAACCCTTGTTGGTACCCCTTCGAGTGGTAGTGCATCAGACAACACCTGTGTACGGATCGGCCTAGATTACCTGAAGCCCTCTTTAGATAAAATGATCGGTCGCCTGATTGCTATAGTGCCACCTATAACAACACTCAGGAAGATACTCTCTAGTACCTAGGTAGTTGGGTAGTACGGATAAGGGCACGGTCTAGCCTCCTTAGTTAGTGCCTTGAGATATTGGGTCGAGTACTACTGTTACACCCCGCATGTATATCAGAGAGTTATAGTATAGGGAAAACCCTTGTATGTAGAACCCTTGAATACCCAACCCTTGGGGACAGAAACATAAACAAATTAAAACAGACAAGATCTATTTTCATGCAACAGTGTTCGGGATGCCAAATCATTACACATTTCTTCCTGGTTAAGCATTTGAGAATTTCATCACTACAGTATTCTTCAGACCAAAGTATAACTCTGCAAGTGGAAATTTTTGCACCATTATTTGAGACCCATTCCATTGGATTCATCTATTTTCCCTTATCACATTCATACATATCATTTTTTAGAAAAAAAAATGAACCCCCCCCCATTTCGGTTCCGGCCCATACCCATAGCCAAGATTGGGAAGCTCGCTTCAATACCTTGCAATCTAATTTCACCGAGACCCAACAAGAAGTGAAACAACTCAGTGCCAATGTTGTCACCATCAATACAACCATGCGGTCCTCAATGGAGGAAATCAAACAAGACCTGACTACCCATCTTGAATCTATCATTTCGACGCTCTGCACCAAGCTACATATCCCTACAGATAACCCTTTATTTGACCCACCTCCACATACTGAAGCTGAAAATTCCTCTCATTCTCATAACTTTTAGCACCATCACTTTCAACATGACCTACGCCTTCCACGGGTGGATGTGACCAAATTTGATGGCTCAGATCCCACTGGTTGGGTAACCCAAATGGAACATTATTTCTCTTTATACGGAATTACAGATGACTTGGTCAAACTCCGGTATGGTGTTCTCCATATAGATCAACAACGTTGGCAATGGTGGCAATGGAGAAAGACTTCCCATCAAGGGTATATTGCTTGGACACACTTTGTGGCATAGCTTTATGAACGCTTTGACACTGACACCAACCATTTGGGCCGTTTGACAAAGTTGAAACAATCAAGCACACTAGAAGACTTTATAGCTTCTTTTGAGCGCCTGGCTTTTCGGACAGAGGGCATGTCTGATGCCTTTTTCTGAGAGTTTTTTATCAGTGGCCTCAAGGATGAGATTCGGGCCCATGTCCTCATGGCTTGACCTCAGAGTTGGGTGGAGGATACTAAAAGAGCTAAAGAAGCACAACAGGCTGTATCTTCTCAAAACCAGAAACCCTCCTTTATCCCTTGCACTAAACCAGTAAATCCCACTACTTCATCCGCTCCACTAAAGATCCAAAAATTTGACCATGGATGAAATGGTTGAACGCCAACTCAAAGGCCTTTGTTATAATTGTGATGAAAAATATTTCCCGGGCCACAAGTGTAAGGAACAAAATATTTGTATGGCCATCTCAGAGGATATTTTGGAAGAGGATGTTGAAAATCCCCGTGTGTTTGAGTCACCTGAAACCACTGACATAACCCCTCCCTCAGACCCTCCTGAAGTAGAACCGGTCATTTCCCTAAATGCTCTCACTGGCTTCTCTGCTCCCCAAACCCTTAAGCTAATCGGTTACATCAAGCATAGGAAGGTCATCATTCTGGTTGATAATGGAAGCACCCATAATTTTATTCATAGTCGCATTGTCCAAGAAACCCATTGCTACATCTATGCAATCAATGATTTCCAAATCATGATTGCCAATTGTGGCTCCATGAAATGTGGAGGCCGTTGTGAAAATGTGTGTCTCCAAATTGGTGACTACCACATGAAATATCATATGTTTGATATCGACATGTGTGGTTGTGACATTGTGTTGGGTGCAGACAGGTTAAGGACTTTGGGTCCCATTCTCATGGATTTTAAGGAATTAACCATGCAATTTGACCAGGAGGGCCAACAATATAAGTTCCAAGGCATCATCGTCGGTTCACCTGAGATCATTTGTTCCCATCACATGGAAAAGCTGCTCAAAAAAGGTCATTCTGGTGTTATTGCCCAACTCCATGCCATACAAGCAACAGAGACACCCTCGGTGCCGCAAGACCTCCAATCCATTATTTATCAACATCAAGTGGTATTTTCCACTCCCCAGGGAATTCCTCCTTCCCGTGGTGTTCATGATCATTCCATTCCCCTTGTACCAGGAAGCCTTCCTCCCAATATCCGTCTGTATCGTCACCCCTTTTCCCAAAAAAGTAAAATTGAGAAAATGGTTCAGGAACTCCTTAACGCGTGCATTATCCGCCTTAATACGAGCCCCTACTCTTCCCCTATGGTCATGTTCCTGAAGAAAGAAGGTTCTTAGCGAATGTGTCCTGACTTTCGTGCCCTCAACAAACTTACTATTAAAGACAAATTTCCCATTCCTGTCATTGATGACCTCTTCGATGAATTGAGTGGCACCCAGTTCTTTACTAAAATTGATCTTTGTTCTGGCTACCACCAGATACGTATGAAAGAGGAAAACATTCCCAAGACTGCCTTTAGAACTCATGAGGGCCACTATGAGTTTTTGGTCATGCTCTTTGGTTTGTGTAATTCCCCCTCCACCTTCCAAAGCCTCATGAATCATGTTGTATGTCCTTTACTCTATCATTTTGTCTTAGTTTTCTTTGATGATATCCTCATCTATAGAAAAACCTAGACGGACCATCTTGCTCATGTGGATCGAGTTCTCCATCTACTCTCTCAGCACTAACTCTTCCTGAAACAATCTAAATGTGATTTTGGTGCCTTAGAAGTCGAGTACTTGGGTCATCTGGTTGGCAAGGATAGCGTTAGGGTGGATCCTAAAAATATTGAATCTATGCAAGACTGGCTTCACCCAAATACTCTCAAAATCTTGCGTGGATTTATGCGCTTAACAGGTTATTATCACAAGTTTGTTAAGAATTATGGAAAGATTGCAACACCTCTCACTACACTCCTAAAAAGGAACTATTTCACTTGGACTCCAGCAGTTTCTCAATATTTTCAAACCTTTAAGATGGCCATGTGCACCACTCCAATCCCGGCCCTTCCTGATTTCACAAAGACCTTTGTCTTGGAATGTGATGCTTCAGCAAAAGGAATTGGTGTTGTCCTTATGCAAGAGGGTCGGCCTTTGGCCTTTACCAGCAAGAAACTGTCTGAAAGAAATCTGGGCAAATCAATCTATGAAAAGGAAATGTTGGCTATTCTGCATGGGGTTGATCTATGGCACCCTTATCTATTGGGGCAACGCTTCCAAATTAAGACAGACCATCCAAGCCTCAAGTATTTTCTGGAACAACGCATTTCCTCCCCAGAGAAACAAAAATGGGTGACTAAGCTCTTTGGATATGATTATAAGATCATTTACAAGAAGGGAAAAGACAATGTGGTTGCGGATGCACTTTCCCAAAAATATGAAGATGACGGATCCCTTTTTTCTCTTTCCTTCATTGTACCAGATTGGCTCCAAGCCATTCGCCAAGAATGGCTACACGATCCCAAAAGTTTGCATCTGATCCAACAATTGTAGTCCAATGTTTCAGCTTCCCCGGGGTACTCTTGGCTCCATGATGAGCTTCGATACAAAGTTCATTTGTATTTAAGTAAACAATCAAAACTTAAATCCACGGTACTTTCTGAGCTTCATGCTACACCCACTGTTGGGCACTCCGAATTTACCAAAACCTATGACAGGGTCAAATGTTTTTTTTTGGGGGGATGGTATGAAACAAGACATTCATAATTTTGTTGTTGAATGTGATGTGTGTCAACACAACAAGGGCGAAACAGTCAAATCTTTGGGCTCACTACAACCGCTTCTGATTCTACCTGCTATTTGGAGGGATATCTCTATGGATTTTATTACAGGCTTACCCAAATCGGGAAATAAATCAGTCATCATGGTGGTTGTTGATCGCCTTTCCAAGTATTCTAATTTATGTTCTCTTCAACACCCATTTACAACATCCACGATGGCTCAACTTTTCATGGATCAGGTCTTCAAGCTTCATGGCATGCCACACTCTATTGTATCTGATCGCGACCCAAATTTCACCAGCAATTTTTGGCAAGAACTATTCAAGCTACAAGGAACCCAATTTCATCTCAGCATATCTTATCATCCCCATACTAATGGTCAAACGAAAGTTGTCAACAAGTGTTTGGAAACATATTTGAGGTGTTTTGCCTCGGAAAATCAAAATCAGTGGGCTCAATGGTTACCCCTAGTTGAATGGTGGTACAACACTTCATACCATACAACTACACGCATGACTCCTTTTGAAGCGGTATATGGACAAAATCCACCTTTAGTTCTCTCATACTTACCTGGTGTCTCGAAGGTCCAGGCGGTTGACCAAACGCTTACAGTTCGAGAGGCTATTCTCCACACCCTCAAAGAGAATTTGGTCATGGCATGGAATCGCATGAAGCAACAAGAAGATCAAGGTCACTCTAAATGTCAATTTGCAGAAGGGGATCAAGTGTTTCTTTGACTGCAACCTTACAAGAAAAATTCCCTCAAGGTCGAGCATTGTAAAAAGCTAGCACCCAAATTTTATGGTCCTTATACCGTTCTCAAGCGTGTGGGATAGGTGGCCTATCAGTTATCTTTGTCCAGTCATTCTAAGCTACATCCTGCTTTTCATGATTCATTCTTAAAGAAGGTGTTTGGAACTAAGTGTCAAATTCAAACCAACATTCCTGAGTTAGACGAAGAAATATCCATTTGGCTACAACCACAAGCAGTTTTGGACCAGCGTGAGCATCACCTGCGTCATAGAACCATCAAGGAAGTGTTAGTCCAGTGGAAAGATACAACTCTAGCAGATGCCACTTGGGAACCACCTACCATTCTGCAACAATTTCCACATCTCAAGCCTTGAGGACAAGGTTGTTTTTAAGGGGGAGGACATGTTAGGGTCCTAACCCACACATAGGTAGACTAATATATTTGGATGTAATAAAGGTCAACATTAATAAGGCCTTGCAATAAAATAGAATAAGTCAAATGTAAGAAGACCTAATATAAGCTTTCGCTTCTAGAAGGATCTTCCTCTAGATGCTTCTTCTGATAGACATATTTAGTATAAATAGGAGTCGAGGGTATGAGAACCCTAGCTTGGATATTATTGTAATAGAGCTCTGCTCGACTTAAGGTTGCCCCCTCGAAGAGGCCCATGAACATTGCTCTCAGAATCAAAGTGTTATTTTTGTTGTTATTCTTATATCATTTCAGTGTTATTGTGGTGATTGTTTTGGTTATATTGTTGTTATTCTGCCATTTCTAGAATTTTATTTCTGTTATGCATACTTTTTATATCTGGTATATTACATGATCTTACATTGTTTTGTTACCTTCAACTTAGCATCATCACACACCCAACCTAATGGATATGGATTTTTATGATATGTCATCTTCAATCCTAGCTTCTTAACAATTTCTTCAGATATTATATTAACTTGATACCCACTATCAAATAAAGTATCTACCTTTGTATGCTTGACTATAACTCTGACATGAAAAAGTTCGCTCCTTTTCTTCTGATCAATATCACTTTCCTCCTTGGAAGATTGAACTGAATAATTTGAACCGATAGATGATATATCTTTGTTTCATATGCCATGATCTTGGATTCATCTTTGGAATCTAACTCTAGATCATGATGAGTTTATGCAACAGTCTTCTGCTTCCCTTTATCCTTGAATTTATTTGGTCATAATTATGGACGTAGCTCCCAACACTTTGATTCCTCATGTCCCTTTCTCTTATAGTGGGAACATGTAGGTATTCCCTCAATTTTTTTTATTATGGTTGATTTCTTACTCTTCCAATTATCTTTCGGTTTCTTGTCGAACTTGAATGGCTTCTTATCTTCGTTCGCATGCTTACCCTTACTAGCCTCTATATGTGTAGCTTGTACTAACACCTTATCAATGTTAGTAGGGATAAACAATATAATAGTGTGGAAAATATATGAGTGCATGCCACCAATATACTTCAGAAGAGTTTCATGAGTATACAATGGAATTCCTAAGGATAATACCTTCTTTTTGAATTAATGTGTATATTATTGAATATTATGGCCTTTACCCTGTCTCAGATGATGCCACTCGATCATTGTCCTATGTGTATGCGTCAGTGGAGAGAATTGTTTCCTGGTTACTTTACCCTTTTGAACTAGATCAACTTGCATCTTACTCTCCCGCCATATTAAGGAAATATCACTTAGTCAAAGAGAAACTAACCCTATATTTTCAGCCTCTTCCATAATCTTTTGAACCCATCAATATACCTCTATTTGCTTGATCCAGTTGTCCAATTTATCGGCATTCAATTCTCCATCATAGGTCGGAAACTCGAAATTAACATCCAATTTTAGTAATGGCAGATTATGCTCAGACTTCTTAGAGGAATTATTTCGATGAGAAGAATGTTTACTTGCTTCATAAGAAACCAATGATGACGACGAGGAAGGGGAAGGGGGCTCTGAAGGTCCACCGCTTTCACCTCCCCCTCCTTTTACCAAATATTCTCCACTTGCAGGATTTTGAATTATTTGTTCTAACTCATCTATTGTTTCTTTTAGTGATTGAAGTATAGCTCTGATCTCTTCATGAATCATGGGTTGATATTCTTCTTCTCTTTTTTTAGAAGCCATCTTATTTCTTCGAAATCTCTTTCCAATTTTAGACTTATAACTTGCAATTTAAGTTTAAGTTTGGATCTTGTAAGCATCCACTTGCAAAATACTTGTCAAACCTAGCTCTGATACCAACTTGATCCAAAAAATCCTTAGATGTTGATAATTTTAAATACGCATATACATCTACTTGATCTTCAAAATAAAATGATCGCTTGATTGTTTTGCAGATTACATGTGAAGAACTTATCTAACCAAATCCACTTTTAATGATAAATAACTTGCAAATAATTGAACTTGAAATGAACAACAATAATATAATCACATACACAAGTTGGAAAAAGTGGAGTTCACCAAATTTGGGCTACCTCTTTGGGTCCATTTCCAATAGAGACTTCTTATATTAATGCTCAAATGCTTTCGTTTTACAATGACCTTTTTACATGTTGCGCAAATGCATAAACAGAGTGCACCATTGAATTCCTAGAGGAAAATCGTGCAAAATTGATATAAAACACTTGAAACTTCATCAAAATACCCCTCGACATGCTTTACGGTGTAGCTTCATATGCCTTGTACCCTCGAAACACATTACGAGCCAATTCTTTGCATTAATGAATGTGTACAATATTTGGGTTGCACGCCACTAAATAGGGCATGCCCCCGTAACCATATTTTGTAACTTGTGGTAGGCATCTAAATATAGTTTGTTTGGTTTATAACCAAATCCACACTTCATGCTACCCCACAACATTATTTAATTAAAAAATTGTGGGTTTGTTTTAATAAACCATATCCATGGTTGTTGGTTAAAATTTGTGGCATACAAAACGAAGGTCGGGGTTCTAATCCTCGTGACCTTTGTGGTTTGTTTTGCAATAGGTTATATATATATATATATATATA
>ML800041.1:76468-87310 GCA_009831015.1 Picea engelmannii
ATAATATATAATATATTTTAAACAAACCTCCATGTGAACTTTATAATGGATATATATAATATTTTTATAACCATTTTGTTATATTAAATCTCCGTGAAAATTGTGATAGCCCTTGTTTCGGTTACATGGTATATACATAGACCATTCCAACTTTAGTATAAAGTTAAATATATTGATTTCCATGCAGATATCAAGTGGTATTGTGGTGGTGTGTTGGCATGGAAGCCTTTGTTAAGGTTTATGGAAGTTATGGAGGTCTCATGTTCGACACTTGTCAACTCCCCTTGGTCTCTAATAGCCAACGCATATTAAAATTTATGGAGTTGACAAGTGTTGAACACGCGACCTCCATAACTTCCATAAGACTTAACAAAGGCTTCCATAAATTTTAATATGTGTTGGCTATTATAGACCAATGGGAGGTTGCCACGTGGAAACTTCTCATTGGCTCTCCAATGCCACATGTCAACATTTTGTCAACATGTGATTGAACCAATTGTCTACCACTTGTCAACCTGTCATTCATCCACCTGGAGGTACAATCTACCCAGTCAAGGTGCCACATGTCACCCTTGTAGTGGTGACATGTGTCACTTATTTATTTACCCAAATACTTTGACCTTTGACTGTTTGCCAGGATTGACTAGAACTTTGACCGCTCATAACTTTTGCATGTGAACTCTATTTAAGGTGAAATTTGCATCATTGGAAAGCTATCGTAGAGATCTACAAAATGATGGCATTTTCAGGATATTTTAAAGCATTTGAATTTTGAGAATTTCTTAAACATTTTGGACCTCTATGGATGTTCAAGATCTTTCTGGACCTCTGTGAGCATTCTCAGATCCTCCTAGATCATCAAGTGTGCTACACCAATGCAAGGTGATACCTGTGAAAGGGAAAAGACTTGGTCCTAGGTTTTCCTACGAGTCTGCTTGAGCCACCCAACTATTGTCAAGATTCAACCCATGATCAGTTTTTTAGGCTGAGGAGTACCCTACCTGCACTTGAAGAAAGAAACCTACTGGCCAAAACTTAGGATTTCTATACAGATTGTGGTCATGGGTTGCAAACGCACCTAGATCAGATGTTGAACTATTGTTGGTAAATGTCGCCAATTCCTTTAGGACATGCCCCTAATACCCCTCAAAATAATTGATCATTTTTTACCTTCACTAGCCTTCTTCCAATGGATTCATGCCCCATTGTTGAAGCTATTGGAAGGTCTAGTTACATTGTGAGAGGAAGGATGTTAGGCATTCTAGGAAACATTCTTTTTATTTTTCCACACCATCACACAGAAATATATTATCCTATCAAAACACTCTACTTAAAGCTAATACATTTATCTTGTTGTCTCTATTCACACTTATTAAAATCAACTTTGTTTTTCTACTTTGATTAGGCCATTTTATTTTAGCACTATCACTTTCAACTCACAATTCGCTACTAGTCTAGAATCACAAGGGACCCATTATCACCCTAATGTTCTAGATGTCAGCAAGGCCTCCCACCAATGTTGCGAGGTATTCCTAGCCTTATTACTTCACCAATTCGTCCTCCCTCTTCACAATCACTTGTGAGTGCAGCAGTGCTTGATTCATCCTTGCTTGGATCAACTTTGTTACACACAACTACTCAAAACATGTCTAGTGGTCCTTCCTCATCAAGAACCGACTCTCGAACCTCAAGTAAAATGGCAGGTACAACTAATCTACCATACATGGCTTCATTGAATCTTCTTGATTTGACGAAGCTAACCAATGACCCCATCTTACATGATCCTTCTTGGCAGCCCATGTCGACCTAGATACCCTCAAATATCCCCAAATTTAAAGGGAATCCGAGTTAGGATCCGACAAATCATGTCATGACCTTTCATCTTTGGTGCTCATCCAATAACATCAGTGATGATTCCATCTGGTTGAGACTTTTTCAAAGAACCTTGACTAGTCTCTCCACGAAATGGTACATAGATGAGAAAGCAAGTTCCCATGTGACATTTGTATCACTAGCAAAAAAAAAATTAGTATTTTTTCAAATACTAGTTCACCATGACACTAGTCTCAAAATCCTTATAGATTTCCTCAAAAACACTTCCACACATATCATGGATCACATCCAATAGTGGATTCAATGGAGAATCTTGTGAAAGATTAATATTACCGATGAAATCCTCCTAGATTGGTTCCTCGAATATTGTGTTCCTCTTATCGCAAAAGATGTCGCCACCACCATGCCTCAAAGTAAAGAAGAGGCTATAACCAAATCCCAACACTTTGACTTGATTTACTCTTATTCTGGCTAGGTATGCATGGTACTCCCTTATGCCTCTCGAACTCATCCATTAAGTCAGAAGAAGCCTAGGACATCCCATTATGTTGACGGTTTGATTGGGCCTATGACCCATTTCAACCCATATGGTGGACCCTCACACTCTTACGGTACCAATCACTATGGTAACCTTTATGGAGGAGCATGTTTCTATCACCTACTATGGGAATACCCTATGCATCTAGCATTTCATTACCAAAAAACCCTCCTTCAATAACTAAGGGGCATAATCCAATATGTCCTAGGAATCCCTTATCACCTGTAGGTATGTTGATTCCCTTGCATATGCATGGGCCCTCATACATTCCAAATTGAATTGGAGGGGAATCGACGTCATATAACTAGTATGGGACTCCATAACAAAATAACCCATACTATGTATTCTCTGGTCCTCCACCACCTAGTGCTATGCCACCACAGGCCCAACAACGTGTCAATGTAAACTTTGTCCAACCTTCGCCAATACAGTAGGTTCAAGAATTTGAAAAACTAAACATGGTCACATCTACCACCTAGAAAACTAATCCTAAGAATAAGGGAAAGAATAAATCAAATGCCAACCAAGAATAGGGGGAAATCCTCATAACCAAAGTACCCAAACTAGGGGCAATGCTAATACTAGTAATCAAAACTAGAACACTGGTAAAATAAAAACAATAACAAGAAATGATCCGGATTTTATGAGCAGAACGAAAATGAATACAGAGTATTATTATTCTTAACACAGATATGCAAGAATAGCATAGATATAATAACAAAGATACAATAAAATTGGTTTCTATTCAATAAGAAAATGTCACTCTAAAACTGTAAAATGCAGCGAAAAACAAGCTTGCTAGAATGGTGGCGTCTTATCTCTGAAAAGAGATGTGATGGTTGTGCTCATCCGTAAGAATATGGTTACAATGAGGCACTCCAAGCCTTTTTTACAATAAACAAGAATGTCAAAACCCTAGACATCCAAAAACCTAACCCTAGGATTTGAAGCGCTAAAAGTCATGTGGGCCCCGTTGGGGTAAGCTAGTACATCAACTTCTCGGGTTCATAACTTTTGCATAAAATATATGTTTTAGGCACATGATATCTCATTGGAAAGGTCTATCCGAGGACTACACATGTTGTCATTAGACTCTAACTCCATGTACAAAATAGCCCCAAAAGTCAGGGACCCGAAAACTAGGAAAAACAACCAAACTGGAAAACTACCAAAATGAGCCAGTTGGAATAGGTGGGAGGGCACCGACATCCATCTGTATCAATACTCCCCCCCTAGGAAGCAATGGTATCCATTGTGTTGAGTTCCCCCATTAGATGAGGAAATTTCTATTGAATTTGGCCCTGGGTGAGCCACTTTCCTTGGTGCATGAGCTTCCCTACTTCGACAACTTGATAAAGCTCGATCCTTTGTTGGTGAGTGCCCTTGACATGTGTGTCCACAATTCGATCATTGGATGCATGTTGTATGTAGTCAAGGATGAGCTTTGTTGGTGTCAATTGTTTGACTATCTCTAAGGTGTCCAATAATGGTGGGAAGTATGGTCAAAGGAGATCCACATTGAACAATGGGTGTAGGCCAAGGAAAGGAGAAATGTTGAGCTCAAAATCATTGTCACCCACAGTTTTGGTGATGGTGTAAGGTCCGTAACGGAGTCGAAGAAGCTTATGATGGGGACCGGTAAGGCATTCTTTCTGCAAGTGTAACCACACTTTGTCTCCCACCTGAAACTTATGTGGCGCCCATTGTTAATCATGGTGTTGCTTGTACTTGGCATTGGACTTCTGTAAAATATCTTCAACCTGTTGGCACATGTGTTGGATCTACTCAATGAACTGGGAGGCTTTGTCATCTTCAGTTGGAGCAGGTGATGAATTAGTCAAGGTGATCGTAAGAGGTAGTGCAACATCCATGGGACCCAATGGTTGGAATCCCAACCCGACTTGAAAGGGGTTATGGTCGGTGGAGTTATGTAGGGTTATGTTGTAGCTATTATGAACATAGGGAAGACTCAGATCCCATGTGTGAGGGTGCTTGGAATTGTACATGCGTAGGATATGCATGATCATTTGATTGACGACCTCAATTTGGCCATTTGTCTGGGGGTGGAAGGTAGTGGATTTGGTGAGCTTGGTGTCCAACAGTGACCAGAGGCTCGAACATAATGTGTTGAGGATCTAACTATCTCGATCTGAGACAATGGTTTGTGGGATTCCAAAATGTAACCAGACTCATTCAAAGAAGATCTTGGAAGTGGCCTCTATTGTGATGCTCTTCTTGTAGGTGACCAAGATCACCACCTTGGAAAAGAGATCAACAAACACAAAGACACAGTCATTTCCCCTCTTGGTGGTCGGAAGGCCCAACATGTAGTCCATTGAGATGGATTCCCATGGCCTGTTAGGGGTAGGTAGGGGGTTGTACAGGCCCTATTTCTTAGTGGTCGGTTTGGAAATAGCATAGGCATTGCAGGACCTAATATACTTGTTGACATCCTGTCGAAGTTTCATCCAGTGGAAATGTTTCTATAGCACTGCCATTGTCTTTTCGATGCCGAAGTGTCCTACCACCCGAATGTAGTAGGCTTCCTAGATCATCTTTGCTCGCTTGCTTTATGGAACGCGAGATGGCCCAGTCGGCACAATAGCCCATCCTGAAGATGGAATTTAGCGACAACTGAGTTGGAACCCAACAATTGGTATGTGGTGGTGAAGTCAAGGTTTGTCTCATAGATATTGGGCCATCCGAAGGTTTTGTGGCTGCAAGATTATAGCACCATGGTGAGTGTCACGACTGGAGATCGACTGAGGCAATCAACGACTCGGTTGGTACTGCATTTTTTATACTTGATGTTGAGGTGGAACTACTACACGTATGTGGACCACTTTTGATGGCGTTCATTCTGCAATTTGTCTTGTGTCTACATGAACTGCAGTGGCTTATGATCCGTTTGGATGGTTGTCTCCTTCCTGAGAATGTAATGTCCCCACTGGCAGAATTCTTACACAATGGAGTACATTTATTTGTCATAATTAGGGTACTTACGTACAACATTTGATAGTGTCTCACTATGATAGGCCATGGGGTGGTCATCCTAAGTTAGAACTATGCCCACAGCATAGTCCAAATCATTTGTCTCGATCTCAAAGGCTTGTTGCAGCTCCGGTAATGAAAGTATTGGGGTTGAGCACAACAATTTATTTAAATCATCGAACGCTTGTTGTTCGGACAGGACCCACACAAAGTTTTCCTTACCACCACCCCTGGTTACTTAGCTGAGGGCCCATGCAATATGGGAGAATACCAACATGAACCTGCGATAGAAATTGGCAAGGCCTAAGAAGCTCTGAATCTCAGTGAGTGTGGTTGGGGCTGGCCAGTCACAAATGACCTGTATCTTGGCTGGATCCACATGCACACCATGTTGATCCATGATGTAGCCTAGGTATTGGATCATGTCCATGCCGAAGGATCATTTTTCCAATTTGGCATTAGCTTTTGTTGTCGCAGGGTGTGCAAAACCTGTTGAATATGTTGCAAGTGTTCCGCCCAAGTCTTGTTGTATATGAGGATGTCATCTAGATACACCACTACAAAATTATTGATGAAATATCATAGGATATCGTCCATCATCCTCATGAAAGTTGTTGGAGAATTTTTCAAACCAAAGGGCATGACCATCCATTCAAAAAGACCTTATTTTGACTTGAAGGCGTTCTTCCATACATCTGTCTGTTCTATGGGGACCTGGTGGTAGCTAGACTTCAGATCAATATTACTAAATTATTTGGCCCCCTTGAGATGATCAAGGAGATCGTTGATTCTGGGAATTGGGTATTGGTTCCTAACTATGATTTTATTTAGGGCCCGGTAATTAATGTAGAGTCCCCAGGTATCGTCTTTCTTCTGCACCTACATGATTGGGCTCCCACAAGGCGATGAGATGGGACAAATGTGCCCCTTGTGGAGCAGTTCTTAGATATGTCGCTTGATCTCATCATTCTCTAATAGAGATCGGTGGTAGAATGGCCCATTGGGAAGCGATGCATTGTAGGTCAGATCGATGGGATGCTTGACCTGATAGTGCAGAGGTACCACGATAGGTGAGGAGAAGATGTCTTTGTATTATTCCACGGCCTTTTCCACTTGCTTATGTTGTGTGGAGAGGTTGGTCGCGGAGGCCTTGGATGTGGCTGCAATATTTCGCTCACTCTGAGAGTGAATCATGAAGAAGACATACTTCCTGGTCTGAGAGATGACCTTCCTGCATTTCTTGGCGGAGATCAACGAGATAGCACGAGGTGGGACTGCCTAGGGTATCCTGTATAATTTCTTGTTCAAAGTAATAATAACACTGCGAGGCCTAGACTCATATACAACATGACGTTTCCATAAATAAGGTTGGACCAAAATAACATTACAAACTTTGAGATGAGTGACATCACACAATACCTCATCTTTGAAGGGCTTGATGTCGTACAACAGGTGACACTGTCGACTGACGTGGAGACTGCTTCCTTGTCAAATCCATCCAATGGTATAGGGTTTTGGGTGCGGTGTTATCGGCAGGGATAGCCACTTGACGACCTCTTCTGAGATGATGTTCTTCTGGATACCGCTATCAATGATATAGTGTAGTGGAGTGCCTTTTACCCACATCTGTGAATTAAAGAGGCACATGCCTTCTTCTGGCTCGTCTGGTTCACCAGGCTGGACCTTGGTGGTAGCAACAGTGGCACTGGATTCTGCAGCGATGATCCATATCCCTCTTTCTGGTTCTGACTAAGAGTCAGAACCCGCATATGATTCAGAGGCTTTCACCTCAGTCATCAGTGATTTCTTGGAGCAGTAATCAACAGTGTTATGCCAAGGGCTCTTACAGAAGATGCAAGATTTACCGGTATCTTTCTTTGTCTTTCTGGTGTCCTTCTTTGCTTTCGGCCTAGACTGGTTGTCTTGAGGTTTTTTGTCTTTGCTCTGTCCTTTTTTATGCGGGTTGGGGCTTCCCTTTAATTGCTTCTGATGTGAGGGGTTACCAGGCCCAAATTTCCACGTCTTTTGTTTAAGATTTTGCTCGCTTTTGACGACATGTCGGTAGGTCGCGCCCAATGACGAAATGTCTAAAAACTCCATTTCATCCTAGATGTATTTATGCAGACCATCATGATACTTGAGTACCATATGTCACTCAGAATATTTGATACCCATCTTGGTGTGCAAGGTATGGAATATATTTGTGAACTTTGGCATTGCTTGGTATCTTTCCTGCCGCATTGTGGTCCATTTTGTATACAAGTCGTCATAACTTCCGACATGGTAGTATTGTTCATTGATAGCATCCTTGAAGGACTCCCAGGTGACTGCGACTATAAATAATGAGGGTTCCTCTATTTCCTTCTACTCATAGAAATTCTCCCACCAATCTTTCACATGGGGAACGACTTTGAGGATCTCAAACGCAATCTTTTCTCTGTTCGAAAAGTTATGGAAAGAAAAATACCCTTCTAGAAGATTCAACCATTTATCTAAAACATCTGCATCTATTTGACCTTCAAATATGGGAATATCAAATTCTATTTTTACCTTGAAGGGGGGGGGGGCATCTCCGTTTGAGGAAGATGCATCGCCTGTTGGCAGTCGCCGAAGGATTTACGCAAAATTATCCATCATTTCGTTATGTTGTTGTGTGAGGGCTTCCTCAAGCAAAATTTTGAAAGGATCTCATGTCTTGTCGTCTTTATTTTCTCCCACCATGAGATTTCTCTTGGGCGTGCGAGAGATTTTTTCCTCAAGAGAAACAAGATCGCAACCCATTTTTACCCTAACCTCATGGGGGACATGCATTAAGAACGACAAGGAGCAGACTACTCTGATACCACTGATCTGGATTTTATGAGAAGAATGAAAATAAATACATATTATTATTATTCTTAACACAGGGACACAAGAATAGCATAGATATATTAACAAAGATACAGTAAAATTGGTTTCTGTTCAATAAAAAAATGTGTTGAAACGATAAAATGCAACAGAAAACGAGCTTGCTAGAATGGTGGCAGCTTATCTCTGAGAAGAGATGTGATGGTTGCACTCATTTGCAAGAAGATGGTTAAAATGAGGCTCTCCAAGCCTTTTTTACAATAAATAGGAATGCCAAAACCATAGACATCCAAAAACCTAACCCTGGGAGATGAAGCACCAAAAGTCATGTGGGCCCCATTGGGGTAAGCTAGTACATCAATTTCCTGGGCTCGTAACTTTTGAATACGATCTATGTTTTTGGCGCACAATATCCCGTTTGAAAGGTCTATCTGAGGACTACACATTTGTCATCAGAATCAAACTTTATTTTCAATTTGATTGTCGTGAGCCCTAAAAACATTGTTTAGGGCCTCAAAACGACCCTAGAAGTCAGGGACCCGAAAACTAGGAAAAAACTGCCAAACTAGAAAACTATCAAAATTAGCCAATTGGAATAGGTGTGAGGCCACCGACATCCATCTAGATCAAGAAAATATATGGAAATAACAACAACCTTCAAACGAACTTCCCCTACACATTATGTGGTGAGTACATACATTATACTAACTATTTCCCCCAAATTGTGAACTTTAATGGATGAAGGAGTCTATGGCTACCCAATGATCCCCTACCTCTCAGTGTACTCCACCTGCCCAGCAAAATTTCCCTCAACCTCTGCAACCAATCATATTACACAACCCCTTCCCACGACAAGGATTTGTTTCTACACAACAAGAGACTGGGTCCTCCACCTAGCCAACAACACAATACCAAACCCCAGGTCAAGCTCAACCCAACAATTATGTTTGTCTTAGCATTCTTATGAATTATGTAGATATCCATTTACAAACTCGCAGTCATTAATACAAGATTCATCCTGACTTCCCTTTGACCACATCGGATTCCACCTGATTGTTGACTAGTGCACCCTTGATGATCCCACATCCTAGTGGTGACCCTATTCTGAGAGTACCAAAGGTGCCTCCACACCTTATTGTTCATAACCTTAAATAAAGGGAAAATTATATCTCTAGCATCATGGATGACTTGTCTCAGTTCCCTACAACCATGTCTGCACTTGAGGTTTTACAAACCTGTCCTTCTCAAAGGAAATCTTTGATATCAACATTAGGGGTAGTCAACCCTTTCGACTCATGCCTCATTACATTCTATTTGGAAAAATCAAAACCTCATCTCCCCTCCTTGGTAGCTTTACAAATCCCAATCACAGTCTTAAATATCATTATTCATAAATGCATTATATATGAGGGAGCATCTACGTGCATTATTTCCAAAAGAGTCTGGTAGAAGTTAGGCTCCCCAGAGCTGACCCCTTCTGCTATCACCCTTCGGGCCTATGATGGTCAACCATCTCAGCCCGAGGGATTATATCAAAATATCCCCATATAGCTAGTGGGAAAATAATCTTTATTGATATCGAGGTCAACGACACCCCCTTGAATACAACATTCTCCTTTGATGTAACTACATGTACTTGATGAAGGCAATTTCTTCGTTTGTGTTTCACACCATGACCTTTCCTCACAATGGGAAAGTGATTACAGTCGACTAGCTGACGTGCTACGAACCACATCCAAATGTGAACTTGGATAACATCATTCCCCTCATTGGGGCATAACTTGAGTTTCCATTGTTCATGGAAATGCGTTTAGGGATCTTCAAAGACTCCTCACTCCTTGGCACATACCAGGGTGAACCACCATCTGTTACATGCTTAGATTTTTCCCAAGTCAGCACCATCACTTATGTCATGACATAACCAACTTCCTCCTTGTTTTTCCCTGATATGCCATCCATGAATGACCAACCAACATCTTCGCAGGTCATTCCTCACCCCCTCACCCAAATCTCATTCTTCTACCCACCACCAAGATTTATGACTTACCAGGTAGAAATTAAAATAACTCTTCTAAACATGGTGGTATCAATACATATATGGTATCTTGACCCCACATCTATGGTACCAATATCTACACTTGCACCCCTAATCATTCTACATATAGCGCAAATCTCATTCCACACATTGCCAACACAACCTAGTCACATAGTTGAGGGTAAGATAAAAACCATTGGGGGGGGAGAAGAAGGTTGGGAGTGTTGATACTGAGAGGGGGGTGAATCAGTATCAAGTAAAATTTAAAACCTTTTTCAACTTATACTTAAACCATTCAATTATATCCAATGAGAAATGAACAATAGTATAAGAGTTACACCAATACACCACAATACACCATGCACAATATATGAGAAATAATCAATAGTTTTTGTTCAAGGGAAGTAATGACTTCCAAAGGTAGCTACAGCTTCCAAAATGTAAAGGGAGGGATGAACCTCCAATAGGAAGATACAATCCTCCAATATCAAGAGATATTTGAACTCTCTATCCTTTCCCCTTCCTTCCACCCAAGAATATATGAGAGATAATAAAACTTTATTCAATTCTGGTCTGTTCAGAAGACCCAACTTGTACA
>ML800041.1:110451-157236 GCA_009831015.1 Picea engelmannii
ACTGCTACAATAGTCCATAAATTCCTTTGAAGTGAACTCTCCTCCATTATCAGATCTCAAACATTTGATTCTTGAATCCATCTCATTTTCAACCATTTCCTTGTAGATCTTGAAGTTTTCAAAAGCTTCTGACTTGTTCTTGATAAATCAAACTGCAGTCATTCTTATATAATCATTAACTAATAACATAAATTATTTTTCACCTTTTAAGCCCTTTGTTGTAGTTGGTCCAACTAGATCAGTGTGCACAATTTCCAGTGGTCTTGTTGTTGAATATTCCTTTGATTTGAACATGGTCTTTGTTTGCTTTCCTTGTTGACAATGCTTGCATAAAGTGTTGGTTGGTTTTGTGATCTAGGGAATTTCTCTGACTGCTTCTATTTTGCTGACTTTGATAAGGTTATCAAAATGCATGTGACCCATTCTTCTATGCCATAGCCAACTTTCATCTTCCTTTCCTCGACAACACTTTTCATTTCCAATTTCACTTAACACATATATGTTGTTTGAAGTTCTTGCAGTTGTACCAACCAATTTCCCTGAACCTTCTTTTCTTATCTCACACTTTTCTAAATCAAAATTAATTTTATGACCTTGGTCACACATTTGACTCACACTTAGAAGATTATGTTTCATATCTTCTACCAGTAGAACATTTTGTGCCTTTTCATTCTTGTTCCCAATTCGGACTGTGCCTTCTCCAATGATTTTGGATGAATTATCATTTCCGGAGGAGACTAATCCATTTTTTTCTTTTCACAATGTAAGAAATTTGTCTTTATCACTTGTCATGTGTTTTGAACATCCACTGTCAACATACCAACCATGTTTCTTCTGCTTAGCTTGTAGAGCGATTGTGCATTCTTCATTGTTATACTGATCTTGCTTTCTTATCCATGTCATTTTCTAAGGTTCTTGTCTGTGATTGTTGTTATTCTTTTGAGGTTCTTTAGGAGGAAATGTCATTCTGTAATCCTTGACCATGTATTCAAAATTGTGACATTTGTAACATTCCACTTCATGCTCAAAGATTCAAACTTGTTGTAAATTCTTCTTTGTGTGTCACTAGATCTTCTTGAATAATCCCTTTGTGTATAACTCTCAAAGTTGTTACTGTTCCTGTTGTTAACTCTGCAATTCACAGCTTTATGTCCAAAATTATTGCATGCATAATATAAACCAAAAAATATAGTTTGATACCTAGGATTTGAAGATCTTTTGAAAGGAGGTGCTCTTCTGAATCCTTCTTTTTCTTGAGGCCTATCTGTCTGTTGTTGATTCTGAACTCTGAATCTTCTTGGTGGAGGAGTGTCCTTGTAATCTTCCTTCTATATCTTCTTATCCTCTTTGATTGCTTCTGAATATCTCTTTGGATTTGTTTCTTCCTCTGTTGTTTTGGATCTTGATCCCTTTTCTGTCTGATTGTATCCAAGTCCGGACTTGTCAAGATGAGATTTTTTACTGCTGATAATGTCATCCAGAACTTTTGAGCTATTCTGCATATTTTTATTTTGAATATCCTTTCTTAGTGTGACAACCTCTGCTTCCAAGTTTCCAATGATCTTGTCATTTTCTTCTAGTTGTTCTTTGAGTGCTTCTTCAATTCTTTTATCTTCTTCTATTTGAACCTTCAATTTTGTGATCATTTGTTCTAGTTCTCGAGTGTTATTTTTCTTGTCTAGTTCTGCTTGTAGTTTTTTGTTTTTGTTCTTTTCTATTTTGATAACTTCTATGGCACACGTTAATTATTCTCGATAATCAACTTCTGCCTCTTCAATTTCTTCTTCGACTTCTTCACATTCTTCTTCGGCTTTTTCATATTCTTCTTCGAAGTCTTCTTTGTCAGAGTATTTTACTGCCATGAATAGAACTCTTCATGTCTCATTGTCACTGATTTCATCTTCATCTGATGATGAGATGTCTTCTTTGGTGTATAAGATTTTCTTGAAAACTTTATTTGTAGTTATTTTGCCTTTATATGTGTGTTTTTCTTTTGAGTAACCTTCATCATTTCTCTTTTTCTTATGAGGACATTTGTTAGCAAAATGACCAATACCATCACAATTAAAACAAATTAAAGGGAGCTTACCTCTATACCTATCGTTGGTTCCCTTGTTCGGTCTTTTGACGAAGTTGGCCACTTCTTCATCATATTTTGAGTCATCACTATTGTTGCTATATTCTTCTTGTTCATTTTTCTTTTGCTTTGATATTTTTTATGCCTTGAAGGCTGCTTCTTTTACATCCGAATTTTCCTACTCAGTTCTCATTTCATATGCTGTGAAGATTCCATGCAATTCGTCCATGCTTATTGAGTCCAGATCTGATCTTTCTTCTAGTGCTGATATCTTAGGGTTGAATCTCATAGGAAGAGATCTTAGTATCTTTTCAACAATTACAGATTCTTCAATTTCTTCTCCCAATCATATGATTGCATTCACTGTTTCATCGACTCGTAATAAGTAGGTTGCGATATCTTCATATTCCTTCATTTTTAGTTGTTCAAACTGACCTCTGTAAGTCTGAAGCTATGTTGCTTTGACTTTTGTATCTCCTTCATAAATATTTTGAAGCTTGTCTCAAATATCTTTAGCGAATTTACAATGTGCAACTTTGGTGAATACTGTATCACTGAGACCATTCAAAAGCGCATTTGTGTCTTTGGAATTATTCTCACTGAGTTTTACTGCTTTGTCATTTGTTGGTGGAACTGTTGGTGTTGTGTATCAATCAACAATTGATTGCCAAAATTGAAATCCATGTGCTTGTATATATGTCCTCATCCTTATGCTCCAAAAAGCATACTTGTGTCCATCAAACTGTGGTATTACATTTTTATATGAGTTGGTACTCCATGATCTACCTTTCAGTGGTTAAACTAATTTCTGAAGGAACCTGCTCTGATACCAATTGTTGGATTATTGAGAGGGGGGGTGAATCAGTAATAAAGCAATTTAATCCTTTTTAACCATATAATCCAAGTGTTATATCAATGAAGCATTATCATCCCATAACTGCAGAGTAAATAAGCAATGAAAAAATGAACAAACATACACATATACAGTACACCAGTGTTTTACGTGGAAACCCAAATTGGGAGAAAACCGCGGAATGTTTTTTCTTATATGTCTTGAAGAATTACATTCATTGGAAGCACCAACTTCTTTTGTTTTCCAGCTGCAACTGGAAGGAGTCTCCAACCCCCTAGTTTCCCAGGCTACAACCTGAGGTAAGATCCAACTCCCCAATTCTCTAGCTACAACCAGAAGGAGGCTACAACCCCCTATGTTCTCCGGCTACAACTGAAAGGTGGCTACAACCACCTGTCCTTGCCCCGTCATGACACCCTGAAGTAGAATTAGAATGATGGAACCACTGTCAACCTGTCACTATGAGATATACCGCTGTAAACCTGTACCAATAAATCTGAACCATGCATCAACCTGTACCTCAACCTGTAATCAACCTGTATCATAAACAAGTGCATCAACCATGCACCAACCTGTACCAAATAACCTGTAATCAACATGTACCTTAAAAAAGTGCATCCAACCATGTACCAAGTATGTACCAATCATGTGTCAACTACTCATCAACTATGAATCATCAATATGTACCAACATCATCAACTATACACCTCATGTGTGTGCCAACTCATCAACTACTTGTCTCAACCATGTACTCAATATGTACATCAACCAAAAGCCCTCGTCAATTTCATCATCCAAATCTGATTTGTAGCTCTGTAATAGATATGTTGTATATAATCACATTCCTACAAACCTTCCTTAACTTCAACAACAAGAGACTATCATTTTCATCAAACATTTATGTAGTCTCACATACCTAGTTTTGAAATAGTCAACAACCCTAACTTGAAGTAATCGTAACTTTGTACCTATAATGTATAAAGATATGAAACTGATACACAATGTTCTTTAGTTTTTTTTGTGCAATTCCTCCAGGTGTCACTACTTGGAACCTCTCATAAAAGGATTTATAGCAAAAATGGCATACCTTGTTGAATTCTGGCTTATTCTAGAGAGTGACCTTGTAGAGCATGCCCCACGCGGAATATTTGTTCAATTGATATGAAACTATGAAAAATAATACTAAATATTGTACCCTAACCAACACATTTGGTTTCACTGAATTTGGATCTGTTATGAAGAATTTATGACGTTTTTACCCGAAACACCTGTTTTTTACTAGTTTCAGGACTAGCCACAAACCCTATTTTCCACGGAGTGTAACTCTGAAAATACAATGACCCACAAGATGAATTTTTTACCATAGATAATTGGATATTTTTTCTCAATGGCATAGCAATTTCATGGTCTAAATCATTGTATAAAAAAAAATTATAGCGAAAATGGTGAGAAGACCTGTAAATAACATACTTTAGAAAGCACCATCAAAAACATTTATCCTTCCTTGCATTTTGGTCTTCTTTTCTTCACCTTCCCTCGGAATTTCGGCTTAGATATCCTTGGTTACCTCAGACACCTATAGATATTCAATATTCTCAAGTTTTATTAAAGTGAGAAAGCCTTGCCTCTTATTTATACTCTCCAAGTAGCTTCCTTAAAAACATCTTCTAGGTCACTTAGCCCCACTTTCCTTATTTTAGGGTTAACCCAATTCTAATTTCTCCATTAAATTTATTATTGAAATATTTTATTTTCTATTCACTTTGAATTATAATACACTCATTACTTCACTTTATTATTTACCTTTTAAAATCTCTTAAACCAGTTTGACTACTTCGACCTTTTGGGGCTTCTAGATGACATATGAGGGTCCTCCAACTTCGTAAGGCCATAACTCTCAAACCGTGAGGAGTTATGTGACGTTCCACATACCACCAGAAATGGAATGACATATATTATCCATATAGAATAGTATTATCTGAAAATATATCGTAACTGATACCATTATTCATCAAACAAACTTGGGTCCATTACCCAAACCCGGGGTCTCCAATTTCTCATGGCCATAACTCTCTAACCGTGAGGAGTTATGTGACATTTCACATACCACCGGAAATGGAATGACAAGAACTATCCATATAGGATAGTTTACCTAACAAATTCATTGTCCTTCATCTCATTATTCCATAATTAAGCATGGGTTCTCTTACTCTGCAAAGCGTCTTCCCATGAGGGATTTCACCATAAGGGGACCACTTTGGAGTTCATCCATCTTTACTTCTTATCAACCATGACAAGACAATAATGAGTCATCTTTACATCAAACAATATTGGGTCCATTACCCAAACCTTTGTGTTGTGGGGCTTTCTTCAAGGGTTGACATCAATGACAACCAACCTTAATCATCAATCTCCCCCCTTGGCATTGATGGAAACACTCTAATGCAATACTGAAATCATATCACTCATGCTCCCTCTGGAACCATGCCTCTGTCCTCTGTATCTGATAAATTTATCTCTGTCCTCTGCATCTGATAAATCTTCTCCCCCTAGAACCATGCATATGTCCTCTACATCTGATAAACCTCTCTCCCTTTGTCATCAATGGAAAAGGTATCTTTCCATCCTTCTGGTTGTTCAATGTAGACTTCTTCTTCAAGTTCCCCATTCAAAAAAACTTATTTTATGTCCATCTGATATACTTTAACATTTTTGGAGCATGCATAAGCTAAAAGTAAACAGATTGCTTCTATTCTGGCAACTAGGGAAAATGTCTCTTCAAATTCGATTCCTTCAATCTGTGCATATCCTTTACATACCAATCTAGCTTTGTTCCTTGTAACCTGTCCATCTTCATTCAATTTATTCCTGAAAAACTATTTTGTGTCGATCACATTCTTATTCTTTGGTCTTGGAACCAATTCCCAAGTGTCATTTTTCTCTATTTGACCCAATTCTTCATCCATGGCCTTATTCCAAAATTCATCCTTCCTGGCTTCTTCAAAACAGTTTGCTTCAATTCTAGATAAGAGTGCTAGGTTTGTTTGTTCTGGTGAAAAAAAATTTCTTCTAGTCTCAACTCCTGCATTTTTGTTTCCAATAATCTGATCTGAAGGATGATTCTTTTGTACTCGTTTGCTAGGTGCCTTTGGAGATACTTTCTGAACTTGCTCTTCTTCTTCTGTCGGATTATCTTCATCTTCATCTTCCTCTTCTACTTCTTTTTCATCTTCTTCTTCAAAAAGTTGTTCCATTGATTTGTTTTCTTCTTCCTTTGATTCTAGTCTACCTGTTTCATCAATTGTTACGTTGATGTTTTCCACAACTTTCTTCAATCTTAGATTGTAACACTTGTATGCTTTCCTTGTACTTGAGTAACCAACAAGTATTCCTTTGTCCATGCGAGAGTCAAACTTTCCCATTCTGCCATCTTCTCTTTTGATGTAGCATTTTCTTCCAAAAACTCTGAAGTGTTTCACATTTGTTGATCTTCCTTTCCATAGCTCGTAGGGAGTTTTATCACTGTTGTTTCTGAGCATTACTATGTTTTGAATGTGAACTATTGTATGCACTACATGTGTCCAAAATATATCTGTCAATTCGGAATCCATTAGCATTGTTCGAGACATTTCTTGTATTGTCTTGTTCTTTCATTCAACAACTCCGTTGAGATGTCCTAGCAACGGAGAATTGTTTTTTTATTCCTTGACTGTTACAGTAGTCCATAAATTCCTTTGAATTGAACTCTCCTCCATTATCAGATCTCAAACATTTGATTCTTGAATCCATCTCATTTTCAACCATTTCCTTGTAGATCTTGAAGTTTTCAAAAGATTTTGACTTGTTCTTGAGAAAGCAAACTACAGTCATTCTTGTATAATCATCAACTAATAACATAAAGTATTTTTCACCTTTTAAGCCCTTTGTTGTACTTGGTCCAACTAAATAAGTGTGCACAATTTCCAATGGTCGGGTTGTTGAATATTCCTTTGATTTGAACCTGGTCTTTGTTTGCTTTCCTTGTTGACAATGCTTGCATAAACTGTTGGTTGGTTTCGTGATCTGGAGCATTTCTCTGACTGCTTATCTTTTTCTAACTTTGACAAGGTTATCAAAATGCATGTGACCTATTCTTCTATGCCATAGCCAACTTTCATCTTCCTTTCCTAGACAACACTTTTCATTTCCAATTTCACTTAACACATATATGTTGATTGAAGTTCTTGTAGTTGTACCGACCAATTTCCCTGAACCTTATTTTCTTATCTCACACTTTTCTGAATCGAAAGTAAGTTTATGACCTTGGTCACACATTTGACTCACACTTAGAAGATTTTGTTTCATATCTTCTACTAGTGAACTTTGAGCCTATGATATGGATTCTTTAATAGAAGTAAATGGTTCACTTTATTTAGTATCCCATTTGAAAATTGCATCATTTATAATCATGGATTGCAAAGGTTTCACTATTTCAACAAACCTTCTCACAAAGTTAATCTTTCCTAAAAATGATTGCATAGATTTCTTATTATGTGGAAGAGAAATTTGTGAGATGGCCTTATTTCTTTCAGGTTCAATCATGATACCATGTTTTGAAACAATAAAACCTAAGGGCTTACCTTCAGTCACAACAAAAATAGTATTTTTAGGATTTAGGGAAATTCCATACCTCCTGCGGCGATCAAAAATATGTTTCAAATGATGAAGATGATCTTTTTTGTTTTTTGAAAAAACAGTAACATCATCCAAATATGCTACCATTGATTTATTGATCAATCCTCAAAACACTATATCCATTTCTCTCTAGAATGTGGCTCCTACATTTATTAATCCAAAAGGCATAATTTTTTACACATAATTTCCCCTTTTGGTTCTAAATGTGGTCTTGATTTGATCTGCATATGACATCAAAATTTGATTATATCCTGAGAAACCATCTAGAAGAGAAAACATTTCAAAACCTAATACACAATGCGGAATTTGCTCCATTGGTAGAACCATATAATTATCATTATCAGAAGCTTTGTTTAGATTTCTAAAGTCAATACACATTCTGATTTCTCCATTTTTCTTGTGTACTGGAACCAAATTTGACACCCACATAGAGTGGCGCATAGGAAAAATGATCGTGGCCTCTAATAATTTATGCAGTTCTTTCTTAATTTGAGGATCCATGCTTGGATGAATTTTCCTTAGCTTCTGCTACAAAGTTTTAGCATTATGTTTCAAAGGAATCACATGTTGTATGATTTAAGTGTCAAATGTTTTCCAATCACTGTATTTCCATGCAAAAATATCTTTATACTATTTGAATAGTTCAATGAATCAATTCCTTTCTTTAGCGAAACAACCATTTCCTAAATTAATATTTTGAGGATTTTTTTTAGTTCCCAAATTAATTACTTCAAACTACCTTGAATAACTATTTGTTTTACAATTTGTTACCCCTTTGAATCTATCTTGTAAATCATAGAGTTTCTCCAATCAAATCATTGATTTAGGTGTTGCATTTTCTGGCTCAAGTTTGTTTGCAGTGAAGAGACATTGATCAATATGTCATGCTACAACTTGTCTATAATAGATCCATTGAAAGTATCTTCATGTGTGAGAAAATTCAGAATTTGGTCATCATCGTCAAATACCCTCCAATTAGTGATGTTGTCTGGAACTAAAGGTCTGAAAATCAATTCAACAAAAAAATTATTAGGAGAAAAATATGTTTAAGCAATTAACTTTGAAGCAACATTAGAAAGAAAATATGCATCAACATTCAAAGATTGAGGTACAAAAATAATATTAAAAGCATCAAAATTATCAATTAAACTCCATACCTCATGCTAGTAGTTTCTTAGGAGATTAGAAATATAATGTATTGAATGTATGGCATGTTTAGTTATGATTTCATAATCATCTATTACTTTTATTTTTTATTTTTTGTCAAATCTATTGCCTTCCTGAGACCTTGAATGAGAGCCTCATATTCAACAATATTATTGGTACAATCAAACTCACGTCTTCATGCTAACAAAGTTTTTCCACCTTAAGGATATTTGAGGACACATCCTACCCTTGCACCTTCACTAGACTTGGAGACATCAAAATATAAAGTCCCTAAATCTTTATTTACATTAGAATTTACATCATTATATCCTAACTTTGTACAATTTGAAACAAAAATATGAGTACAGTGAATAATTTCACAATGCAAACTTATTTCCACAAATGGTGAAGTTTATGTAGAAAATTTTCCAAAGAGTCCAAACAATAGTTTCCAAAAATCGAATTTGTGAACATAATTGGCTCATTGGGGTCATTAGATATGTGAAAGTGTGTTTCATATGTCTTTCATGTTTGATTTTTATCTGATTTGTCCGACCATTAAATGGTAACCATAGATGTGACCAGTCAGTTGAAAAATATCCATTTAGTTTTTTACCAATCTATGCTCAAAATCAAACTATATGACTTTGTTATGTCAACCATAATAATATATATGATCTAGTGTATTTTTGGATTTGATGCTAGCCTGATTAAGACATTTTTTAATTCTCCTACAAATTTAACATTTGATCTATCTAACTGTACAATTTGTGTAATAAATATCTTAGGCTCTATGTTAATATTTTTGCAAATAGAATACGACATAACACTAGATGAAGCCCCCAATTCTATTAGAAAATTATGTACATTCTTGTTGAAAAATTAAAATGACAAAAGAAAAGGAGGTGTATGTGAACCAGATTTATCTCCAATTAAGAAAACATTAGCATTAAATAATGAATTCTGAATTGTTTTCTCCTTATCTGACGTGATTTGTAAATCTTGTATCAATTTGTTTTTATGTTGAGTCAATTTTGATAATTCATAAAATGAGATATTAGCTCTAGTCTTCTTCATATCCTCCACGAGATCATACTATAATATCATAAATCTGAACTAATTTGTTTGAGTTGAGGATTGTTTTATTTGCAGGAATTGATTTCTTGGCAAGGGATGTTGTATCTGGGGTCCCTGAAGTAGATGGAGAAACTTTGCTTATAGTTTGAGAAACACATATTTCTTTAGTTATTTCCTTTTCATCATCATTTATTATTCCATGAGAAACATCTCATATGACATTAATTGAAGATTCATTAATTTGATTCATTTCCTTCCTCATCTTCATGTTGTACATTCATCAGATTAACTACTAACATGAATTTTCTTAAATGATCTTTAGGTTATCCTCTATTATCAGGATCAAACTTGGGTAAAAAAAATTATGGATGCTTGGGAAGATCATGAGGAACACCTAGGACTGAAACAGTTCATAATGCAAGCCATAGTATCCTTGGTAAATTATCCATATTTCTCCTTGGGGATTGCCTTGGACTTCTCTGAGGAGATTGTATGGTAATTCCTTGTGAAGATGTTGGTTGAGACCCAGAAGGAGTGTGAGAAGAAATCTCTAGGGGAGATGGTGGCTTACTTGAACCAAATGTTGACTGAAAATCAATATGTGAATCTTCATGATCATTTATTCCCCTTTAGATGTTTGAAATCTAATCAAGGGGATTAGGTTAAGAGATGTGAGTAAAATCACTATCTTTGTCTTTCTTAGGATGTTTACAGTTTTCAGGAACTGTAAATTGAATAGGTGATAGAAAAATTTCCTTACTATGAGCTTTGTTAAGAACTCTTGACAAATTAATGATCATTATTTCTTCAAAAATTGCAGAATCTATAGGTTCAATCTTTGATAATGAAACAGGGTTACTTTGATATTCTAACTCATGTGGGTTTTCTACAGGAATGGGTGAATTGGACACTGTGCTTTGTTTAGGCTGTGAAATTCCACTATTAGTTTTTGGGATCCTCTTCGGAGGTGATTTGGTATGAGATGATTGTGGTGGCTTAGTCTTGAGAGGTGCTCTACCAGCCATGCATATCACTTGACCTTCCCTCTAGATCCAAACTTGTTGACGGTTGAAAAAATTCCTACCAGCAACGATGGATAATCACCCGATGGCAAGTCCCAATTAGACCTACTCTCATTTGGGATGGTGTTTTCCTCTTAAATGTCGGCTCGGTTGCCACCTAAAGAGATGTATTCAATTAATATTGATATGATTGAATAAAGTGACACTAATGTAATCTATGATATAATCTAATTTAGTCTATGTATTTAACTAAGTAATGTTAGATCTAATTAATGTATCCTAGATAGCGAGCAAATGTAATTAAAATCAAATATAGCGCCAAAAGATAAATCACTGGTTAATGAAAAATTTCCTCAACTCAGTAATTATTAAGCACATATACATGTAATATTTGTAGAATAAGTAACTATTTGAAACATCACCTTCATTCTTATATCTAATCTATCAATCGAAGAGATTTGTATTTCACAAAAAGAAATTTTATATGAAATTCATCAAATGTTGAATTTGTATAACTTACAGAAATGTTGTCACAAAAATTAAAGCATACAATTGAACAAATTTCTCCAAAATGATTCATGCCTTCAGTTTCTTATTAAAATGAACAACAATATACAAGTCTTAAGTTTGATAATTCCAACCCCCCCACACCCCCTTCTTCACCTATAGAAAAATTATTCCTTTTATAACCTCATTCACTCAAGAGTTTGAGTCAATCTTCTTCTTCTAGTCAATCCCTTCAAAGAAGGAAATTAATTGCATTATGTTACATAAAATTATTTTTTCTGATATCTCACTAATTGATTTAGTTTCCTCTAAGTCAACACCAAAATTAACATTTATCTCATATCCTCAATCTTTCAATCTCCTCCATCTTCACGATTCATGTACTTCTTTGGACATCTAGTGCTACCTTTACTCCTTTTACCTTCCAAAACATAAATAAAGTCAAATACCATTGATAAAATGAATAAATTTAGCAGGGAAAAAAAAAACAAAGAATTTTGACAATTGTCACAATATGAGCAATTTTGAGATTAATTCATGCCGAAAAACCCTCATCTAATTACTATTTGTCTCTTTATATTTCCATCGAGCCCTCATTTTCCTGATTTGGCGAATATATGCTCGAGTTATAGCTTTTAGAACCTCATGAATCAGAAGTCGTTGATCTTTTTTGGAGAGAAAAATGTGACCATAGATCTATGATCTCGGGGATTTATCCCAAATGCACCTGGGTGTTTTAACAATATATGGTTTATATATATTATGTATACAATGTTATTTGTGTGTGAATACTCTGGTAGTATAGACTTTTGCATATATGATAACCTCTTAGGGGTCAACACATAGCATAACTGAGATGTGGATTCAACTTAGATTAGGACAAGTCAGATGACACCTAGGATCCAAGTAGAACAAACCTTGGTCTAAGTTATCAACCAATATATGACGTGGAGATTAGCTGGCATGTGATAGGTTGGTGAGATTGCATGAAAAGTGGACATCCAAGATTTGGGACTATGAGAAATGTGAATTAAAGCAAGCTCTGGATATCCAAGATTTGGAAAAGTCCAGATGTAGTGGTTCCATTGAGGTAGGTCACAGTTCCACATATGGATCTATATATCCGGGATTATGAGAACTGCAAGATGTGAGAAACTTTGGATGCCACATAGAACAGGACAGGTAAGGTGACACGTGGAAGTCATGTCGGATTAGGGTAACACGTAAGATCTTGGGATAAAAAGTGGTAGGATGTGGATGAAAGAGGTTCTTGTAGTCATGATTCCATATCCAGATCTAGATGAAATGATAAAGGAAAAGGAAAGAAATGTCGTATGTGTGGATATCCATATATCCAAGACTTTGGATAGCTTCGATAATAGAAAACTTTGGATGCTCGAATATCATATGATGTGTGGGATTTGACAGGTAGATTATGTGGATTCCATGGGAATGACACGTCGAATGATGGTGGAAGAGGTTCCAATAGAGTCGCGTCAAATGGAAACGTCAGTAAGAAATCACATGATCTGGGAATGACAAGTGGCATCAAGGAGATCAAGGTTATGTCATGGGAGATCATGGTTCTGTCATGGGAGATCATGGTTCCACATCCAAGGTTCATGGTTCTCTAAAATGGGTATTATAGAAAGCTCCATATTTCTGGGATCCGAAATCCGTGATTTTTTAAAATGCAACTTCATGAAACTTTTGGATTTTTGGATCCATATGTCACGTAGGATTCGATAAGTAGGATGTCACATGGATGTTGTGCAGCACCAAGTCAAACAGAAAAATAGAAAGGTTGGGTGGTGAATATGACACATGGATGCCACATGGAAACAAGAGACACTTCATCTGCCATGTCATCAAAATAGTACAAAAACTTCCATGGGCCATATTTTTGTGTCCAAGACTTAGAATGAGAAAAGTTTTAATATCGCCATAAATCTCTCGATGAGTAGAAGGTGATGGTGACCTCAAAATCAGAAAATGATACATCTGAGTGAAGCAAAAAATGATAATATTTATCTGCACAGATCAATCTAGTGTGTGTTGTAATGAATCTTGAATTGATAATCGGATAACATCGCAAATATAGTCAAGAAATGAAGTCAAAAAGAAAAAGGAAGTCCTAAAAGTATTCTAATAACGTACTGAAGTTTATAAAATGAGAAAATCAATAGCAATCAATTTCAAAATTTAAATGGGGGGCCTTTTTTTCTACCAAAATAAATGGGATGTTGTTGTGGGTACAATACCTACCATGTTAGATCTCTATGGCCCCCTTTACCCTTTTCCACTTTATAAACTTTATTGTTTTTATCAATTTAATGTGGACCACTCATTATCATTGAAGGATGAGACAAAGAGTCCCATCACTAATCATCTATCTTAGTGCACATGTTCCCATGTGCTCAATATAGATCAACAATCCAGATCAATTGCAGACGTTGAACTTGTTGGTAATCAATATGACCTTTTGTTTCCTTTGTCCACTTATCATCAGGGGGACATGCATCACTCTGACAGCAGTTATGGAGCTTGAACTTGGGTTTGAAAAACCACCTCATATGCCTCTGCAAAATGCTTATCATTGTTTGTTGACCAACTTGTCACCGCAGGCTTGGACCCTACCATGCGGCCACCACCTATGCACGCAAACTCCACGTGGAACCACTTGACACATCCACATCACACTTCTATAACATGTCACCAGTATGAGCCCATGTCATATTTTATGTCTACGTCACAATTTCCTCCAGAGAACAAAAATACATATAGGCACCTACGTGCACACATACACACACACACACACACACACACATATATATATAGAAATTAAGAACCTATCCACCATGGTTCCCTCTAACTCAACTTTTCCATTTATGCACCTATGCCTCGGACTCCACATGGTTTCTCCATGTTGGATTTCGACACATAGCAAAATTTGTGCACCTCATCCAAAATTCGGAAATTTCACCAATTTGTAATTTTCCCCCAAATTTTTACATAGGTTGAAATTGAAATTTCATCAATTCTTTTTTAAAGCGCGTCCATACCATCATACAACTCTGTCAACACCCCATTTAGGCATTTCACACCACAAAATTCTCCACGTAACTGAACTTTGTAACCATGAATTACATAAATTGTGCCTCCATATACTCTAACATGAATGCAATTTAGGAATTTTGAGTCATCATTCCAACAACCATTGGATTTAGAACACTTCCCCAATTATTCTCCTTGAGACATTTTATCAAACACAAGGCAAGGAAACTTTAATTTCTTCATATATGAGCTAATTTCTAGCATGTACAGCCCCAGTGTTGTAACCCATAGTTATGATACCACTCGGTAACATACCCAATACCCTTTATGCTATGTCGAGGTTGCAAGGTACTCCATAACCACACCAAGTTTGCTCCATATTTATTTCTCCAATACCTTTCCTCATTGTCCTACTATTAATTAATTAATTAATGCATACAATCATGAAAATGTAGACTTATGAAAACATAATTAAATCGTTCCATGAACCATGACACCATAGTTACATATGCATGCTTATACATGAAAATAGAACTGGAAAAACTAGAAACTAATTCAATTCATAGCATAACAACATTAATTTGGCATGTTCACAAATAAATCATGATGATCCGGATTTAGGAGCAGAACGAATTGATTAAAATACGGAATACAATAAACACAGAGATATGAAGAACAACACATATATCCAGTAACAATATCTTCTATTGAATAAATGAAATATGTTGAAACTATAAAAATGCAGAACCGAAACACTTGCTCTAATGGTGGTAGCTATCTCTGAGAAGATATGTGGTGGCTACGTGCATTAGTCTGAGCATAATGATTACAATGAGGCTCTAGAGGCCTTTTTGATATTACTCATGAATGCCAAAACCCTAGACATCCAATTGACGACCTATGTTTGGCCATCTGTTTGGGGGTGGAAAGCAGTGGATTTAGTGAGCTTGGTGTCCAACAGTGATTAGAGATTTGAAAAAAATGTGTTGAGGAACTTGTTGTCCCGGTCAGAGATGATGGTCTGTGGTATCCCAAAATGGACCCACACTCGTTCGAAGAAGAGCTTGGAAGTATTTTTCATTGTGATATTCTTCTTGTAGGCTGTGAGGATGGCCATCTTCGAAAACCGATCAACTACCACAAATACACAGCCATTGCCTTGCTTGGGGGATGGAAGGCCGGACATGTAATCCATTGAGATCGATTCCCAAGGCTTCTCAGGAGTAGGAAGAAGGGTGTATAAGCCTTGGTTCTTGATGGTTGGCTTGGCAATGGCACAGGAAATGCATGATTTGATATACTTGTTGACGTCCTGTCAAATGTTTGGCCAATAAAAATGTTTTTGAAGAAAGACCAAGTTTTCTCCATGCCAAAATGTCCTACCATCCGACTGTAGTGGGACTCCCAAATCGGATTTGCACACTCGCTTGTAGGAACATAGAGATGTCTTAGATGGCATAATAGTCCATCCTGAATGTGAAAATCGGTGACAGTCACGCATGTACCCAAGAGTTGATAGGTGGTGTCAAAGTCTGGATCTTGCTGAAAAAGTTGGGGCCACTCAAATGCATCATGTCCATAGGAATGGAGCACAGTGGTGAGTGCAACCACGGGAGGTCGATTGAGGCAGTCAGGGACACAATTTGAGATCCATGTCTTATACTTGATGTTGAGATGGAACTGTTGCATGTAGGTGGACCACTTTTGATGGTGGTCGTTCTGCAATTTCCCCTATGTTTGTATGAACTGCAGAGGCTTGTGATCAGTGTGGATGATCGTCTCCTTTCCCATAATGTAATGTTTCCATTGAAGACAGGCTTGTAAATGGAATACATTTCCTTGCCATAGGTGGGGTATTTCCAGACAGTATCTGAGAGTGTCTCACTATGGTATGCCACCGAATGACCATGCTAAGTGAGAATTGTGCCTACAACATAGTAAGATGCATCAGTCTCAATCTCGAACGGTGTTGCAGATCAGGAAAGGAGAGTACTGGAGCTGAGCACAAGAGATGCTTCAGATCATCGAATGCTCCTTTTTGTTCCTTCCCCCACATGAACTTTTCCCAGCCACCACCCTTGGTCGCCTGGCTGAGGGCCCATGAAATATGGGCGAATCCCAACATGAACCGTTGGTAGAAGTTGTTCAGTCCCAAGAAGTTTTGAAGCTTGGTTAGTGTGGTCGGGGCTGGCCAGTCACGAATGACTTGGATCTTAGCTGGATCAACATGTACCCCGTGCTCATCAACAATGTAGCCCAAGTATTGTACCTTGTTCATGCCAAAAGAGAATTTTTCCAAGTTGGCATATAGCTTGTATTGTTGCAGAGTGCTCAACACCTGTTGAATATTTTGCGTGTGCTCCTCCCAAGTTCTGTTGAAGATGAATGTCATCCAAATATACCACCACAAAAGAGTTTGTGAAGGGTCTCAATACATCACCCATCACCCTCATGAAAGTGGTTAGTGCATTTCTTAAGCCAAAGGGCATGAATATCAATTTGAAGAGACCTGCTTTAGATTTGAAGGTTGTCTTCCATACATCAGTTGGTTCGATGGGAACCTAGTGGTAGCCAGACTTTAGGTCAATCTTGTTGAAGAACTTTTCCCCCTTGAGTTGGTCAAGAAGGTCATCAATCCTGGGAATTGGGTACCTGTTCCTGACTTTGATTTTGTTTAAGGCTTTGTAATCAATGCAGAGTATCCAAGTCTTGTCCTTCTTCTACACTATTACAATCGGGCTTCTGCAAGGGGAGGATTTGGGTTTGATGTGCCCCTTTTGAAGAATCTCTTGGATTTGACACCTGATTTCGTCATTTTCCATCAGCGAGAAATGATAGATGGGTCCATTAGGTAGAGGTGCACCAGGGTTCAGATCAATTGGATGCTTGACTTGGCAGAGCATTGGTACCCTGGTGAGTGAGGAGAAGATGTCTTTGTATTCTTCCATGATCTCGTCCACTTGCTTCTGCTGCAAAGAGAGGCTCTGTGTAGAGGCCACAGATGTGGCAATGACCTTCTACTTAC
This sequence comes from Picea engelmannii, assembly GCA_009831015.1. Classification (NCBI taxonomy): domain Eukaryota; kingdom Viridiplantae; phylum Streptophyta; class Pinopsida; order Pinales; family Pinaceae; genus Picea; species Picea engelmannii. The sequence continues at coordinate 127,887 of ML800041.1, forward strand.
TGTGATCATGGATCACAAAGAAGGCAAACTTCTCGGTCTGTGAAATGACCTTACTGCATTGCTTAGCAGAGATTAAAGAAATAGAGGTAGGCGGCACTACCTCTGGTATCCTATACAATTGTCTACCCAAAGTAATAATAATATTGCAGGGTCTAGAATCATACATAGCATGACACTTCCACAAATATGGTTTTCCTAAAAGAACATCACAAACTTCAAGGGGAAAACTATCACACAATACCTCATCTTTGAAAGGCTTGATGTCATAGGGAAGATGACATTGTTGGCTAACACGGAGATCTCTTCCTTGGCGAAGCCAGCTGATGGTGTAGGGTTGTGGGTGTGGTTTCATCGGCAGGTCTAGCTGCTTGAAGACCTCTACTAAGATCAGGTTCTCCTAATTGCTGCTATCGACAATGAAATGAAGCGGAGCCCCCTTTACCCACATCTATGAGTGAAAGAGGCGTTCCCCTTCCTCTAGTTCTTCTGGTTCGCTTGGCTAGACTTTGGTGGTAGAGACAGTGGCACTGTGTTCAGCATCGATGATCCGATTCCCTCCTTCAGGATTTTATTCGGAATCAGAATCGACCTCTAACACGGAAGCCTTCATCTCAGCCACGAGTGATTGCTTGGAGCGACATTCTTTAGTGTTGTGCCAAGGAAATTTATGGTAGTCACACCATTTTCCCATGTCCTTCTTCGTCTTCTCGTTTCCATTCTTATGTTGTAGCTTGGACTAGCTTTCCTGAGAGTGGCCATCTCGGCTCAGTCCCTTTCTATGTGGGTTGGGGCCACCTTTTCCCTACTTCAGTTGTGAGGAGTTTGCAGATCCAAACTCTCGCCTCTTCTACTTAAATTTATGCTCGATCTTGACAACATATCTATAAGTCGTTCCCAATAAGGAAATGTCCAAAAAATCCATTTTTGTTTGAATGTATCTATGCAGACATTCGCGGTATTTGAGCATCAGATGTTGCTCATAGTCTTTGATACCCAATTTGGTGCGCGGGGTATGGAATATATTGGTGAAATTTGGTATTGTCTGGTCCATTTCTTCACGCAAGGTGGTCCATCTGGTGTACTGGTCCTCGTAGCTTCCAACAAGGTAGTATCGTTCTTTAATGGTGTCCCAAAAGGAATCCCATGTAGGGGAAACCAAAAATATTGTAGATTCCTATACGGCCCTTTGCTCAGAGTAGGTATATTTTCCCTATCGGAAAAATTGTGGATCGAGAAATACCCTTCGAGAAGATTCAACCATTTAACTACAACATCTGCATCTATCACACCTTCAAATAATGGAATATCAAAATTTACCTGTACCTTGAAGGGGGTTGCATGGCCGCTTGATGAAGATGCTTCTCATGTGGGCAATCATCGAAGGAACTGCGCAAAGTTGTCCATCATTTCATTCCTTTGTCATGTGAGGCCTTCCTCGAGCAACATTTTAATAGGATCTCCTACTCCATCATCTTTATTTTCATCCCCCATGGGTTGTTGTCAGGCTCAACGCAGTCGATATTGCAACGGATCGATTGGTTCGAGTCCCAACTTCTTCTACCTGTATATTATCGAGGACATGCACGAAGAAAAATAAATGAAGAGCAGACCGCTCTGATACCACTGATCTGGATTTAGGATCAGAACGAATTGATTAACAGATTGAATACAATAAACACAGAGATATGAAGAACAACACAGATATCTAGTGAACAATATCTTCTATTGAATAAATGAAATAGGCTGAAATTGCAAAACTGCAGAACTGAAACACTTGCTTGAATGGTGGTAGCTATCTCTAAAAAGGGATGTGAATGCTATGAGCATCCGTCTAAGAAGAATGATCACAATGAGGCTCTAGAGGCATTTTTGATATTACTTATGAATGACAAAACCCTAGACATCCAAAAACCTAAACCTAGGATGTGAAACGCCAAAAGTCATGTGGGCCCTTATGGGTAAGTTGGTACCTCAACTTCCCGGGTTCATAACTTTTGCATATGACCTATGTTTTAGGCGCGTGACAGCCCGTTGGAAAGGTATTTCGGAGAACTACACATTACGCCATCAAACTTTGATTCCATCTATACTTTCACTGTGGTGAGCCAAAAAAACATTGTTTAGGGCTCCAAAACGGCCCTGGAAGTACAACAAGATGTGCTGACATGAAAACATAAAAAATAAGCCAGTTGGATTAGGTGAGATGCCACCAGTATCCAGCTGGAAGATGTATAGGGATTTAGACAGCCCTAGAAGTGTAGAACCCACAATTACAAAGAAGTACAGAAGAACGTGTTGAACTAAAAACGGACAAGAGGAGCCAATTGGAATAGGTGGGTGGCCACCAATATCTACCTAGATCACATGAACACTTATCTTTCTATAAATCAACCACCAATTGATAGCAAAAGAAGAACATTTAGCCCAACCCTAGACTCTTTGTTTCATTTAATCTCTTTGCAACAAATGACACCCCCAAGTTGAGGTTATGAATCCACAAGGGAGAATTTACCTATGGTTGGCTCTAGCTCTCTTCCAACAACCCAATTTCCAAAATCCATGGTATGTTAACTCTTACAACTATCCCAATCCATTATCCCTCTTTCCCCTTGGCCTACACAACCCAACAAATGAGATCCCCTTCTCTACTACATAGTCCCTCAATCTATCCCACTTCCCTCCAGCACTCTAGCATAGACTGGACAAGAAATCTCACTACTGGGATTCCAAGGATTCTCAACCATGATTAATTTTCCTCAATAACAACAATTCCTTGACACAATCATAGTTCCCTCATGGTTTTTAAGGTATCAATTTTCTCAATTTTATTAAGGTAGTAATACGATAGCTTAAGCTCATAGGGAAAACCTCCATGTAGAATGAACACAAATACCCCCTAGCATGCCCAAAATCATGGAGTATATTTACTTGCTAATGATAAACCACATGTCTTCATGGGAAGTACATGTTTCCCCTCTCTTAGAACTAATCACAAGGATTAAGGAATGATAATTAAGCAAGGTTAAGGACTTAGGATTATCAATAGTATTGTCTTCCTTTAGTCCCCTAATCCCTCTTTCTTTCCCCTCTTGTGGAATCATATCCCCCCGTTCTTTTTTCATTTTCCTACTATAGATTGTGATGTATTTTTTTATTGTCATTAAATGTTCCATTTTACATATTGCATTGTTTGAGTCTTAGCCATTTATTATGTACACATATACATTACTGGTATGAGGATCAAAACTAGGGTATTACAATAGAGCTTGAAAAGGGGTGGACTACTCATCTATAAACAAATATTTGTTCTTATCCAACCATATAATTCAAAGGACTATTGTTGGGAGTGTTATATTCTCTTCCACCTCCTTATCCCCCCTCCATCTTTCCAATGAATTTTCTACTAAGTTGTCCTGACAGGTTATGTTGAAGGGAGCTTCCAACCAACATTCACGCAAGAGACTACATCATGACATGCACATCAGAGACCATCAAGACAGATGTATTGGGGAGAGAATTCTACCATATTTTATTCATGCTTGATAGGTATTTATACAATGATATGGATGGGTGGAGCAGTTGCACCCATTCCAATTAATCATCCATTTACGCTTGTTTATCCATTATACACATGTATTTATTCACTTTAGGTTATGTTACATTCATAGGTATGATGAAATTTATGAGGCCTAAGAGGCCCCCTCAACACGAGTCTAGTCGGCAGAGCCGACTATCCCCTACAACATCTCCCCCCTCCTCAATTCCTTGCTCGCCCCAAGCAAGTGTGAAGCAACATCCTAGGTCTCTACTCTTACAAAAGATTCCTTAATGTGCATCGACCATGCATAGCGGTCTGCATAGGTAAACCAACCGCAACAGTCGCCAACAATATAGGAAGATACACGTATACAAGGTTTTTTTTTATTGGTTTCCAATGACTCTAATGACTGCATATCACATGTCCCAACTCATCGATCTACATATGATGGACTCTATTGATTTCTTGCACGACGCCACCGACTGCCATACTCACTTGCAAGTTATTCCTCCCACGAGCCATCGGGGCACTCTCTAGGGATACTCCAGTGATATGTCACACCTGGGATTTTTGTCCATCATCCAATCCTACCATTCCTTTGATTTATTTGTCACGAACCAAGGAACTATTCTTTAACTCTTCTATCGTGGGGCTCAATCAATCTACTCAATATTTTGTCATCATCTTTTCATTAAACTCTTTTTGTGTTGTCTAATGTCTCTTTCTTGAATGCCTTCAACCGCTACAAAATTTTCATATTCAAGCTCATCATCAATGCTCATTCTTTCAATGCTTATCAAATTGGTTTCTCTTCTACAAGAATTTTCTCCATCAGTTCTCAATGTTTTAATGGAAATATCAATGTTTGTATGCTCATTCGAACCTTTGCTCTGTTGTTGGTTATGTTTTTGTGTCTTCTTTCAATCTTTGGCAATGTATGGAGTCTATAATTTGTATTGCATGAAGGATGATTGACTAACTCTATTGTTAGTAAAAGAAAATAAAACATTTTCATGCATGGCTTCACTTCATGCTATCGACTAGTATCAACCAATATCGGTGAGAGACCGATCTCGTCGACTAAAGACCAATGTACATTACAATGGTGGAGGGGATTGCCAGCCTTTAAAAACTCACATTTAACCCCCTCCTTTGAACAAAATTTTAAAATAGATCTTGATGTACTAATCTACAACACATGTTTTTCTTTTCCGACTAATTGAGTTACACTCCACTAAAATATGAGTCTATTCAACCTGACTAAACTCGGACTCAACTATACGTGGACTGGGAGAGGGATATAAAATCAACTATCCACTAGACATCTTCATATAACATTTAGATAACTAACACTCCATTTACATTAAATTTCTCCATATAATAAAATTAAGAATGAAACACGATGGTCAACTTCCTCAATCTTCTCATACTTCATGTCGATGGCCAAGAATGACCTTCACTCAGATGGTTGGAGCGGTTGCACCGTACTTTAGCTATGAGGAGTTTGTAAATCCAAACTCTCGCCTCTTCTGCTTGAATTTTTGCTTGATCTCAACAGTGTATCTATAAGTCGTGCCCAATGAGGTGATGTCCAGAAACTCCATTTATGTTTGAATGTATCTATGCAGACAGTCACGGTATTTGAGCACCATATGTTGCTAAAAGTATTTGATACCCAATTTGGTGTGCAGGGTATGGAAAATATTGGTGAAATATGGTACTATCTGGTCCCTTTCTTGACGCAGGGTGGTCCATCTGGTATACTAGTCCTCGTAGCTTCCAACAGGATAGTATTGTTCTTTAATGGAATCTCGGAAGGAATCCCATGTAGGGGCAACCACAAATATTGTATATTTCTCTACGACCCTTTGCTAAGAGTAGGTATCTTTTCCCTATCGGAAAAATTGTGGACCGAGAAATACCCTTCGAGTAGATTCAACCATTTATCTACAACATCTACATCTATCAGTCCTTCAAATAATGGAATATCAAAATTTAATTGTACCTTTAAGGGGGTTTCATGGCCGCTTGATGAATATGCTTCTCCTATGGGCAGTCGTCAAAGGATCTACGCAAAGCTGTCCATTATTTTTTTCCTTTGTCCCGCGAGGGCTTCTTCGAGAAACATTTTAATAAGATCTCATGATCCATCATCTCTCTTTTTGTCCCCCATGGGTTGTTGTCAGGATCGGCGCGACCAATCTTACAACAGCTCGATTGGTTCAAGTCCCAACTTCTTGTACCCAAATCTTGTCGAGGACATTCACAAAGAAAAATAAATGAAGAGCAGACTGTTGTGATACCACTGATCCATATTTAGGAGCGGAATGAATTGATTAACAGACTAAATATAATAAACACACAGATATGAAGAACAACACATATATCCAGTGAACAATATCTTCTATTGAATAAATGAAATAGGTTGAAACTATAAAACTGCAGAACTGAAACACTTGCTCGAATGGTGGTAGCTATCTCTGAGAAGAGATGTGGCTTCTACGCGCATCTGTCTGAGAAGAATGATCACGAAGAGGCTCTAGAGGCCTTTTTGATATTACTCATGAATTCGAAAACCATAGACATCCAAAAACCTAACCCTAGGAGGTGAAACGCCAAAAGTCATGTGGGCCCCTATGGGTAAGTTGGTACCTCAACTTCTCGGGGTCGTAACTTTTGCATATGACCTTCGTTTTAGGTGTGTGATAGCCCGTTGGAAAGGTCTTTCAGATAACTACACATTACGTCATCAAACTCTAACTTTATCTACAGTTTGAATGTGGAGAGGCAAAAAAACATTGTTTAGGGCTCCAAAACGGCCCTGGAAGTACAACAAGATGTGTTGACATGAAAACATACAAAATAAGCCAGTTGGATTAGCTGAGAGGCCACCAGTATCCACCTGGAAGATGTGTAGGGCTTCAGACAGCCCCAGAAGTGTAGAACCCACAATTACAAAGAAGTACAGAAGAACGTGTTGAACTAAAAACGGACAAGAGGAGCCAGTTGGAATAGGTGGGTGGCCACCAATATCCACTTGGACCACATGAACACTTATCTTTCTATAAATCAACCACCAATTGGTAGCAATAGAAGAACATTCCTCCTAGCCATAGACTCTTTGTTTCATTTAATCTCTTTGCAACAAATACCACCCCTAAGTTGAGGCTATGAATCCACAAGGGAGAATTTACCTATGGTTGGCTCTAGCTCTCTTCCCACAACCTAATTTCCAAAATTCATGGTCTGTTAACTCTTACAACTATCCCAATCCATTATCCATATTTCCCCTCAGCCTACACAACCCAAGGAAAGAGATCCCCTTCTCTACTACATAGTCTCTCAAGCTATCCCACCTCCCTCCAACGCTCTAGCATAGACTGGACAAGAAATCTCACTACTTCCAAGGATTCTCAACCATGATTAATCTTCCTCAATAACAATAATTCCTTGACACAATCATAATTCCCTCATGATTTTTAAGGTATCAATTTTCTCAATTTTATTAAGGCGGTAATACGATAGCTTAAGCTCATAGGGAAAACCTCCATGTAGAATGAACACAAATACCCCCTAGCATGCCCAAGATCATAGAGTATATTTACTTGCTAATGATAAACCACATGTCTTCATGGGAAGTACATGTTTCCCCTCTCTTTGAACTAATCACAAGGATTAAGGAATGATAATTAAGCAAGGTTAAGGACTTAGGATTATCAATAGTATTGTCTTCCTTTAGCCCCCTAATCCCTCTTTCTTTCCCCTCTTGTGGAATCATATCCCCCCGTTCTTTTGTCATTTTCCTTCTATAGGTTGTGATGTATTTTTTTATTATCATTAAATGTTCCATTTTACATATTGCATTGTTTGAGTCTTAGCCATTTATTATATACACATATACATTATTGGTATGAGGATCAAAACTAGGGTATTACAATAGAGCTTGAAAAGGGGTGGACTACTCATCTATAAACAAATATTTGTTCTTATTCAACCATATAGTTCAAAGGACTATTGTTGGGAGTGTTAGATTCTCTTCCACCTCCTTATCCCCCCTCCATATATCCAATGAATTTTCTACTAAGTTGTCTTGACAGGTTATGTTGAAGGGAGCTTCCAACCAACATTCACGCAAGAGACTACATCATGACATGCACATCAGAGACCATCAAGACAGATCTATTGGGGAGAGCATTCTACCATATTTTCTTCATGCTTGATAGGTATTTATACAATGATATGGATGGGTGGAGCGGTTGCACCCGCTCCAACTAATCATCCATTTACGCTCGTTTATCCATTATACACATGTATTTATTCACTTTAGGTTATGTTACATTCATAGGTATGATGAAATTTATGAGGCCTAAGAGGCCTCCTCAACACAGGTCTAGTCGGCGGAGTTGGCTATCCCCTACAACATCTCCCCCCTTCTCAATTCCTTGCTCGCCCCAAGCAAGTGTGCAGCAACGTCCTAGGTCTCTACTCTTACAGAAGTCTCCTTAATGTGCATCGACCATGCATAGCGGTCTACATAGGTAAATCAACCGCAACAGTCGCCAACAATATAGGAAGATACACGTATACAAGGTTTTTTTTTATTGGTTTCCAATGACTCTAATGACTGCATATCACATGTCCCAACTCCTCGATCTACATATGATAGACTCTATCAATTTGTCACACAACGCCACTGACTGCCATATTCACTTGCAAGTTATTCCTCCCACAAGCCATCGGGGCACTCTCTAGGGATACTCCAGTGATATGTCACACCTGGGGTTTTTTTCCATCAGCCAATCCTACCATTCCTTTGATTTATTTGTCACGAACCAAGGAACTATTCTTTAACTCTTCTATCGTGGGGCTCAATCAATCTACTCAATCTTTTGTCATCATCTTTTCATTAAACTCTTTTTTTGTTGTCTAATGTCTCTTTCTTGAATTCCTTCAACTGCTACAAAATTTTCATATTCAAGCTCATCATCAGTGCTCATTCTTTCAATGCTTATCAAATTGGTTTCTCTTCTACAAGAATTTCCTCCATCGATTCTCAATGTTTAAATGGAAAGATCAATGTTTGTATGCTCATTTGAACCTTTGCTCTGTTGTTGGTTATGTTTTTGTGTCTTCTTTCAATCTTTGGAAATGTATGGAGTCTATAATTTGTATTGCATGAAGGATGATTAACTAACTCTATTGTTAGTAAATAAAAACAAAACATTTTCATGCATGGCTTCACTTCATGCTATCGACTAGTATCAACCAATATCGGTTAGAGACCGATCTCGTCGACTAAAGACCAATGTACATTACAATGGTGGAGGGGATTGTATGCCTTTGAAAACTCACATTTAACCCCCTCCTTTGAATAAAATTTTAAAATAGATCTTGATGTACTAATCTACAACACATGTTTTTCTTTTCCGACTAATTGAGTTACACTCCACTAAAATATGAATCTATTCAACTTGACTAAACTCAGACTCAACTGGACGTGGACTGGGAGAGGGATATAAAATCGATTATCCACTAGACATCTTCATATAACATTTAGATAACTAACACTCCATTTACATTAAATTTCTCCATATAATAAAATTGAGAATGAAACAAGGTGGTCAACTTCCTCAATCTACTCATACTTCATGTCGATGGCCAAGAATGACCTTCACTCGGGTGGTTGGAGCGGATGCACCGTATTTCAGCTATGAGGAGTTTGCAGATCCAAACTCTCGCCTCTTCTGCTGAAATTTATGTTCAATCTCGACAGTGTATCTATAAGTCGTGCCCAATGAGGCGATGTCCAGAAACTTCATTTTTGTTTGAATGTATCTATGCAGACAGTCGCGGTATTTGAGCACCATAGGTTGCTAAAAGTATTTGATACCCAATTTGGTGTGCAGGGTATGGAAAATATTGGTGAAATATGGTACTATCTGGTCCCTTTCTTGACACAGGGTGGTCCATCTGGTGTACTAGTCCTCGTAGCTTCCAACAGATAGTATTGTTCTTTAATGGCATCTCAGAAGGAATCCCATGTAGGGGCAACCACAAATATTGTAGATTTCTCTACAACCCTTTGCTAAGAGTAGGTATCTTTTCCCTATCGGAAAAATTGTGGACCGAGAAATACCCTTCGAGTAGATTCAACCATTTATCTACAACATCCGCATCTATCAGTCCTTCAAATAATGGAATATCAAAATTTGCATGTACCTTGAAGGGGGTTGCATGGTCGCTTGATGAAGATGCTTCTCCTGTGGGCAGTCGTCGAAGGATCTACACAAAGTTGTCCATCATTTTGTTCCTTTGTCCCGCGAGGGATTCTTCGAGAAACATTTTAATAAGATCTCATGATCCATCATCTTTATGTTTGTCCCCCATGGGTTGTTGTCAGGATCGGCGCGACCAATCTTGCAACAGCTCGATTGGTTCAAGTCCCAACTTCTTGTACCCAGATCTTGTCGAGGACATGCATGAAGAAAAATAAATGAAGAGCAGACTGCTCTGATACCACTGATCCATATTTAGGAGTGGAACGAATTGATTAATAGACTAAATGAAATATCTTCTATTGAACAACACACAGATATGAACAACACCACATATATCCAGTGAACAATATCTTCTATTGAATAAATGAAATAGGTTGAAACTGTAAAACTGCAGAACTGAAACACTTGCTCGAATGGTGGTAGCTATCTCTAAGAAGAGATGTGGCTTCTACATGCATCTGTCTGAGTAGAATGATCACAAAGAGGCTCGAGAGGCCTTTTTGATATTACTCATGAATTCAAAAACCATAGACATCTAAAAACCTAACCCTAGGAGGTGAAACACCAAAAGTCATGTGGGCCCCTATGGGTAAGTTGGTACCTCAACTTCTTCGGGTCATAACTTTTGCATACGACCTTCATTTTAGGTGTGTGATAGCCCGTTGGAAAGGTCTTTCAGATAACTACACATTACGTCGTCAAACTCTAACTTTATCTGCAGTTTGACTGTGGAGAGCCAAAAAAACATTGTTTAGGGCTCCAAAACAGCCCTGGAAGTACAACAAGATGTGTTGACATGAAAACATACAAAATAAGCCAGTTGGATTAGCTGAGAGGCCACCAGTATCCACCTGGAAGATGTGTAGGGATTCAGACAGCCCCAGAAGTGTAGAACCCACAATTACAAAGAAGTACAAAAGAACGTATTGAACTAAAAACGGACAAGAGGAACCAGTTGGAATAGGTGGGTGGCCACCAATATCCACTTGGACCACATGAACACTTATCTTTCTGTAAATCAACCACCAATTGGTAGCAAAAGAAGAACATTCCTCCCAGCCATAGACTCTTTGTTTCATTTAATCTCTTTGCAACAAATACCACCCCTAAGTTGAGGCTATGAATCCACAAGGGAGAATTTACCTATGGTTGGCTCTAGCTCTCTTCCCACAACCCAATTTCCAAAATTCATGGTCTGTTAACTCTTACAACTATCCCAATCCATTATCCATATTTCCCCTCAGCCTACGCAACCCAAGGAATGAGATCCCCTTCTCTACTACATAGTCTCTCAAGTTATCCCACTTCCCTCCAACGCTCTAGCATAGACTGGACAAGAAATCTCACTACTGGGATTCCAAGGATTCTCAACCATGATTAATTTTCCTCAATAACAACAATTCCTTGACACAATCATAATTCCCTCATGATTTTTAAGGTATCAATTTTCTCAATTTTATTAAGGTGGTAAAACGATAGCTTAAGCTCATAGGGAAAACCTCCATGTAGAATGAACACAAATACCCCCTATCATGCCCAAGATCATAAAGTATATTTACTTGCTAATGATAAACCACATGTCTTCATGGGAAGTACATGTTTCCCCTCTCTTAGAACTAATCACAAGGATTAATGAATGATAATTAAGCAAGGTTAAGGACTTAGGATTATCAACAATATTGTCTTCCTTTATCCCCCCTTAGCCCCCTAATCACTCTTTCTTTCCCCACTTGTGGAATCATATCCCCTTGTTCTTTTGTCATTTTCCTTCTATAGCTTGTGACGTATTTTTTTATTATCATTCAATGTTCCATTTTACATATTGCATTTTTTGAGTCTTATCCATTCATTACGTACACATATACATTACAAGTATGAGTATCAAAACTAGGGTATTACAATAGAGCTTGAAAAGGGGTGGACTACTCATCTATAAACAAATATTTGTTCTTAGCCAACCATATAGTCCAAATGAATAGTGTTGGGAGTGTTAGATTCTCTTCCACCTCCTTATCCCCCCTCTATTTATCCAATGAATTTTCTACTAAGTTGTCTTGACAGGTTATGTTGGAAGGGAACTTCCAACCAACATTCACACAAGAGACTACATCGTGACATGCACATCAAAGACCATCAAGACAGATGTATTGGTGAGAGTGTTCTACCATCTTGTATTCATACAATGATATGGTAATTATACAATGATATGGAGTGTTGGAGCGGTTACACCCGCTCCAACTAATCACCCGTTTGTGCTCATTTATCCATTATACACATGTATTTATCCACTTTAGGTTATGTTACATTCATAGGTATGATGAAATTTATGAGGCCTAAGAGGTCCCCTCAACACGGGTCTAGTCGGCGGAGCCGACTATCCCCTACAACATTTGCCCCCTCCTCAATTCCTTGCTCATCCCAAGCAAGTGTGCAGCAATGTCCTAGGTCTCTACTCTTGCAGATGTCTCCTTGCTATGCATCGACCATGCATATCGGTCTGCATAGGTAAATCAACCGCAACAGCCGCCAACAATATAGGAAGATACACGTATACAAGGTTTGTTGATATTGGTTTCCAATGGCTCTAGCGACTGCATATCACATGTCCCAACTCCTCGATCTCCATATGATAGACTCTATCGATTTCTTCCACGACGCCATCGGCTGCCATACTCACTTGCAAGTTATTCCTCCCACGAGCCATCGAGGCGCTCTCTAGGGATACTCCAGTGATATGTCGTGCCTGGGGGTTCTTTTCCATCAACCAATCCTATCATTCATCTTATTTCTTTGTCACTGCCCAAGGAACTATTTTGCAACTCTTCTATTGTGGGGCTCAATCAATCTAGTCATTCTTCTGTCATCATCTTTTCACTAAACTCTTTTTTTGTTGTCTAATGTCTCTTGCTTGAATGCCTTCAACCGCTACAAAATTTTCATATTCAATGCTCATTCTTTCAATTCTTATCAAATTGGTTTCTCTGCTACAAGAATTTCCTCCGTCGGTTCTCAATGTTTTAATGGAAAGCTCAATGTTTGTATGCTCATTTGAACCTCTGCTTTGTTGTTAGTTATGTTTATGTGTCTTCTTTCAATCTTTGGCAATGTATGGAGTCTATAATTTGTATTGCATGAAGGACGACTGACTAACTCTATTGTTAGTAAAAGAAAACAAAAAATTTGCATGCATGGCTTGACTTCATGCTATTGACTATTATCAACCAATATCGATAAGAGACCGATCTCATGAACTAAGGACCAATGTACATTACAATGGTGGAAGGAATTGCCTACCTTTGAAGACTCACATTTAACCCCCTCCTTTGAATCAAATTTTAAAATGGATCTTAATGTACCAATCTACAACACATGTTTTACTTTTCCGACTAATTGAGTTACACTGCACTAAAATATGAATCTATTGTATAGGCTTTTCCTATACAAGCAATGCATTTCGACCTTTTCTTTTTCAACCTTTGAATTCATCATAGGTTCCACCTCGTCTTGGTGAGTTGCCTCACCACTCCAAGTTGATTTATTGCACTCTTTGGATGGTGCAGCCATTTCTTTCGAAGTTCAGCTTTGCAATTACTTCGACACGCCTGTCTGTCATTTATATTCCTTTATCCATTATACACGTGTATTTATCCACTTTAGGTTATGTTACATCTATAGGTATGATGACATTATGAGGCCTAACCCGACTAGACCCTACAACAGGTTCTTTACCTTTGGTGAGATCTTTGCTTCATCCCACACTAATTTCAAGAAATGACAATGAAGGAATAGGTGGTGTACACTCTTTCCATTTTCCTTACATAACATACAAAAACTAAGGCCTTTCTAGGTTCATTTTTGTATAAGTCAATACTTTGTTTGAGATTACAAGTCACATAAAAACTTTTGTTTTTAGCGGGGCTTAGATGTTCTATACATATTCACACCACCATCTTCTCTCCTCACTTGGTCCAAGGGAAGAGGCCATTGAATCACCCATCTTGGTTGTGTAATAACATCTAGTAGGCCCTTAAGAGTGAAAACTAGCTTAGTTTCATCCTCCCTCAACCTTGAAGAGGCCTTTAAAATTTCTTGTATAAAAATATTACATTCTTCACCCAATATACCCTCTATTTCTAAAGCTTAGGCACTCTTCCATCTCAATGACCTCATATTTTCTACCTCGTGATCATATACATCAGCCAAGGTAAATAATTCTCTCTCAATTCGGGTCCTCCTGAGATCATCAAATAAATTCTACATTTATTTTCCTCCTATGTAGTGATCCAACCCTAGACTCACATTTTGCACATTTTCAATCCTCCATCCCAAGAAAATACCTACAAGAGAGGGTAGGCCAACAACAACGCTTTCTAGGAGATTGACCCACTATTGAATTTTTTAAACGGGTTCCTTATCCGAGCTTCCATAAACAATGGGATTATTTATTTCTTCTCCATTACTCTTTGCCAATAACTATCAATAGTTGTCAACCTACATAAACTCTTGGTAGCTAGTGCTTTCCCAAAAAGGAAAGGGTTTTTAAGACCACATCCTCCAACACTTTTTGGCATGGTCAGTGTACTCCTCTAGGAAACAATGGAGGTGCCCTTTTTTCTTCTTCTTACCCACATAAAATGAAAACAAAACTTCTGGATTTTATTTATAACCAATTTTGGAACAAAAACAATTGAAATCTACTATAGAAGATTGGCCTCTAGAACAAATTTCAATAGGTTGAGTCGTTCCCTCAAGGATAGTCATATGTTGCACGAAGTTTTGATTCTCTTTTCCATTTTGTGAACAAAACACATCTAGTCTTTGTGTCCATATGCATTTGGTTTTAGTTCAAACCCTAGGTACTTTATGCTTGAGTCTAATAATTGAATTTGTTAGGGTATAATTTCCCTGATTGCTTGTTCATGCCATGTGGTAGCTTTGTTGAAGAGGAAAAATGATTTTTGAACATTTATCATCATCCATGTTGCTTTACATTCGACTTTTAACACTTGAACAAAATATTTGATATTATTGTGCCATCCCCAAACATAATTACATCATTCACAAATAGCAGGTGAGTAGAGCTAAGTTGTCTTGAAATGATCTGAATCTCCTTCACTCCCATAGATCTCTTTAGGTGATTGTTGTAGCAATATATCCCTTAAACATCCAACAAGAACAAAAGGGGAGAGAGTGGGCACTGTTGGGTATGTGTTATATTCTTTTGAATCGGGAAACATGTCACATTTTTCGTATCGCCTTGATTTTTGTGTCCATTGTTGGGCGGTTTTTCGGCACATGGTTTTTGTCGATGGTTTTCTATTTCCGGTTAAGGAATTAGGGTTGTTGACTAATCCAAGTCATTGGGTTAGGGTTTTGGATGTCGTTGACTCCTATATGTATATTGTATTGTAAACAGTGTATCACTATGAATGAATATAGAATATGTTGGTTTTCCTGGTTTGGGTTTCCAGGGGAAAAATCTATGTGTAATGTGTGTATTTTCCATTGTATCGTTTATGTTCTTTTATTGAAAATCTATTTGCAGTAAAATATTGTATAAGGTTAAAATCTGCAAGCACCTATGTCTTAACCCGGGGACTTGAAAAAAGTATGAGGAACCATTAACTAGAATAATGAAGGTGATGGAGTACAAGCAAGCTTCTATCCACTTAATAGTTGGGAGAGGAAAGCCAACATGAATCATGATTAATTTAAAGTAAAGGTTTCTTACCTAATCGTAACCTTTTGAGAGGTCTAGCTTGATTATGAAAATTGGCTTCTTATTTGGCTTTCACTGTGTGTAGTGCCTCCTACACGATCCCCATTGTGTGATAAATCTTCCTTAGGCTTAAGAAACAAATTTTCCCCTAGATGTTTCTTTAGACAAGATTGGATTGAGCCTAGTTGCAATTAACTTATCTATACTCTTGTAGATTGCATTACACTAGGCTATGGGTCTAAAATCCTCAAAGGATATAGGGAGATTCTTTTATCTATTACTACCAGGGAAGTGGCCTTGTAGAGACCCATGCTACTTCCATATTTTCTCAACTCTTCAACCACCTTAAGTAGATCCATTTCAATTAATTCATAGAATCCCATGAAGAAATCAATTGGAAGACCACTTGGACCAAGGAATTTATCATGTTGAAAGGAGTAAAGCACAATTTTAGTTCCTCCTTGCTTCATTCTTCAAAATGGCATTTCCTCTTGATTTACAAAATTAGGGAAGAATTGTGATATAGCCACCACCTCTAGTATGTTATCTTTTAGGGGATCTTTAAATAAATCTTCAAAATATCTTATCTCTTCCTCAAATAAGTCCTTGGAAAGAGGATTCCATGTCCCCATTCCCCTTCTTCAACTTCCATATGGTGTTATGGCCACATCTTATGTTTGTGTAATTTTGAAAAATCCATTCATTTTCATCTCCTTATTAAATTCATACTACTCTCCTTTCGATTCTCCATTTTTACTCCTCTATTTTTAGTAGTTCCGTTTTTTCTTCTTCCAATTATTTCAAATCTAGTTGCCCTTCTTAAGAAAAAACATCTCTCACTAATATATTTATAGGTCAATTCCAACTTCCCTTCTACCTTCAAAAGTGCTTCCTTGGATTCCTTGAACTTTTCATGAACCCATTTCATTAATTCTTTTTTCACCTTTTCTATATTATCATGCATTTGTTGTATAGTATAATCCTCAGTATTCTCATGAACTGATTCCCATATATGGTGTATCATTTCCTTATAATATTTTTTATCAATCCGAGAGGGATTGTATTTGAAATGTGTTGGGATTCCCATCTCTTTGTTCCATTTGAAGTACAATACATCATATGATCAAATGATCCTCCAATTCTTGTTTAGTATCTAATCCTCCAAGCTCCCTGCAATAGTGATGTTAGTCCTTAACTTTGTTTTTGACTGTTGGATATCCTTAATACCCATTTTTCATGATTTTTGTTAAACTTTGTTTCTTCCCTTTCTTGGCTTGAAAGCATGTTTTCATTCTTTTATGCACATTTTAAATGTTTTTAAGTGTTTAAAAGTTAGGATATGATATAAAATAATTTCCATCACACCACTTGTACTTTTCCCTCGTTTAAATTTTCAAATTTGCCAAAGTCGAAAAGGCGCTACAAGAATAGCGTTATTCTTGCAGCGCGATTAGTAATGATATTTATGCATGTGGAACCTTCCCGAGATCGTGTTTTAATGCCCAAAATCATTGCTAGAGGATCTACATATCTCTGTATGATCTATATCAGGTTATGATTCTCATGATGAAAGCTAACTCGAAGGATCGGGTTGCACTCACCACCATGACATCAAATCACCACACCCGATTATTATTCCATATGTATGAAATCATAATCCCCCTATTTTTAGTATGTCTATCATTCTATACATGCTTTGTAGGTAAATGGATAACTCTCAGACTTCAACAACCTTCGAAAGTTGGTGATCAAACCCTCGACATTCTCAAAAAAATTCTACAAAATTGTATTAGTGTCATGGCGGCCAAAAAGAGTGGGCAGATAACTAGGTTGGACCCAGAAGGGACAGAATTACTCGAAGCCTTTCCTCAGATGGCACAGAAGTTTAAGATGCAAGCTGGTTCAAATTCTTCTCGACATTTCAGGGTCATGACGAGCATATTTCTATGATCTTTGCACAAAATTTTGATGGTTTCGAAAATGTGGTTGGTAAAATCCTCATGCACGTGACAGAGCATTCCATAGCTAAAGCTTGCAAGTTACTAGTATATGGGGAAATATGGTGGAAGAAAGAAAATTTAGCTATAGAGTTTGTAAATCATTTTTTAATTCCAGAAAAGCAAAACCCCAATTGGAGCCAAGGCATCCCACACAACTGAATGAGAAAAGAATGGCATACTGCTCTGTTGATCATTCACAGGTACATTACCTACGAAGGAAGATTTTCTCTAGTTCATCTTTATCATATTAGACTGTTAATTCATGTGAATGGTGACTACCCTCTTAATCTACCTTATTTCTTATTGAAAATCCTATCTAAGATGTCTAATAGGATTCAGTCACATCCTGCAACAACAAAGAATAGTCTTTTTAATCAAGGTCTGATCAAAACGTTGGTAATATTTTCTTTAAATGAAGTTCAGAGGTCTTGGGACTGGTTAATTCAGTCATTAAAACCTAAAAAATGAGAAACTAAGTCTAAAACTGTTAAGGAGAAGAAACCTAGAAAAGGTAAAAAGGCCTCTCAAGCTACTGATGTTTTGGTGAAAGAAAACTCCCCTGCAGCCAGGATAACTCGTGCTGGTAAAAGAAAGTTACAGACACAGCAAGCAATTAGTGATTAAAAAACTTAAAATTGATGAAGAGATTGATGTCCAATTTGATCCATACATCAAAGAGGAACCTGGTGAACCCAAATATTACACCACAATCCCAGTCCAAAGTCCATCTAAACAGAAGAAACAGTCTACTCAAAAAAAGGTTGCAAAGGGTAAGAAAATAAGCAAGAAGAAGAAATTGGTATCTAAATACCCTAAAAGAACTACTACCAAGGTTGCAAACAAGTTTAGGTTGAATTCAAAGGCTTTGTTTCATCCTTATATCAAGAAGAAGAACCTTATTATTATTGAAGATAATTCAGAAGACATTATGAAAGAAAGAGGTTAAAAAATAGACCCTTGCATCTTCTTCACACAGGTTAGAGGAGGAATTTGAAGAACAGAGAAAAAAATATGAGAAAGGAAAACAAATTGCATAGTGTTCAAGGAGACATGTAACTAGGGAAACCAAAAAAACAGTTTCAGTCACTGAATCTACACTCAAAGGCACATATGTAATTGATGATGAGAAATAATATTCCTTTCCAAAAATAAACCAATTACAGGGTTTTCTAGAAATTGAAAAATCAAAAAGTGTTGAAGGAGAGGGGTTTGGTAGTGGATCATCTTCAAAGTATGAAATTAAATTGAGAAATCCCCCAACCTCCATTGACCTAAATCTACCTGCTCCATTTGAAGAACACCCAGAGTTCAAGATGAACACAACAGAAAGAAGAAAAGACAGAAATCAAATACAGGAAATACTTTGTTTTTCATGTTTTAGTCCTTATCTTCAAGAGCAGTTTCTGAAACGATGGAGATGAATTATTTGAAAAAAAAAAAGAGGTTTTTGTTGGGAACGGGCCCCTTCACAAAAACCTCTCTCAGTTATTACATATCTATCATAGTTTAAGAGGTTCGAATATATCTTTGAGCCCTATTTTTCAGAGATTTCACAATAAATGATTGCTTGTTTTAGTGACCAATTTTTGGTGAGGTTTCAAAGAATATGGAGATGAATTTTTGGAAACAAAAGGAGCTTTTTGTTGGGAACGGGTCCCTTCACAAAAATCTCTCTCGTTTTTTACACAGCTATCACATTTTTGGAGATACGAAGAGATTTTTGGACCCTATTTTCAGAAATTTTCCATATTTATTTTCCTAAAAAATCTCATGGACAACAATTGACAAGCCACTTCATCAATTTGACTTAGAGATCATATTTGATCTCCTCCTTGATTATTTGAAACAAGAAACTAAATATAGATGAGGAGGTTTTCAAATCCATTTATTTTAGATCTTGATAAATATGTATTCTTTCTATATAAATCGAGGAGAAGGAGAAGTTATGGGTCGATCAGTTGGAAAATCAAGGGCTATTTTTGTAAAGACTCCACTGTAAGACAAAGACAATATTTTCATATTGGCACTAAATGGAAAAGGCATTTTGATGGTCAGATCTTCTTTTCATATTATTATCTTTTTCTTTTCTTACTTGAATGCATTTATTCTGTTGCAAAGCATATGATTTCTTGATTGTGAGTAACACAGTGAAAATTTTACTGTTTTTGTTCATAATTAGGATTGTTTTCAAGTACTACATTCTTATTTCTTAATGATATTTGGGAATGAGAAATCCATGTGTGAGTTGAAAAATTCAATACTCATATATCTTCCTTTCTTTATTTACTTTATCATCTGATCTATTAAAGTGTCTGTCATTTAATAAGCCGGTGAGATGTTTATTTGCCTTTTACATTGAGTTATATATTTTTATTGTATCCTTGAGCCAATTTTCAACCATTTTCTAAAACCTATTCAGAAAACCCTTTATAAAAATACCATTGCAATAACTTGATGATGCCCTAACTTGCCCTCTCATAGTCAAGTGCAACTTTAGGGACTAACAAGTGGTTTTGATAATAGAAACCCCTCCAATATTTTTTCCTACCCCTTATCCCCTCTCATATTATTACTCCACATAGGGACTAGCTATATTGGTTCTTTATCACATAGCCCATTATCTTCAAGTTTTTGAGAGATACTATGCCAAGGAATCTACTCTTCTCTCTTCCTCCATATTTCACCATCATTCACATATGATGGCTCCTCATATGAGGTTCTTTCCTTGAAATTTTTGTTTATTTAACAAAGCTTCTTGATATTCCTTTCTTGATAAATAGGGTACATATATGTTCACAAGTGTGAAGTTCTTATTGAGATCCTCTAAAAGGAGTTTTACGAAGATGGTAGAGTTAAGGAAGGAGGTCTCCAATATCTCTATTGTGTCTTTGCATCGTGTCACCAAGCCTCATTATCTTCCTTTAACCCCCAAAAATACAAAGTGTCGTCCTTGAAATAAATTGATTAAAAACCTTTTAGCTTCCTCGCCTCCTATCATAATTTATTGTACCAATAAAACATCAAGTTAATACTTCACCATTACACTCCAAATAGATCCTTTTTTATGGGTGATCCAAACCCATGTAAATCGAGAGAAAGAAAAAACATTTTTAACCCTTAGGGAGGCCTTCCCTACTCCGAGGACCCCAATGATGTTGTTTTCTTGGCTCATTGTATTTATTTTTTTAGTGCTCCACTAAGCTAGAGCAAGGAAATATCTTCTTCCTTGTGTTGATTAGGAAGAAGCATAAGTTTGACCATCATCCAAACCTCCTCAATAACTTGACTTTCTTCATTTTTCCTCACCATTGACCTTAAATTATACTCCTTCCTAGCACTAGGAAAATATTCTACATTGGAATTTTGAGAAGTGATCACTCATTATCCCCAATTGTATGTTATTAACATAATTTAAATTTTTCATAAATTTAAAAATAAAATTTGAATTTATAGATAGTTAGGTTTTATTAAAATTTTGAGGTTTTTATACTTTGTAAATAACATTTGAATAAAGGTTAGAAGTAGATTAGTTTTAAAATATTATAGGAGTTTGATATATTTTAGTTTTATAAGGTTTTAACTATGCTCTCATTATCCCCATTTGTATGTGTTGTAACATAATTTAAATTTTTCATAAAATTAAAAATAAAATTTGAATTTATAGATAGTTAGGTTTTATCAAAATTTTGAGGTTTTTATACTTTGTAAATAATATTTAAATAAAGGTTAGAATTAGATTAGTTTTAAAATATCATAGGAGTTTGTTATATTTTAGTTTTATAAGGTTTACACCTTGCTTAAATTGATTTTTTTATTATAGTTTTTCTGTAAATTGTTATTATTATTAGTGTTGACTTTTGTTAAATAAAGTTATTATTAAAGTTTATTAGAAACTTTCGTATGATTTAATTTTAAATAGTTTCATTTTTAGTGTTATACTAATAAAGTGCATGTTTTATGACAGGATTGATCGCGTGATCATGAATTTCGATCAATTGACCTTAATGAACTGCAGGCCCCCTCCCTGCGTCCTCGACGATTAACAAAAGGGAGGGGGGCCACAAAACTCAACCAACGTTAAAGCTTTTATGTCGTGTCGCGCATCCATTAATTGCCACCCCACCCACCCTTTGTCTATGGTTAGCATAACCATATGGGACCCCCCCACACACACAATCAGCATTGGATTGACGCGTGCTCCAGATGACGACAACATGCGGAAAAGGTGAAAAGTAAACTTTTATTTAAATTTAATTAAAGTCGCCAATTAAAATCCACCTTGCATTCAATTTCATTTTTAAAAAATAGGTAAAGGTAAACTTTGTTGGTTATTGTTGGATTTACGAAAGGTTTCAAACACCAATAACACAATCTAGTTTGCCAGCATCATCCACCATTCCAGATCCGAAGTAAATCCTTTCACGGGTAATTCAAAACGTTTTTCTCATCCAACTTTTCATTTTCTAATATGGAGTCATCTAAATCAACCAAACTTGAAAAACCATTGACTATAGAAGAAGAGGATTTGGTTGATAGAGACAAAGATATTTTCGACCCAATCCTATCATTTGAGTCTATTTGAAATTCAACAAGTAGCTCTCCAAAGTTTTAGGGATTTAGTTGACCATTACCATGTTTGGGAATCCGATCTAGCTAAATTTTAGTGCCCCAAGTATATGATTTTTCCAAGTTTGTGGCCTGGTTTGCTTCGAACTACATTTCCTCTAAAAGAACAATCATCTCCAAAGATGGGTATGTACTAATTGAGATAACTCCCCAATCAATTTCTAAAATGTTAATATGGCCATTAAACCCTGACAGTGAAACACTAAATGAAATTGTATTGACCAAATGTTTCAGAGAATTAAACCCTCAGGATAGAGTTTCCCTATTACAGTCTTATTTGTGCAATAATCTTGATGTTCCCATGGATGGTGTTACTCTTGAATCTAGCCTATTTCTTGAAATCCCAAGACAAATTATCTCTATGATTTTAGGAAAGGATAATGACCTTGTGGTTGATGAGTTTGTATTAGGGAATATTATGTAAATTTGTCCATTCATAGTCAAACCCTTGATCAAGTTCAATTATGCCCAATTTTTAGCTGATCAAATCCATCATCAACTGTCATAGTTTGAAAAACTCATAAGTTTCATATATCAATCCTACCTTGTTCACCTCTTTTTGTTTTCTCCAGCCATTCATTTTTCACATCTTGGACTAAAAATTGAAGATGACATTGGTAACCCAATCTCAGTCATTCATTGGACCTCTCTAATTAAGAAGAAGGCTCTGAATGTTGGATTCTCATAATATGTTGAGAAATTCATGTCAAAATCTTATCAGATCATACATTATGAGATTCCTCCTAGAGTCTTTCCAGAATGTAGAAATTTATTACAACTAAGTTCAGACAAGAAAGTAGGAGACTGGCACATTTTTTAGAATTACACTGAAATTAGAGTCTATGGTTATGAACTTCAACCTTTTCTTTTACCTATTTTCTTGACTCTTGGAATCTTTGCACTGGAATACATTAGGCAGAGACTAAACTTAGATCGCATTCATTTTATCTCAAGAAAATACAAGGCCATTTTTAAATTGAGAAAAGATTTAGGACATTTTATTGTCAATACCAAATCATCCTTACAGGTAACAACAAAGTTTCTCTCATATATGGTATTTCAACATGGAGAAGCATGGATGTATGATCCTCGTGCTGTAATTTCCTAAAAAATGATTACACATGGACAAACACCGTATCACCACCAGCAAAAGACAATTGGAAATGCTAGAAAACCAGAACAATTGGGAAGATGTGTAGAGAATTTTAAAAATCTAGGGAAAAAATCTAGAGCAATCTTCAAAATATCTAGTTAAAGAGACCATCAGCAATTTGAGAAAATTCATAAGTGAAAGACTACAGGATTATCTTCAAAAATAACAAATACTGAAGAAGAAAGATTAGCAAAGAGATAGAAAACAGAGGTACTTGATGAAGAGGAAGATCAAGAATTACAAGAAGAAGTAACACCAGTGGACAAAGGACCTGATGTGATTGTAGAAGTATTATCATCAGAGAATCCCAAGGGTATAGAGGGTCAAAATGAAACAGAACCAGTGAGTACAGATCAAGCAAAGAAGATCGATCATGTTCATCACTTCATGGACATCAAGAAAATGGGTTCAAATATTAAACAAAACATTCTACCTATGATCTTTGATCACGAGAAATCCCAAACCATAATTTTGTCTGATGTGGATTATGAAAAAGTTAGACTAAATATAACAGTACTAGAGTCAAAAGACCAGAAAAAGGTCACAAAAGTGTCCATCGATCTTAATGTAGTTCACCCACTAGATAAAATGGATCTGCATGGACAAACTGGAGAGATGTTAAATAGATATATAATGATATCCACTCTTGGAATAAAAAAACTCCAAGCCATAAATGAAAATATTAGAGAGCAACGAAAAAATGAAAGCTTAGCCAATAGGACTAAACCGATAAGAGTGGAAGAATTGGAACAGTGGACAATGGACCTAGGAGCTAATCCATTGAATGCAACATATGTGCAGGCTATCATGAAAACAAAAGATACAGAGATCCAAGCACTACAGAAAAGGCTCAAAATCCTTGGGATTGAACATGTCCAAACACCAGAGTTACAAGCTATCCAGGAAGAAAAGGAGCAGCTTCTAAAGAAAATGGTACAAATGGGAGAGCAGATTGAATTGTATGAGAAACATATTGAAATTCTGAAAGGTGGGTCATCTTCATCTCAATCAACAGAGTCAGAAAATCCAACAGCTGGATTATCAAAAGCATTAGCAGACCTGAAACTGAAGGGAGTTGAAATTGAAAAGTTGAAGAAAACAATTTCAACACAGAATGAAGAAATCAAGGATAAGGATAAAGTTATTGGAGAATACCATAAGTTGAAAACTAATATGCTAACATACATGGAGAAAATGAATAACAAGTTGTCTGGAAAACCATATATGATAGGGGCTAGACACATCATTTGGGATGAAATCATTAATGAAGTTGGCAATATTTGGCATTACTTCAAGATAGTTGATGAAGAAATCATTTTGACAAAGGAAGGAGATGACACTGAAAAGAAAGCATTCTGAGAATTAGGAACCAGACCTCGCGTTGCTACCAGAGTTATTAAGTTCCTCAATTCCAATCCCAGTGAAGTATTGGAAAGTAAAGGTGTCAAAGTCAGAACTATGATGGTTATGGAGGCGGAAAATATTTTCACCAAAAGAAATTTACTTTAGTAAGCTCAGAACAAATGTATATCGGTGAAGAGAAACATTGAGTCATTCACCCACAAATTTGAAAATCGAGTAAATATGCGATTGCCTTCAACATGGGATGAAAAAGGGAAGCTTCTATCTTACGAAATTTATAAAAAGAATTTATTCATAATCAGAGAGAGTGAAGAAAAGTTCAAAGGAATCGCTAATAATTTGAGAGCACATACTATTATAGATTTACTCATAGATGATTTTTATCTTCTACAAAAAATCAAAAATTTGTTTTCAAGTCCTCCTACATAGAAAAATACATTGAGCTAGACATCGCATACAGGAAAATGAAGTCATTCAAGTATCCAACAAGTGAAACTTGGAAGCTTCTCCTCCAATTGTTTACTGAATGAGTCATCAAGACAATTGAAGAAAATTAGGGATCTCAAATCATATCTTCCAAGTTTTTCTATTTTTGGAAAGTCAAATATTTCTTTGTATACGAAAGGCTGAGAAATATGATTGAATAACCACTTTGGGTTACGATCTGATTTGTGTAAATTTCTAAGAAAATTTAATGTAAAGGAGCTTTTTGGTTGGAGGAAAAACCACATCTTTAATCAAATTTTGCAAGTTTTGAGTGAATCAAAATTTCTATGTCTCAGTTCATGTGATTCTTGTTCTTGATGTTTTTTTCATGTTTATAAATTCCTCTTGAATATGTCTGTTTTCATAATCGTGATAAGTAAGTACAACAACTATTATTAAAAATTTTAAAGGTATCATTAAAGCTATAGATTTCTCAGATATATTGTGAGTATTGATTAGACATGTACTTCATTCATTTAACCTGGTGAATAGAAAAGAATTGTTCCCTTCTATTCATTTCATATTTATGGTTTAGATACATGTGTGTTATAATCTCTTCTGTCTTAAGAATAAAATAATATTTATTGAAAGATACATTGTTTTACATTCACCTTTGTTTTTCTCACTTCTTCTTTCATCCATTAAAAGTTTTAATTGTCTGAAACATAGAAATTATGCCTTCAAATCTTGATCTTCAAGCATTAAAGATTAGTAATTAAGGCCTAAAGTAAATCAACAAAACATTATGTTTTAGGACAAACCAACTCAAACAAAATCAATCAATTTTATAGATGCCTTGGCATAGTTTCCTAGCCAAAAACATCTTAAGGGTAACAACAGTGTGGAATACAATTCTTCTTTGGGTAAAGGTCTTATTTTCATCCTTTCTAGTATCCTTTTGCAAAGTTCATGTGATTCTAGGCTTGCCAGTCTTCTTTCTTGTTCTTCCATATATGCTTCTTAGATATGGGGACCTTCCTATGTATAATTAGTTTGAACTACGTCAACAAATGTCTCCTCCTCTGGAAGGGCTCATGAATAAAAATGTTTCTCCTTATGACCGGACACCATTTGAATCTCTTGGTCAATATTGAAACCTTCAATATTTTGAGTCTAATTACTTCTTTCCTTTTCCCTAGCCAAATCTATAAGGACCCCATTTGCAATGTATTTGGAAGATAACTTTACACTATGGTCTCTAAAAACCCTTTCTTTCTCCATGAATATCATGTGTTTCCATGGGATTTCCATTGATTCCTTCCTGCGAATTATATATGTATTTTTCTTAGAGAAATGAATCAATAAGATAAGTCTCTACGTACCTTTTCTTTCTCCTTGTAGTTCATGTTATTTCATGGGCTTTATTATTTTCCCTTTCCCTTGGACTCTAGTTCCTTCTCTAGATTCATCTTCCAATTCATCTTTTGATTCAACCTCTGGTTCATTTTTCTTTGGGAAAGCTCTTTTAAGGTGTCCATATCATTTTCAAATAGTATTCCTAAAGAAAATTTTCACATAGTCTATTTATTACTTGTAGGACCAACTTTATATCTCAATGTTCATTACATATTATAGCCCATCCCCCAGGTTCAATTCTATAAATAGATTATCCATTGATGTTACCTCATTTACGAGGGTCTTCTCATCTATATCAAGAGACCCACCTAATCTGTTGCTAATGGCCCTAAGGCTTATCTCTTACCACAACTCTGAAGGAATACATGGAAACTTGGCCCATATTGCCATTGTTTCAATAGACTACTTTAAAGGGTCAAAACAAGGATGCCATTACTTAAGAGAAAGGATGGAATATCATAGTACAACTTCTCTTCATTAATCACTCCCCTATCCCTCCCATTTCTAAATATGAAGGTTATATAACTCCTAGCTAGAATTTGGAAAATGGGAATGTTTGTTGTCTCTGAACTTTGCTAACCCATTTGGAGAGGAATTTGTCTATGACAACCCTCCCTTGAAACCCTCCAATTAAAATTGTTTCTTGATATTAGTTTACCTGGTTGATGACCACATCTTCCCCTAAAACTAGCTCCATCCTTTATTTTATCGATTTTATGCAAGAATTCCTCCTCCTTTACTTCCTTAGTGACTTAAAATCCCATTCTAACTCCTTCTCCTTAACCTCTTAAACTATTCCCCCCCACCAACTCATCTTCAAATAGTTACTAGCCTATAGATCCTCCATTGCAAATATAATAATGGGGGTCCAAAAACCAATTGGAGTTATGAGCTAAGACATAATCCTCACTAATCTATATCTCAATGCATGCACCTAATCCATCCCTCCTACCATCTTCCTTGAAGACATTCCCAATGTTCTCCTCTGAAGAATCCCCAACCCTAAACTTTGAAAGGAATTCTCAAGGGTTTGTTTGGTCATTTCATGATTGAGAAGAAAGAGGATATGAGGAGACCCATGACCCTTCAACTAAAGCTTCGTTCCTTGGCATGAGAATTCCACCTTCTGTGATCGTTTCAAAACCTAGCCTAATCTCATGCTAATGGTCCATTGTGGTTTGATGAGGCCAAAATCCTTGCTCATAGAATGATTAACCTTTGTCCTAACAAGTTGTGTCTCTAGAAAGGACAATATTGGAGGGAAATGGGATTCCTACATTGCACATGGTTTGAAAATTGGTCCTCCCTAATTCTATAGGGTCCCACCCAATCGATTCACATGTGCTAAAAATTACTCTAGCTCTTGACTTAGGGTAGATGGGTCACATTCAAACTCAGAATGTAGAGGAGAGAAAACACCCCTAGGGCATAAACATAACTATAAGAGGAGGATATAGTTTCCTTACCTTGACCTCTTATTTCCTTTTGTGAGGATATTTTATCTTCTTAATTTTTCGTCCCTCCTTTCATCACCTCCTTTTGTGAAATGAAAATGTAGTTCTCGCATAACCCTTCCAATGGATCTATGGAATAATCCATGATCTCCTTTTCCTCCATCTGTGTTCTCAACGTTGAAACTATCTACCCAAGCATCCCTATAACATAAGGCTTAGTTGCTTTGAAATAAATGATTGCCCTTAATGATATATATTTTTTACGTGCATTGTTATTTACATTTATTATTTTGCCTAAAATTTCAAAATGCATTTAATATTAGTTAAATAATAAATAAGTTAAAATCGAGTACAACTAAGAGAAAAACGAAGTATATATATATATATATATATATATATACGAGCTACTACACATGGCTTGTTTTTGTTTCTACACAATGATGCAGCTACATATTGGGGTAGATCTAAATATGCTACTAAGCCAATAGCCTTGAGTAACAAAGACTTTTTCCTGCTTTAGAAAAAAAAACTGTTTCCAAACGTAAATAGATTTTCATAGTTTAATATGCTTTTAAAGTAACCTACCCAAAGCACCCATATGTAATTAGTTTTTCATAGTTTAACTTTTTTTTAAAGAAACCTACCCAAAGCACCCTCCTCTATGTAAGTAATCACGCCATTGAACACCTATAACTAAAGGTTTTGTTATAATAATGTATTAAATATTGAAGATGTTTAATTAAAAGATATATGATTTATACATGTTAATACAATACTTGTAAGCATTTTATTTTCCAAGAAAAAAACCTTTATATTTGACATTTCAAGTGTGAAATAAGAATATACATATGACTACCTTAATAGTCACAAAAAAATATTGTCTATGAATTGTCTTGAAATAGTGTCTTTCTCTATCACATTACTAATGGTTACAGTCATCCATGGTTGATCTAGGGAGGCCTTTCAAAAACTCTTTCATAACATTCTTTCCAATCCTAAGGCTTGAACAAAAAGTATGAAACGTGGCTTTGACTTTGCATTTGACAATAATAAAACATCTAATAGCTTATATATTGGTGAAGAGATCTTTCGAAGGTCAAAATTTGAGTTTCCCCTCTAAATTCTTACTTAGAAAGGAGCCCATGTTGCATCAATAAGGCTTCCTTAGATAGTTGATCAGCTTTTGAGTTGAATTTTCTATAAATAGAGTAAAAGAGAGATCTTCAAAAATATTTTTTACCTCCAAAACTTGATTCGTGATTGGAACTAGCAACATGTTTTCAATTCTATGTTTGTTATTCATCCAATGAATTAGGACCTTGAAATATCCCAATACCTACAATACTTTTTGACTTTTGTCTACTGTTGTTTTTTAAAA
>ML800042.1:0-44370 GCA_009831015.1 Picea engelmannii
AACATTCATTTTGCAATATTTCAAGTAAACCTTGCAAACTGTATATAGATTGTTTATAATCATTTGTATATTCACGTTTCTATTTGAACACTTGTAATTAGTATATAAATTGTTAGAATCATATCTTTAGATTAGTTTGTTTCTTTTATTATTTATAGTACCTTAGTTGGCTAACGAAGCCATTAAACCCGTCGGGTTAGTTCATACCAAACAACTTGGGTTAATTAGACAACCCTAGTCCGGATCTGACCTTCCAGTTGACGGTGTGCCATTTATGCCCGTCAACACTAGGCTGGGTGGAAAATTTCTTACCAACAACTAATTTCCTCAAACTAGCTTGTTCAAAGATACATGTTTCATATTTGTACTAAATTCATGTTTATATATCTAAAGTTAAGTTATGTTTTTCTTGTGGGTGAATTTAGAACGGAATTCATGGTGGATGTTTGATGTGCTGCATGGATTAACTATTTGTTTGAGGAAATTGAAATGCCTTAGAGTTTATTAATTTGGCTCAAATTACTTTCTACATTTGATTTTTACGTATGCATGATGGTCACATTGATAGGATGTGTGCCTTTGTAATTTGAATAATCTTAGTGTATGTTGCATTCGACTTATGTAATGCATTGTGTGTTTCATTTTAATTTGGATGGTATGGGACAATTCTATTTCATATAATTTTTGCATATTGGTATGACCACAAGTCAAACAACAATATAGAGTAGTGTCATTTGAATGAGCCTTTGAAACACCTAATTCTCAATGCCATTTTGAACCTCCAATCCTTTTATCTAAGTTCATGCCTCCTATTGAATTCAAAGTGTTAACCTTGAATGGTGGTCATTCATGCCTTTGTTGGTTTGTTTTGAAGTGTTTCTTTGGAATTGGGATTAAACCCTTTTTCTTAGTCTGAAGTACTTCAAATAGGCCTAGGGATTTTGAATTTTAAGTTGGGACCTTGTTTGAATTTTACTTGATGACCTATTAGGGAATTCAAATGTTTTTTCTTTGAATTTGACTCGATGGCCTATGAGGGGAATTTGAAGGTTGTTTTTCAAATTATGGCTAACAAGCCATATTGTATTTTATCCCAATGACCTTTGTTTGGTTCTTTTCTTTGAGGGTTGGAAGTTGATCTTTCGAATAAGCTCGATGGTTCATTAGGGAGTTTTGAAATATGTTATTCCGAGTTTGCTTGATGGTTTATTGGGGATTTTACAAAAATATTATTTTGAGTTATATATATAGTTCATCAAGAAGTTTTGAAAGATTTTATTTTGAGTTGGCCTGATAATTCATCAAGGAGATTCAAAAGATGTTTTTTTGAGTTGGATTGATGGTTCATTGAGGAGTTTCAAAAACTGTTATTTTGACTTGGACCGATGGATCGTTGGGGATGAATTTCAGAAGATGTTCTTTTGAGTTGGATTGATGGTTCATCAGGGAGTCTCAAAATATGTTCTTTGATTTGGCTTAATAGTTCATCGGGTAGTTTCGAAAGATGTCCTTTTAAGTTGGCTTGATAATTCATCAGGGTGTTATTATCCTACCCTAACCTCCCTAATTTGGGTACTTATTAGTTAGTTAATGAAGGTACAAGGCCATATTGTTTAAATAAGTCCCATAGTGAGTAGTTACTTAATGCAAAAGGGGTCCTCTTAATTAAATAAATCCCACTAGGTATTTGGTACCGATTAATGACATGACTACAACTAATTGGGTTTTCACTATCAAGAAGCTATTTATAGAGATAGAATGCGAGGGTATGTTTTGTTAAGTGTTATTATTGTAATTGGAGTTCTACTCATAGGAGGTTGCCCCATTGAAAAGGCCTATGGACATTGATCACTCTTTTGGAGATATTTAATACAAGGGATATATTTTATAGGTTTAATCTTATTTTCTCTTGTATTTGATTTTCCACACTTAATTTCTCTGAGTACTTTCATATTCTACTAGTTTTTCTGAATTAAGTATGTTATAAGTGGTATTAAATATCTTTCTTGAGCCAACTTGTGCTTGAATTTTAGAATTTTTTAAGGGCTAGAGACGTGTTTTGACATATTTAAATAACACAGATTTTCCATTCAGTGGGAAAAATTGTGGTTGGCGAAGAACACACATAGGAAATACAAGTGACATCACTCAACTAGACGCCCTTGTAACTCTTGTTTCTACCCCTTCAAGTAGTAAAAATTAGACAATAACTGTATACATATTTGTCTTCCATGTACCCTCAGGTTTATCAAAATTCTCCTAGGTGCACTTGAAACCATCCTTAAATCCTTCAACCATGTTTTTGCTCTAGTACATCAATAAAAAAACTCAAGGAGATCACTCTCTAGTACTTGGGAACAAGTAGTATGGATAAGGGTATGGTCTAACCTCCTTGTTTAGTGCCTTAAGAAACTAGGCCAAGTACTACTATTTAAAACTCACACATATATTAGAGATATACAACACCTGAAACTCCTTTGTCCTTAGGACCCAACAAACCCTAGCCTCTCCAACATAGGCCATGGAATCCATACATAAATTAAACTATCAAGAATGGGAGTAATAATCCTATAAGAGGAGGAGTAAAAAAAAAGTATGGGATTTGAAAACATCCCTTAAAATGCCTATCTCAAAAGACTCATTGTGTAGCATCGATGGTCATTAGATCCCACATGTATATTAGAGAGATATAGCACCTAGAACTCCTTTGTACTTAGGACCCAACAAACCCTAGTCTCTGGAACATAGACCATGGAATTCATACATAAGGTAAACTATCAAGAATTTGGGAATTTTTTCAGCACAACAATACTCAGTTGGGAGTAATAATCCTTTGTCCTTAGGACCCAACAAACCATATCCTAGCATAGGCCATGTAATTCATACATACAGTAAAATATCAAGAATTTGGGGATTCTGTCAGTACAATAATATTTAGTTGGGAGTAATACTCCTATCAAAGTTGGAGTAAAAAAATGAGTATGGGCTTTGACAACATCCTTACAAGAGACCTATCTCAAAAGAATCATTGTGTGGAATTGATTGTAGTACCACTTTCAAGTAATCATTTTTCAGTTGACTTGATGACACACTTGTCAACACACACTCTAAATGAATCCTTATGATACATTGATCACATTGTTATAACTTTGTAGTAAAATGTTTTTGTGGACTTGAGACTACCTAGTGAAACCAAGTCCTCATAGATGAAAAACAACGTTACCTCATTGGGAACCTCAGTAAAAGAGATCACTATAGGTTGGATGACATAAAAGTCACTCTTAACCAAATTGTGGAGTGACTACCCCATTGGGAAGGGAATAAAGAGGCTCAAATTGATTCCTCCCTTGAAGAAACTCCAGTAGAAGGAGAACATTTTACTTGAACCACCTTTCATGATAATAATATGTGGCACCATTTCCAAAAATGGATATGAATACGTTTGTTGGTATAGATACCACAAGTTTTTTTACATATATGGAATGGTATTTCTCCCTCCATGGAATTACTGATGACATGATGAAACTCAAAGTGGGGGTGTCATATCTAGATCTAGAATGCTCACAATGGTGACAATGACATAATATATCTCAAGGGGGTTACATTTCTTGGAGCTAGTTTTTGAAATCCATCCAAAGCCAACTCAAGAGGAACCCCTAATTTCCCTCTATGCTTTATTTGGCATGTCCACACCTCAGACATAGAAGTTGATTGGCTACATCAATAATATAAAAAGTATTGTTTTAATTGATAGTGATAGTATCCACAATTTCATAGGTGAGAACAAGGGGAATATTATCTCAAATATAACATGCTTGATATTGAAATGGGTGGTTATGATGTGGTACATGGCACAAAATGGTTATGAATATTGGTATTGGTTACCATGGACTTCCAGGATTTTTATATAATATTTACTAAAGATGGATCTCACCATGCCCTCAAGGGACTTGAGTTCACCTCCTAAAAAATAATCAACTCCCACAGTATGGAAAAGTTATTGAAGAAAGTATACTTTGTCATTATTTTCCAATTCAATGTCATCTAAGTTATCGACAAAACATCACATGAAATCCACACTAATTTACAATTGATATTGAGTAATAATCAATAAGTGTTTGACATAGCTCATGGATTAACCCTTCATGAGGTGATCATATAGATCATGGTATTCTATTGATGCTAGGTATCCAACCACCCAATGTGTATCCTTACAAGAAACCTTTTTCACAAAATAATGAAATTGAAAATATTATCCATGAATGGTTGGAAGTAGGTGTCATTCGTCCTAGAACTATCCCTTATTCCTCACCAGTGGTTAGGGTATTAAATAAAGAAGGAAATTGGCACATGTGTCTAGATTTTTGTGCTCAAAATAAGTTGACCATCAAAGACAAATTTACGAGTTATTGATTATCTCTTGTATGAGCTTCATAGTGCCAGATTCTACCTTCACTCAAGGTACCACCAAATTAGTATGAAGGAGGTGGACATTCTTAAGACAATTTTCCACTCTCATGAAGGCCATTACAATTTTTTAGTGATTCCACTAGCCTTTGCAATGACCAATCCACATATCAAAGCCTCATGAATAAGATATATTGACCCTTCATATGCAATTTCTTTCTTTCCTTCTTTGATGATATATTGATGTATAGAAAAAAAATGGGTAATACATGTGGGGCATGTTGAAAGATCCTTGCAATTCCTTAGGAACAACCAATTGTTCCTAAATCTTTCCAAATGTGCTTTTGGTTCTTCCAAGGTAGAATAATTTTTCACAGTATTAGTTAATATGGAGTGTGAGTAAATCCCATGAAAATTGATGCTATGAAGGATTGGTCATGCCCCAAGACTTTGAACAACTTATGAGGTTTCTTAGGGCTCACATGGCACTATCAAAATTATTGTAAAACAATATGGATGAATTGCATCCCCCTTAATTTCCTTTCTCAAGAAAATTTCCTTTGTGTGGAACGAGGCAACCAAGTAGGCCTTTTTCACCTTAGAGGAATCCATGTCTACTACCCTAGTCTTAGCTGTGATAGAATTCAATAAGAGGTTTATCTTGTAATGTGATGCCTCAAGATATAGCATTAGAGCCATATTGATGCTATAATGGCATCCATTGGCATTCATTAGTAAACGTTTGTCTGACCAAAATTTGGGTAAGTCCACCTTTGAGAAAGAGTTCAAAGATATCATTCATGCTATTGATATGTGGCACTCATATCTCATTGGGATGTGCTTATAGATCAAGATAGATTGTTATAGTTTGAAGTATTTTTTGGAACAAATATTATCATCACCTAAGAAGCAAAAGTGGGTTATTAAGATACTTGAATATTATTATGATATCATAATTAATATATGAAAATAGAATGCAGTACCTAATGCTTTGTCTAGGAAATATGAGGACAAAGGATATCTCTTTTATCTATCCTAACATATATTTTATTGGCTCATTGAAGCTTGTAAATAATGGC
Source organism: Picea engelmannii (assembly GCA_009831015.1). Taxonomy (NCBI): domain Eukaryota; kingdom Viridiplantae; phylum Streptophyta; class Pinopsida; order Pinales; family Pinaceae; genus Picea; species Picea engelmannii. Next base: position 5,487 of record ML800042.1, read on the forward strand.
TCGCCAATTATTGGGTGGTTCAACTCATCAACAAGCTTCAGGAGGACCCCAATCCCCCTAATGGTTATAAGTGGAAACCAGATACCTTGCAATATAAAGGACACTTTCTTTTGTTGAAGAATTCAACATTAAAACAAAAGGTGTTATAGGAGCTCCATTCATATATGACCATGGGTCATTTTGGATTTCAAAAAACCTATGCATAGGTTAAGTGTTAATTCTTTTGGGAAGGCATGAAAAAATACATCTGTATTTTTGTAGCCTCATGTGACATATATCAAAGGAACAATGGGGAGATAGTGAAGACTCTAGGGAATTGCAACCACTACCAATATGAACCATTATATGGGATGACTTTTTAATGAATTTAATAGTGGTCCTTCTCACAATTGGAAACAAATAAATCATTATGGTGGTAATTGATTTCCTTTCCAAATATGCTCACTTTTGTTCCCTATCACACCCATTTACAACCTCCATAGTTTCCCAAGTTTTCATGGATCATATACATGGGGCTAGTGCACCAAATTGAACATGAGAATAACTTATCATCATCAAATGGATGTCCAAATAGAAGTAGTCAATAAATGCTTGAAAACCTATTAAATATGTCTTGATTTAGAAAGGCAACACAAATGGGCACAATGGATACCCCTTGTTGAATGGTGGTAAAATACCACTTATCATGGTGCTACAAAAATGACACCATATGAAGACGAATATAGAAAAAAAACCCCTTCAATGGCTTCATATTTACTAGGAACATCCAAAGTTCAAGTAGTACATCACATGCTTCACACCAAAGAGGCCATTATCTGCACACTCAAGGATTATTTCTTCATGGCTCAAAACCACATGAAGCAACAAGTTGACTAGAATTTATCCAATTTCTTTTGTAGAAGGAGATAATGTGTTTCTTCACCTTCAACCTTATAAACATACCTATGTCAAAGACAAATTCCACCAAAATATCGTGACAAAATTCTATGAACCCTATCAAATACTCTAACACATTCGACAAGTTTCCTATATATTGGATCTTATATCCCACTCTAAGATCCATCTAGGCTTTCATGCATAATGTTTGAAGAAGGTAGTCAGAACAAATTTCCATGTTCAATCTGGACATCTAGAACTTGATGAAAAAAGGTTCACTTGGCTCCAACTAGAAGCAATATTTTCCACCCAAGAGCATCAACTATGCTAGCACACTCTCAAATAAGTTTTGATTCAATGGAAGGATATGCAACTAGAATATGCCACTTGGGAACCGATAACAATTTTACAATAATTTTCACATCTCCAACCTTGAGGACAACATTGTTTTTGAAGGGGGGGCATGTTAAGGTCCTACCCTATCCTCCCTATTTTGGGTACTTATTTTGATCAATGTTTGAGGCAATATTATTTGAATAAGACCCATTATATTGTTAGTGGGTAGTTAACCTAACTACTTATGGTCCTATCATTAATGGGTTCCAACTACCCAATGGGCCTTATTTAATGTATTTCAAAATATAATGGGTTAAGTGCCATATTTCAAAATAACTCAATGTATTTACCATTAGGGAGATCATTTGAAAGGAATAATATCTTTCGAATAAGATCGATGACCTTTACTTGTGCATCATGCACATATTTAAGAAGGGGCCGATGAGATATTTTAAAAGTGTTTGACATGTTATTTTAAAGAGGATTAATGGTATGCAAAGTAAGTATTATGTTGGAATGTTAAACATAAGGCTTAAATTAAAGAAAGGCCCAATGAGTATGTATTGAATTCAAATTAGTTGAGTTATGATCATTCATATTGGCCCGATAAGGACTCTAGAAGCGGATTAATTTGAATGGAAAATTAATTAAGTATCCTTGAAGGGCCAAGAACAACCGAGAAAGACAAAAAAATGTGCACCCTCTTCCTAAATAAGGCTACCAAGGGGGATGGGTGCATGTCACAAATCACACTAAAGTTCTTGACAAATTTCTTGTTAATGTTTTCTAAGCCATAAAAAATCCTCATATCAAAATTTTATCTAGGAACCAACCATTCAATAATATTTTTTATATTTTCGAGATCCATTTTTTAGACCTTCCTGAGAAACTACAAAACCCAATTAAATAAACTCTTCCTATAAGAAAGTACAATTCTTCAATTTAATCAACAACTTTTGTTCTTTCAACCTTTATAAGACTTTATCTAAATGTACCAAATTCTCTTCTTTGGACTTGCTAAAAAAAAATGTCATCAAGATATACAATGCAAAACTTCCCAAGAAAAGGAGTCGAGACTTCATTTGTCAACCTAATGAACATGATACTAGGTGAATTAGTTAAGTTGAATGGCATAACCATCCACTCAAACAATATATACTTCATCTTGAACATTGTATTCCACACATCATATTCCCTTATTTGAATATGATCATGGTATGCACATTTCAAATCTATCTCTAAAAATTACTAAATTACCCCACACAAACAATCCATGGGGTCATCCATCCTTGGCAAGGGAAATTGATACTTAATGTTAATCTTGTTTTCAGACTTTTTTGGTTTGGGTTTTCATAATTCATCGAAATATCCACAATGATAATGCTTTTCATTGACGTTTCAGATCCCAAAATTGGATCTATCTTTAGGACAAGTAGTAAATTTTCCAGACTTCCATGGTTTGGGTTTTCATAATTAATAGGAAGATCCACAATGATAATGCTTTATGTCGATGTTTCAAATCCCATGACTAGATCAGTCTTTTGGAATACTTGTCCTGAATATGGATCTAGTTTTGGGATCCTAAACATTGAAATACAGAACAATAACTCTAGATCTTCCAGTGAATTATGAAAACCCAAACCAAAGAAGTTTGAAAACTCAAATCGTGGCCCTGTATGAAGGGGATGTTCATGATAAAATTAATCTACTGAGATGCTAATATTATGAATAACCCTCAAATTGGTACACATTTTGTTATCACTCCATAAATTTGTTCGTCTAATAAACAAACAACAGAGGTAACCTACAAACCAAGTTTAGAGCTGGGTACTAGCCTGCTCAGCTCAGGGAGGGATCTCTCCTGTCACTTGGTATTTCTTTGACAATCAATGGCTAGGTTTTTTTGTTTTGGGTTTATAATTTTGCTGGCAAGGAAAAGGAGGGACACTTAGGTCTATGGAGTCAAACTTCTGAAAATAAATGGAAGCATTGACTAGTCTGTAGAACTCTCCAGAGGATAAAGGCTAAATGAGGTGATAAATCTGAGTTATAATTTGTAAATTTTCATAGCGTAGGAAGAAAAGAAAACATATAACTACATCAAAGCATTGAATAAATGAATTTTGAATTAGTTAAAAATAACTTAACACAGTTTAAATTGCTTCAGTTGAGAGCTTCACAAGATGAATTATGGGACTTTGACTATCCAATTTAAACATAAGACAGTGAAAATGAAATCAGAAATATAGGAAAAAAATACAAAGATAGAAGACAAAACTCATATCACCACCATTAGAATATTTTCATGGAAACTTCAATACTTCTGCATATGTATTCAATTCCGCTTCAGAAAATTACAGTCAAGTTCTAAATAGCTAAGATCGTGCACTTGCACTTCCGCCAACCCTTAATACATTTGGAACTCCTAATATTTATAGAAGTTGAGTTCCTTCGGTTTGAAACCGATTACAATGACTACAAATGAAACGTTTCAGTTTCTGAAACTGTTTATAATAATTACAAATGGAAATTTCAGTATTGGAACCGATTACAATGATTAACAAGAAAATGTTTGATGATCTTGCTTCTAACTCCTCTGACACTTCAATTCCTTTATTTGCCACTTGTTATTTTCTAGTATTCCACCTGATATGCCATCTTCAGTGACACCTAGACATCATCTACTGGACACTGGAAAACTACACTCTGTCTTACCCATCCGTACTATCTCCTTCCATTGCAAGTCAGAAGGGATATCATAGTCTATCATTTCCTTGATCAGGATCTCCAAGTCAATGCAGGAAGCGTATGTCATGACTGGGAGTCCAATTTTGACTGCTTTAAACTGATTCAAAATATCAAAGTCTATAATCACATGCTCAACTAATGTGTTTCCTTTCAGATTTTATTCCAAGGTTTCGAACTTGGAGTGATCCATTCTGCACTGATTGAGGAGAGCATTGTATTCTTCCTGATCATACAATTTTCCCTTTCCATCCCAAAATGGTGGAAGGCCTTTGATAAACAACTCTTCAAACACATCCTTAAACTCTTGCACACTTTTCTCCATCTGTGTTTCCTTGGTTTGAACTGATTTCAATAGGTTATGTTTAGAAATAACCCTCCTGGCTCAGATGATCAATGTATTTCTATCTTTAACTCCAATAGTCTGAAGTTCTATAGTAGGAATAGAGTTGAGTATATTTATGGAATTTTGTGCCCATTCTGATGGATTCTTTGCTAAAGTTTCATTTATAACAGTGCACTTGCTTCTAGCTGTGATGGCCATGTTGTATTGATCATTGATGAAATTCAATTACGCTCTGAACTTGACAGCTTCAACAGCTATAGAGTCCAATATGATATGTTTGTCTCCCTGCAACAGGCCTTTTCCTTTTAATATCATCTTCAACTTATCTATCCTTTCCTGCAAGTCTCCATTCTCCTTTTGAAATTGAGTCATTCTTTCATCCTTTGCTTACATCTCTTGCTTCAATTTATCTATTCTCCCTTTTATCCCTTTGATTTCTCCTTCTTTTAGGATAACTTGTGACATAACCTGGACAAGTCCTTCAGTGTTTGGCCTAGCTTCTGCAGTAGGAGGTACAAATAAAACCTTGTTCAACAATTCTATCTTCTCTTGTGATCACTCCACCTTTTCTCTTTTCATCTACAACGCTTTAGCCTTGTAGTCCAATGCCTCTTGACAAAGTTTTTCATTTTCCTATTCTAGAGCAACCAATTCTGTTGTTTGTGGATGATTTGTGGCAAACATCTTCAATTTCGTTTTTAAGATTTGAATTAATTTGTCTTTCTCATATAATGAGGATTTCACCCCTTGGGGACCTTCAGATTTCAACCTCTTGACTTGAGTCTTCCAAGATCTGCTAGATGTTTTTTCTTACCTCAACTGCCCTTCCAATTTCATTGCATAAGATGGAATCTTTGAATACTTCAAGTTTAAACTCAAGTAATCAGAATACAACATATCATTGATGTTATTATGGAATTTTACCTTGTCTAGAGCACTGATGTTGCATACCTTATCTTTATCTCAATTACTTTGTCTTCATCTACAACTGCAATGTTAAAGGTCCTTTTCTCAATAGCCCTTACTGTGAACATAGAGGATTTATACTAAGAAATATTTTCCACTTCAGGGACTAAATCCCTCATCTCAGCCATAGCTATGTTTCCCTTCTCAGCATAATTTTTTTCCAAGTCTTCTTTAGATTGATAAGTTGCCCCATATGTTTTATTAAAGATGTATTTCTTGCTGCTAAATGTTCTTGAGTTGCCTTCACTTTGGATCTTTCTTTCCTTTTCAACCTCTACAGTGCTAGTGCCACTTTCCACCATAACTAGATTAACCTGTTCTTTGGGCTCATCCCTCTCCAAATCTACTATCTATGGAGAGTGTGAAATCTTCAATTTTTTAGGAGCAGTCTACTAATCAATGGTGCCCATGGCCTCTGAACTTATTCTTTTGTTGTAAACACTCATCTTAGGAACTTTTACTATCAGTTTCTGAGGAGCTTGTTGTGTTTGACTTTGTTGCAGGGTTTCCTCCACTTGATGTGTTTGATTTTGTTGCAAGATTGCTTCCATATCAACACAGAATTCTAGGTTTGCCAGCTTATCAAAACCCTCAACATGTTCATGCTCATAAGGGGCCTTTTTGTTCATCAATCTTCCCTTGGATATGATTTGGTGTGGATCATATCTTCTTCCCTATAGTTGTGCAAAACCAAATTATTTGAGATTTTCTTGAATCTGAGATAAGCATGATCTAGTTTTGACAATGAAGGGGCCAATGATAAAAGGGAATTTGAGGTTGGAGGCTTTGCGCAACTTCAGGAAATCATTTGTCTTAGAGATAGTTCTATGCCTGATGAATTCAAGGGAAATGATTCCGGGGTTCAGTAAAATAGGCAATAGATAGGGGGAGTCATGACAACCATAAAGACAGATTACTCTTGAGTGCATGAATAGTACCCAATCCCCCACCCCATTCTCTGGATTTGGTTGTAGATAGGTTCTCATGTCATCCAAAACTCTAGGTAGGTTGGTGTTGAAAATCAAGTTGTAAACTCTGGACATGACTTTGTTGATGAATATGAGCAATGTGATCCTTTTACATTATGTTGATATAAAGGTTGCTTTAGTAAATTATCTCTTATTGGTTTCCAGGAAAATATTCAACAAATAGATGTAATATCTGAAATGCCTTAGAGAGCGAAAATTCACTAGTTGTTTATGGATATTATCAACTATGAATTGATTAAAACTGATGTGGACTGACAGACCAGACTTTGACTTGAAAAAGACCAATAAGAAATCGATCATGAATTTGACCACATGTTTGTCATTGTCTAGAACTAAGACTTGAATTAAAAGGGAATAGACCCATTGGACTTAAATAACCATTATACTCACATTCATTGGAAAAGTCAGACTCTCTGAAAAATGTTCTGGTTTGACAATCGTCTGTAAAAACAGGTCTCAGACTTTTGATGGACACTCTCTGTATACCCTAATTAGATTTTCTTCATTCAAAGGTTTAGAAACTGTGGAGAAAGACTCTGGTATACCAAGGGAATCTCGAATTGATAGACTCTCTACCCTACTCATGACCTTGGACCCTTGTTTATTTACGACGACTCTTTCTTCATATGAATATTGTTCAACGCACCAACCTATGAATTCAGGAAAAGGGAAAGTGATTTCGACAACATATGGGACTATGGTGGCCTAGAATGCTTCAAGGAATGGTATACACCTTCCTACATTATCAGACAGGTTGCTTCTGGACACAAAGATGGGAAAAATGGTGATTTTGGTATCAAAGACATATGAATCTCGGTCAATTAGGGATTCTTCATTCATCACAGGATATTGTTTCGTTACTGAAGTTATGATATGATCCACGACTGCGATGAAAAATAATTGGAAATGAACGAAAATGGTGTGCAATTGGCGTACTTTCGAGCTGTAGTTGAATGAGGGTGGTCACGCCAAGTTTAAAACGGTTCAGGTTTTCGAAATAATAATAAACTAAATAAAAAATGCCCTTTAATACTTTCCAAATTTCGGGGGTGTGAAGAAGTGATTTGGAGCAACCCGCTTTTCACCCTGAAATTCACCTGGTGGTGCCACGTCTCCCCGAACCAAAACCATAGTTTAGATTTCGACCCGCTTTCTGAAATTATCCTCCGCACAGTTTCTCCCCCTGAAATGATCCTCAACCATCAATCTTGATATTTCACGATCTACGCCGTATCGGGTCCCATATTCTTAGCACTCCTACCAGATTTAGTTGCTTCCTGCCATATTTAGCCCCTTCTCTAGTTTTTCTGGCTTCCATACCAGTTTAACACCTTGTCAGATCCTAAAATCTCGATTTCACATAAAACAATTTAATGGTGACTAACATGGGCTCCAACTGGGGATGTTATCCTCCAAGCAAGGTAGCAAAGAATGTTAGACCAAGTGCCTTTCCATTGGGATTTATTTCACTCTGCAACTAAATCGATCAACATCTTATTCACAAAACTCAAATTATACTCAGCATAACTTAGGGCCTTCACTTCGGGCTTCAATTTCTGTTGATTTTATTTTAATTGCTTCAACTGAAAAACCAAAATGGTTATATACATTGAATGGAAAGGGTAAAAATTCCTTTAATTGAGATAATGCTTGAGAAACCTGCCATTCACAGGTCCTCCAACAAAGAGATCTCCATTATGTTCCTGTAGCAGATAGGCATTATTTCCATGGTATGCCACAATTTTGAAAGGTCCTAGCCACATATGATCAAATTTCCCATGCTTTCCTCTATCTTCATTCCTGGCATCCCATTTCAACACCAAATCCCCTACTTTGAAATCATCTTCCTTAGTATGCCTATCAAAAGCCTTTTTAATCCCATCTTGGTGCATTTGAGAGTTGTTGAAGGCTTTCTCTCTTGTTTGTTGGACATTGATTAGTTCATTTGTCCTCCTTTGAGTGGCATCTGGTTCAACATCTTGCTCTTGTAGCAAAATCATCATTGGTAATCCTAATGAAGTAGGAAAAATGACTTATGTGTCATACACAATATGGAAGGGTGAAGTGGGAATAGACCTTTTAGTAGTGATCCTATCAACCCATAGTGCATGGATAAGCTTCTTTTTCCAAGCCTTTTTGTTATCTTGTAGCAGGTTTTTAATGATTCTAGTCAAAATTTTATTGGATGACTCAGCCAACCCATTACCTTGAGGGTAATAAGCTGTGGAATGACTAAGAGTTATATTGTAATCACTGCAAAAATTTTCCATCTTTTTTGACTTAAATGATGCTACATTGTCTGTAATGATTTTGATTGGACAACCAAACCTAGACAAAACATTGTTCTCCAAAAATTGAATGATAACAGTATATGTGGCTTGCTTGGTGGGAACTTCTTCAATCCACTTGGTGAAGTAATCTGTGGCTGTCAGTATCCACTTGTGTTGAGATAAGGACTGTGGATGAATTTCTCCTATGAAATCAAGGCCCCATTGTCTAAAAGGCGCTTCAACAGAGATATGCTTCAAGGGAAAAGGTTGCAGTTTTCTCTTCCCATAAAAAAATTGGCATTCGCGAAAACTTGAAACTTCTTTGTAAACATCAGAAAAAATTCTAGGCCAATAGAAACCTGCCCTCAATATCTTGTGCATAGTAGTTTTCCAAAAATGGTGCCCCCCACAATCACCTTTATGAAACTCTCTGATGGTTTTTTCTACTTCTCCCTCCAACAAACAACTCAACAAGATCCCTCCTAGATCCTTCCAATATAGAGATTGATTTAAAATACAAAACTTTGCTTATTTTAGATTCAAAAACCCGGCCTTAGTTTTTCTCAATTCAGGAGGGGCCTGCAAATTTCTCAACACATAAATGATGTCAGCATACCATGGGGAGTCAAGGAATTTTTGGGATACCTGAGTGGCCTTTTCTTCTTCTGGATCTGTTGACAATCAACAATGAAATAAATTCCCAAGAGCTCACAATTTGTCTATGCCATCAGCTTCACAAGTCCCTTCCCTTTGATAAAATTGGTAGGTTTTATGTCAAGGTCATATTCCAACAACACAACTATCCACTTGCCCCTTTTTCCCTCAAGATCAAGATGAGTTAAAATGTCTTTCACAGAACTGTTGGGTAGATAGGCAATGGTATGAGAATGCAAGATATAAAATCTAAACTCCTTTAGGGCCTTGACCAATGCATATGCCTACTTTTCCATGATATCATACTTCAATGGGGAATCCCTTAATGTTATTATATAGTATGTTATAGGCCTCTCAAAATTTTGTTCATCTTTTTGTAATAAAACACCAACAATGGTGTGCTCTGAGGAAAAACAAAACAATATAAAGTCTTTTGAAAAATTAGGACTGGCCAGCACTGGGGCTTTGGTCAATGCCACTTTAATATCTTCAAAGGATTTTCTAGCTTCAAGGGTCCACTTTACCTCACTTCCTTTCTTAAGCATGTTAGTTATATGCTTTATGATTTCAGCCAAGTTAGGGATGAATCTTCTCAGAAAATTTACTTTCCCCGGGAAAGATTACACTTATTTTTTGCTTTTGGGTGTGCCAATTTTTAGGATTCCCTCAAATCTGTTGGGATCTATATTTATTCCCTCCTTTGAAATAATGTGACCAAGCAACTTCCCCTCTTCCATGTCAAAATTAGACATTTTGGGGTTCAATGAAATGCCAAACTTCCTACATTTTTGAAAAGTCCTTCTTATATGTTTAAGATGTTCTTCACCAGAAACTGAATATACAGTGATATCATATAAGTAAATAAAAATAAATTTGTCTTTCTCATCAGCAAAGGCTATATCCATAGCTCTTTGGAAATTTTCTCCCACATTCATGAGCCCAAAAGGAATTTTGGCATACATGAAGGTGCCCCATGGTGTTGTAAAGGCTGTCTTTTCCTGATCATCAGGGTGTACCATGATTTGATTGTATCCAGAGAAACCATTCAACATTGATATTTTTTTAGAACCAACCAATTTTTGTAGAATGTGATCCATCTTAGGCAGTGGGTAAGTATCCTTGAGAGATACCATGTTCAGATTTCAAAAGTCTACACATAACCTGATCTCTCCACTCTTCTTTCTGACATGTACCATATTTTCCACCCACTTAGAAAATCTCAGAGATACTATGATCTTGGCTTCAAACAAATTTTTTGTCTCCTTTTCAATCAAGGGAAACAACAAAAGGGTTATTTATTCTTAATTTATGTTTGAAAGGTTTATGATCCTCTTTGATTAAAATCACATGCTGAATCACCTTGGTATCATAAAATTTCAGATCTTCATAACTCCAAGCAAAAACATCAAGAAATTATTTCATTAAATTGATATACCTTTGCTTCACCTTTGGGTTGAGTGTCTTGGAAAGCTTGATGATATTGGGATCCTCCTAAGTCCCAATGTTGCAATCTTCAACATCTCCTTCATTTGCAGTAATTTTAGGGCTCCTGGACACATCATTGTTGTCAAATATTTTTTCTAATGGGACCAAGGATGATTTTAAGGATGAAAATTTATTTTAAAATGTAGAAACCTTGGCGAATCTTACTAATCCTTCATATGCCAACTATAAATGTTTAGTGATAATTTTGTAAAAATATTCAAATTTCTAAGGATTTCATATAGTTTGTATAAAATTTGGCGATTTTTAAGGTAAAATAATTTTATCCTATAGAATTTGGGCAAATCATTTTTAGAATGGCGAATTGTTTTTTGGGAAAAACCATGGAAAATTAGCCCATGAGCGAAATTTATCCCTTAAAATCATCCTTGAATAGGACCAGGCCTTTGGGAATGATGTTATTTTTTAGTTGCATTATATCCTTACCAACAATCTGATTCTTGAAATAGCCATCATTTTCGAACACAACTGCATCTTCTTCACCACAATATTTATCATCAATATTCAAATTTGCAAATTCACCATCCATATTAAGGAATCTTTCTATTTGTTTATCATCTTCAAAAACCTCCAAGTACTTAATATCATCAGGCATTGTTGGTCTTTGCTTGACCTCAATCTTATATCCCCTGTTAGGAAAAATTGGAATTTTGAAAACTGAGGCTAAAGTAGCTAGAGCATAAGAAATATGATTTTGACCCCTAAGAATCAATGAGACTACATTTTGAAAATTATTCAAGAAGGTCAAGCACTATATTCCTATATGCTCTTAATCTGGGGTTCTTTTCTTGATATATTCCCTTCACCTGATTTATGGTCAACTCAGAATATCCATGAACAACTACCCTCCTAGCACCCATTTATTTCAAAGTCTTCAATCCCAATACTAATGCCTCATATTCAACCATATTATTTGTGCACTCAAAAGTAAGCTTATAAGAACAAAGTTTTGTGGCCAGTCTAGGGGGGTTGATCCACACACTAGCTCCTACTCCTTCTCTGCTGACATCTCCATCAAAGCTCATGTTCCACATCTCATTATCTGAACTATCTTGATGTTCTGAAATTTTCTCAATTTGTTGATCAGATTTGTCTTTGGAAGTAATATCAGTGTCTGGCACCTTCTCTTCAGAACTCAAATCATTAAAGAAAATAGAGGAACCAATCTCAGTTTCCACAGAATAAATGGGATGGTTATTTAGCTAGGCTTTGTTACTGACCATGTATTTGAGCAATACTTCCCTATACAACCTCCTATCTTGACCAAAAATAGGGATAGTTGCATATGACATATCCATTTGCAAAATCCCTTTCAACTTTGCATCCCATGACCTAGATAACAGCATGCCAAACTTATGAGGGATATCAACGACCACTACATCCATGACTGTGTTTTTTGCCGGAATTTGAGACAAAGATACCACCATATCTTTGATTAGGCCCAAGCACTTCACCTTCCTTGAACCAAAGGAGAAAAGATCTTTGTAAGGACTTCTAATGTCCAAGCCCAATTGGTCCATGACCACCTTGGGCATCAGGTTATGGGATGTTCTTGAATCCAACATAGCATTATGCAGAGTCATATCATGAATATTCAGAATGACATAGAAAGGAGGGACCTCATCAGCATCACTACTCTCCTCTACACGTGGGCCAAACAAGATGGAAGGATGATCATCTTGTATATTCAAAGTATCATAGGTTTCTTCCATCTTGAGAATCTTAATGATCTAATTTCTATATTCACTATTCTTTATCAACTCATTGAATGGAACATAAATTTTAATTATGTCCATCTCACTTTCAAATTTAAAGGAAGAAGAGGTTTTCTCTACCTCTTTGATGACTGTTTCTTTTCTTGATTTAGGTACTTTCTTTGGAAGTTCTTCCTTCTAATTTTCTTTCTCCACAACATCCTTTACAACAGAGTCCTTCTTAGATTGACTTGAAGAAGGTGTATTATTTTTAGATTCTTTGGTAGGATTTTCCTTCAGAGTATTTGCAGGCACCTTTTTGTTTCGAAGATTATATTGTTTATGGAATTGCATGATGGCATTCTACATCCCTATTTGGTAATATTATTTTTCCACTGACAACCTTTCATCATTCTCCTGCATGAATATTTCATTTGCATCCATGAACTGGTCATGTTCTTCTTTAGTTAAAAATACCTATGTTTCATCACCATCAAAAAAATGCATATTTTCTTCAAAATTTTCATCAAAATTCTCATTTAAATAATTATTTTGAAAAGGAGGTCTTATTTGTTGATCGCCCTAGTTCCTCTGATCTCATTGTCTGATTTGTGGAATTGATGGTCTCCTTTGATTCCTGGGTGGAACATCATCCTATTCTCTAGTGTTAGGCTTATTATCTAAAGACATCCTCTCCATGATTTTCTCCATGGTCTTCATCATCATCTCAAAACTCTCTTCTGATGACTGTGAGGTTGAAGGTTGTGCCTTATCTTGAACCTTATTCATGTCCCTACCAGAATTATATTTGATCTTTCCTGAAGCCATTAGATTTACTTCAAATTCTATTGCATCACTCATCATATCATCTAGTGAAGTGGATATTCTTTCCATCAACAAAAAATCAAAATCACTTTCAAATGAATCAACATATCTAAGTTGAGTAGACCTGGGAGGAGGTTTTAATTCAATAGGAATTGAATTGTAGACTTTTATAAATCTAGCTGAAAAATCCTATACTGTTTCATCAGGTGACCTTATCATGTTGTTATACTGGGCTAGCAACTGAAGGGGGTTCTTCTTATCACCCCACTTTGCAAGAAAATGTGTTTCAAAGGATTCAAAATTTATGATACTTGTTGTTGGGAGATATCTGAACCATTTTCTGACTTCTCCTACAAGACTTTGTGCAAATAGCCTCACTTTTGCATCTTCAAAATCTACTTCTTCTAGTTCTACAAAATCATTGAACCAGTCTAAGTGTTTTTGGGCTGACACATTGCCTTTAGCATCATACAACTTAATCCTCTGATTATATTCCTGGGGTAAATCATGTAACTGTGGAGGTAGAACAAGAGGAGAAAACCTAGCTTCCATGGCTGTAGTAAGAACTTGAAGTGGCTATTGGTTCTGAGTAGGAATCATAAGAGGTTTAATAGAGGCAGCTAAAATTAAATCTTGCAACCTTTTCTCATCAAATATGATCTCGTTCAAGCAAGACTTAGATTTAGTTCTGAACAAAGTTTTCTCAAATTTCAAATCAAACTCAAGGTCTTCAATGCTTGTCACTACATATTTGGAAAGGACAGATATTTTCCTAGACACAAAACTAGGCTTATTGGCTTTTCTTTTCTTTTGTGTACAATTTTCTCAGGGTCAGACACATGGATTACTACTTCTGGGTAAGGATTTCTCCTGGTATGGATTCTCTTGGGAGCCAGGATTTCTAGCTCAAACTAATTTATGCTACTGGTCTCTTCATAATGGAATCGTCAGGGTAAATTTAGTCTCAGCCAATAAGACGTTTGATTCACTGTCACCCTTATAAGGAATCAAATATGAAGCTTTATGTCATTCTTTTTCGAGGGAAGATTTCACTTTCAATCCCCGACAACGGCGCCATAATGTTAGCACTCTATAAATTTGTTCGGCTGATAAACCAATGAAAGAGGTAACCTACAAACCAACTTTAGAGATGTGTACTAGCCCGCTCAGCTCAGAGAGGGTCTCTCTTGTCACTTGGTATTTATTTGACAATCAATGGCTAGGTTTTTTTGTTTTGGGGATTTTTTATAATTTTGTTGGCAAGGAAGAGGAGGGACACTTAGGGCTATGAGGTCAAACTTCTGAAAATAAATGGAAGCATTGACTAGTCTGTAGAACTCTCTAGAGGATAAAGGCTAAATGAGGTGATAAATCTGAGTTATAATTTGTAAATTTTCAGAGTGTAGGAAGTAAAGAAAACATATAACTGCATCAGAGCATTGAATAAATGAATTCTGAATTAGTTAAGAATAACTTAACACAGTTTAAATTGCTTCAGTCGAGAGCATCACAAGATGAATTATGGGCCTTTGACTATCCAATTTAAATAGAAGACAATGAAAATGAAATAAAAAATACAGGAAATACATTCAAATATAGGAGACAAAACTTAGATCACCACCATTAGAATCTTTTCATGGAAATTTCAAGACTTCTACATGTGTATTCAATTCATCTTCAGAAAATTACATTCAAGTTATAAATAGCTAAGATCGTGCCCTTGCACTTCTTCCAACCCTTAATACATTTGGAACTCCTAATATTTATACAAGTTGAGTTCCTTCGGTTTGAAACCAATTACAATGACTACAAATGAAACGTTTCAGTTTCTAATACTGATTATAATAATTACAAATGACAGTTTCGGTATTGGAACTTATTACAATGATGAACAAGAAAACATTTGATGATCTCGCTTCTAACTCCTCTGACGCTTCAGTTCCTTTCTTTTCCAATTGTTTTGTTCTGGTCTTCCGCTTGATATGCCATCTTTAGTGACACCTGGACATCATCTACTGGACCCTGGAAAACTGCACTTTGTCTTACCCATCCTTACTATCTCCTTCCATTGCAAGTCAAAAGGGATATCATATTCTATCATTTCCTTGATTAGGATCTCCAGGTCAATGCAGATAGTGCATGTCATGACTAGGAGCCCAATTTTGACTGCTTTGAATTGATTCGGAATCTCAAAGTCTGTAATCAGATGCTCAACTAATGTGGTGTTGGTTGTGGAGCCTGATTATCTACTAGATTCATAGGTCTTTGTTTTCAACCGTGTTTATACCTCATGAATTGTTTACACCCCAGAAGTATGTACACTCTTTGACACGGGGGAGTGTAGAGGGGGTTTACCCCCTCTGCAGGGTTCGGGGGGCTATCCCCCCAACTAGGGGGTTTGGGGGCAAGCGAGCCCTCGGCGGGGGTTTGGGGGCAGCATCCCCTGATGGGGGTTTAGGGGCGAAGCCGGCGAAGGAAAAATTGCCTTGTAAAAGTATATTGTAATTTCATTGTAAATCTAGACCGTTCATTATAAGGTCACAGATCTAACGGTAGAAGTTATGTTAGGGTTTTTTTCCCTAGAAGGAAACCCTCTCTTATGAGGGAAATGTATTGTGGCTGTGTATCATGGTGAATATTGTATTCTGAGATAGGAAACTGTGAGAGAAAGAAGAAGAAGTTACAGTGGGTTTGTTGTAGGTTGTATCCCTTCATTTGTTGGATAATAATAAAGGAAGGACCTGGCAATTTCTCTGGTGGACGTAGCCCACATTGGGTTAACCGCGTATATCTATATCTCTATTGTATTGTGTATCCTCTGTGTTTTATTTCTGCATTTGTTTTATTTAATTGCTCTGCGATCTTGTTTTTCTAACAACCAGTATCAGAGCGAAAGGTAACTTACAGGAAACAAGGGTTCTCGGTTCGACTGGGAGCAATGTCAAAAGATGGAAAGTTTAGGGTCGAAAAATGTAACGGCCAAAACTACCAATTATGGAAGATGCAGATGGAATATTATTTATATCAGAAGGATCTATTCCTACCATTGGGCAGAATAGCAAAGAAGCTTAAGGCTATGAAGGATGAAGAATGGGAGATTCTTGATAGAAAGGCTCTAGGAACGATACGGCTGAGCTTGGCAGCATCGGTGGATTTCAATATTTCGAAAGAAAAGACAACAAAGGGTTTGATGGATTCATTAGCTAAATTGTATGAAAAAACCTCGGCGTCCAATAAGGTATTTCTAATGAAGAGATTATTTAATATGAAGATGTCAGAAGGTGGGTTTGTTGCAGATCATTTAAATGAATTTAATATGGTTACTAATCAAATAAGTTCTCTAAAAGTGGACTTTGATGATGAGGTCAAGGCTCTTCTAATATTGTGCTCATTGCCAGAAAACTGGAACGGCTTGTTCATGGCTGTAAGTAACTCTGTCTCTGGTTCAAATACTTTAAAACTTGATTATGTTGT
Source organism: Picea engelmannii (assembly GCA_009831015.1). NCBI lineage: Eukaryota > Viridiplantae > Streptophyta > Pinopsida > Pinales > Pinaceae > Picea > Picea engelmannii. The sequence goes on from ML800042.1 coordinate 22,165, forward strand.
TGGTGTTATCCTTAGTGAGGAAATGCGACGGAAAAGCACAGGTGAGACATCAGGTAATGCGTTGAACATGGAGAACAGGGGAAGACAAAAGGATAGAGGAAAGGACCTAGGAAACCACGGGAATTCTAGGAAGGGAAGATCCAAATCTAGACTTGGAAAGATAGAATGTTGGAATTGTGGGAAGAAAGGACATATGAAGAAAGACTACAGAGCTCCAACGAAACAAAGAGATGGATAACAGGAGAGAAATCACGAAGCAAACATAGCAGGTGATGTGTTACAAGATGCTTTGATTCTTTCTGTAGATAATATTTATAAGTCTTGGGTAGTAGATTCAGGGGCTTCATTTCATGCCACACCCCATAGGAAACATTTTCTAGATTATGTTCAAGGTGATTTTGGACATGTTCATTTGGGTGATGATACACCGTGCAAAATTGTTGGAATGGGAAGGGTAAAAATAAAGCAAAGCAATGGAAACCAATGGTTGTTGAAGGAGGTAAGACATGTTACATATTTAAGGAAAAATCTAATTTCAACAAGGAAGTTGGAAAGTGAAGATTGTATATCCATATTTACAAATAAGACGTGGAAGGTCATCAACGGATCATTGGTGATAGAAGAAGGAGAGAAGGTAGGTACATTGTATTTATGTACTGGTAGTATTGACTCTTGTATGTCTTTAGATTCTAAAGGAGTGGATACAACACTATGGCATCATAGGCTTGGACACATGAGTGAGAAGGGGATGCAGATACTTCACAAAAGAAATTTGTTGTCATATTTTAAACAAATTGATTTCAACTTTTGTGAGCATTGTGTTTATGGAAAACATAAGAGAGTCATATTTCTCAAAGTCGAAAAAGAAAAGAAGAGTGAAAGGTTAGAGCTTGTGCATACAGATGTATGGGGACCAACTCAAGTATCATCTCTTGGTGGATCTCGTTATTTTGTTACTTTTATTGATTATGCAACTAGAAAAACTTGGGTTGATTGCATTCAACAAAAATATGATGTTTTTGATACTTTCAAGAAATGGAAAGATTTGGTTGAGAATGACACAGGAAAAAGTTTGAAGTGTCTCAGATCAGATAATGGAGGTGAATATTGCAGCAAGGAGTTTGATGATTATTGTTCATACCATGGGATTCATAGAGAGAAGACAGTTCCATAAACACCACAAGAAAATGGTGTGTCAGAAAGGATGAACAAGACAATCATGGAGCGTGCAAGGAGTATGAGATTGCATGTTAGTTTGCCCTTATAGTTTTGGGTAGATGATGTAGATACTATTGTTTACTTAATAAACAAGGGACCTTCAATCTCTTTGGTTGGTAGAATTCTAGAGGAGGAATGGACAGGAAAAAAGGTAAACTATTCCTTTTTGAAAACTTTCGGTTGTGAAGCATTTGTCCATATTGATAAAGAAAATAGAACAAATCTTGAGGAAAAATACAAGAAGTGTACCTTTATTAGATACGGTGTTAATGATTTTGGTTATCTCTTATGGGATTATGAAAATAACAAAATCATTAGGAGTAGAGATGTCGTATTCAATGAGAAGGTCATGTACAAGGATCAGTTCCAGGGAAAGAAACAGGAAAAGGAAAAACAAGAATACACAGTGCTTGATGAGATCACTGAAAAAGAAATTCCAAAGGAACCAGAAAATCAAAATGTATATCAACAGGAGCAGCAAGTACCTCAAACACCTGCAAGTGTTGTTAGAAAATCTACCAAGTTAAGTATACCCCATGAATTCTACTCTCCTTCATTGTATTATTTATTGTTGATTGATTCTCGTGACCTAGAATGTTATGAAGAGGCAATGCAGGTAGACACCAAAAAGAAGTGGGAGAAAGGCATGAAAGAGGAAATGCATTCCTTGGTAAATAACCATACTTGGGACTTGGTTCAGTTGCGTGTAGGAAAAATAGCATTACAGAATAAATGGGTTTACAAGTTGAAGGAAGAAGATGGAGGAATAAAGCGGTACAAGGATAGACTTGTTGTAAAGGGGTTTGCACAAAAGAAAGGTATATATTTTGATGAAATATTTTCTCCTGTTGTTAAATTGACTTCAATTAGGACTATTTTAAGTCTTTTGGCAATAGAATATTTGCATCTTGAACAATTACATGTTAAAACAACTTTTCTCCATGGGAATTTGGAGGAAGAGATTTATATGCAGCAACCACAGAGGTAAGAGGTCAAAGGGAAGGAAAATTTGGTATGCAGGTTGAAGAAGAGCTTGTATGGCCTAAAGAAAGATCCAAGGAAGTGGTATTTGAAGTTTGACAGGTTTATGACAGAACAGGGTTATAGTAGATGACATTCTGATCACTATGTTTATTTCAAAAGGCTAGAAAATGGAAGCTATATTATCTTGCTATTGTATGTAGATGACATGATTGTTGTAGGGTCTAATATGCAGGATATAAATGTGCTCAAGAAGAAATTTGCTAATTCATTTGCGATGAAGGATTTGGGTGCTACAAAGAAAATCCTTGGTATGAGAATAACAAGAGACAGGAAAAATCACAAATTGACATTGTCTTGGGGTGAGTACATAGAGAAGGTGTTGGAGAAGTTCAAAATGCAGAATGAAAAACTAGTTATTACACCTTTGGCCAGCCATTTCAAATTAACTAAGGAAATGTGTCCCAAGACACAGGAAGAGATAGAATACATGTCCAGGGTCCCTTATTCATCAACAGTTGGCAGCTTGATGAATGCAATGGTTTGCACAAGACCAGATATTTCACATGCAGTGGGAGTTGTGAGCAGGTATATGAACAATCCAGGTAAAGAACAATGGGAGGAAGTAAAGTGGATTCTCAGGTATTTGAGAGGTACTTCTACTCATGCATTATGTTTTGGAGGTTCAAACACTTTTCTACAGGGATACGTTGATTCAGATATGGCAGGTGATAAAGATAACAGGAGGAGCACCATAGGGTATGTTTTTATTATAAGTGGAAAAACAATAAGTTGGATTTTGAAACTACAAAAGGTTGTTGCACTTTCAAAAATAGAAGCAGAGTATGTTGCTGCTACAAAGGCTAGTAAAGAGATGATTTGGTTACAAAGGTTTATGGAGGAATTGGGAAAGAAGCAGGAGAATAGCAGGTTGTACTCTGATAGTGAGAGTGCCATTCATCTTGCAAAGAACTCAGCCTTCCATTTGAATACTAAGCATATACAGTTGAGGTACCACTTCATATGATCCATCTTGGAAGATGGAAATTTGAAGTTGGAAAAGATACACACTAGCCAGAATCCTGCAGACATGTTAACAAAGGGAGTAACCAGAGAAAAATTGAGTTCTTGCTCAGTTTCAGTTGGTCTTCAAGAATGAATATGAAGATGAGAAATTTTCCAGGTCCAAGAAGGTTCAGAGTCCAGCATATACAACAGCGGTGGAGTTGTTGAGATCAGTCTCCAAGTGGGAGATTGTTGGTTGTGGAGCCTGATTATCTTCCAGATTCAGAGGTCTTTGTTTTCAGCTGTGTTTATTCCCCATGAAATATTTACACCCCAAAAGTATGTACACTCTTCCATGTGGGGGAGTGTAGAGGGGGGTTACCTCCTCTATGGAGTTTGGGGGGGCTATCCCCCTGGTTGGGAGGTCCGAGGGCAAGCGGGGCCCCAGCAAGGGTTCGGGGGCAAAGTCGTCGAAGGAAAATTTTCCTTGTAAAAGCATATTGTAATTTCATTCTAAATCTGGATCGTTCATTATAAGGTCGCAGATCTAACGGTAGAAGTTATGTTAGGGTTTTTTTCCCTAGAAGGCAACCTTCTCTTATGAGGGAAATGTATTGCGGTTGTGTATCATGGCGAATATTTCATTTTGAGATAGGATACTGTGAGAGAAAGAAGAGGAAGTTACAGTGGGTTTGTTGTAGGTTGTATCCCTTCATTTGTTGGATAATAATAAAGGAAGGACCTAGCAATTTCTCTGGTGGACGTAGCCCACACTGGGTGAACCACATATATTTGTGTCTCTATTGTATTGTGTATCCTCTATTTTTTATTTCTGCATTTGTTTTATTTTATTGCCCCATGATCCTGTTTTTCTAAGATGTGGTTTCTTTCAGATTTTCTTCCAGGTTTTCAAACTTGGAGTGATCCATTCTGCACTGAGTGAGGATATCATTATATTCTTCCTGATCATACAATTTTCCCTTGCCATCCCAAAATGGTGGGAGGCCTTTGATAAACAACTCCTCAAACAAATCCTTAAACTCTTTCACACTTTGATCCATCTATGTTGCCTTGGTTTGAATTGATTTCAACAGGTTCTGTTTAGCAATAACCCTCCTGGCCCATATGATCAATGTAGCTATGTATTTAACTCCAATAGTCTGAATTTTTGTAGTAGGAATGGAGTTGAGTAGATTTATGGAATATTATGCCCATTCTGATGGCTTCTTTGTTAAAGTTTCATTTACAACAGTGCACTTACTTCTGACTGTGATGGCCATGTTGTCTTTATCATTGATGAAATTCAAATACACTATGAAATTAGCAGCTCCAATAGTTGTAGAGTCCCATATGATATGTTTGGCTCCCTGCAACATGCCTTTTCCTTTTAATCTCATCTCAAACTTATCTATCCTTTCCTGCAAGGCTCTGTTGTCCTTTTTAAATTGATCCATTATTTCATCCTTTGCTTGCATCTCTTGCTTCAATTTCTCTATGCTCCCTTTTAGCCCTTTGATTTCTCCTTCTTCCAGGCTAACTTGTGACATAGCCTGGACAAGTCCTTCAGTGTTTGGCCTAGCTTCTACAGTAGGAGGTACAACTACAACCCTGTTCATCAATTCTTTCTGCTCTTGTGACCACTCCACCTTTTCTCTTTCCAGTTGCAACGCTTTAGCCTTGTAGTCCAATGCCTCTTGACTAAGTGTTTAATTTTATTGTTATAGAGCAACCAATTATGTTGTTTGTGGATGCTCTGTGCCAGACATCTTCAATTTCTTTTTTAAGCTTTGAATTAATTTGTCTTTCTCATCTAATGAGGATTTCACCCCTTGGGGACCTTCAGATTCCAGCCTCTAGACCTGATTCTACCAATCTCTGATAGATGATTTTCCTTGCCTTAGCTGCCCTTCCAATTTCATTTCATAAGATGACATATTTGAATTCTTCAAGATTAAACTTAGGTAATCAAAATACAACTTATCACTGGTGTTCTTATGGAATTTGACCTTGTCTGGAGCACTGATGTTGTCATACCTTATCTTGATCTCAAATACTTTGTCTTCATCTGCAACTGCAATGTTAAAGGTCCTTTTCTCAATATCCCTTACTATGAACAAAGAGGATTTATACTAAGAAATATTTTCCACTTCAGGGACTAAATGCCTCATCTCACCCAAAGCTATGTTTCCCTTCTCAGCATAATGTTTTGCCAAGTCTTTTTTATATTGATAAGCTGCCCAGATTTTTTTATCAAAGATGTGTTTCTTGCTGCTAAATTTTCTTGAGATGCCTTCACTTCGAAGCTTGCTTTCCTTTTCAACCTCTAAAGTGCTAGTGCCACTTTACACCATATCTATATTAACCTGTTCTCTGGGCTCTTCCCCCTCCAAATCTACTATCTGTGGAGACTGTGAATTTTCATCTTTTTAGGAGCAGTCTGCTGATCAATGGCTCCCATGGCCTCTGAACTGCTTCTTTTGTTGTAAACACTCATCTTAAGAACTTTGACTATCAATTTCTGAGGAGCTTGTTGTGTTTGACTTTGTTGCAGGGTTGCCTCCACTTGTTGTGTTTGAGTTGGTTGCAATATTTCTTCCATATCACCATAGACTTCTAGGTTTTCCAGCTTATCAAAACCCTCAACATGTTCATGCTCATAAGGGGCATGTTTGTTCATCAATCTTCTCTTGGATATGATTTGGTGTGGATCATATATTCTTCCCTGCACCTGTGAAAAAAAAAACTCTTTGATATTTTCTTGAATCTGAGATAAGCATGATATAGTTTTGACAATGAAGGGGCCAATGATAAAAGGGAATTTGAGGTTGGAGGTTTTGAGCAACTTTAGTAAATGCTCTGTATCAGAGATAATTCTCTCCCTGATGAATTCACAGGCAAAGAATTTGGGGGTCAGAAAAATAGGCAATAGATAGGGGGATTCATGACAACCATAAACCAATATTACTGTTGAGTGCATGAATAGTACCCAATCCCCCACTATGTTCTCTCGATTTGGTTGCAGATAGCTTCTCATGTCATCCAAAACTCTAGGTAGGCTGGTGTTGAAAATCAAGCTGTAAACTCTAGACATGACTTTGTTGATGAAGATGAGAAATGTGATCCTTTTACATTATGTTGATATAAATAATGCTTCATGAAATTCTCTCTTAGTAGTTTCCAGGAAAATCTTTAGAAAATAGGTGTAATATCTGCAATTCCTTAGAGAGGGAAAATTCACTAGTTGTTTATGGATATTATCAACTATGAACTGATCAAAACTGATGCGGATTGACATACCGGAATCTGAATTGAAAATACCAATAGGAAACCAAGCTTGACTTCGACCACATGTTTTCCATTGTCTAGACCTAAGACTTGACTTAAAAGGGAATAGACCCATTGGACTTCAATAACCATTATACTCGCATTCATTGGCAAAGTCAAACTCTTTGAAAAATGTTATGGTTTGACAATTGTTTGTAAAAACAAGTCTCGAACTTTTGATGGACACTCTTTGTATACCCTAATTATCTTTTCTTCATTGAAAGGTTCAAACACTACAGAGAGAGACTCTGCTATACCGATGGAATCTTGAATTGACAGACTCTCTACCCTACACATGACCTCAAACCCTTGTTTATTTACGATGACTCTTTCTTCATGTGAATAATGTTCGGCGCACCAACCTATGAATTCGGGAAAATGGAAAGTGATTTCGACAACATACGGCACTATGTTGGTATGGATTGCTTCAATGAATGGTATACACCTTCCTACATTATTAGACAGGTTGCTTCTGGACACAAATATGGGCGAAATGGTGATTTTGGTATCAAATACATCTGAATCTCGGTTAATTAGGGCTTCTTCATTCATCACAGGATCTTGTTCCATTACTGAAGTTATGATAGGATCCATGGCTTCAATGAAAAATATCTAGAAATGAGCGGAAATGGTGTGCAATTGGTGTACTATCGAGATGCAGTTGAATGATGGTGGTCGCGCCAAGTTTCAAACGGTCCAATTGTTCGAAATAATAATAAACTAAATAACAAATGCCCTTTTATACTTTCCAAATTTTTGGGGCATGAAGAAGTGGTTTGGGGAAACCCTCTTTTCACCCTGAAATGCACTTGGTGGCGCCATGTCTCCTCGAACCAAAACCATGGTTTAGATTTTGGCCCGCTTTCCAAAATTATCCTCCGCGCAGTTTCTCCCCCTGAAATGATCCTCGACCGTCGATATTGGGATTTCACGATCCACGCTGTATCGAGTCCCATATGCTTAGCACTCCTGCCAGCTTTAGCTGTTTCCTGCCATATTTAGCCCCTTCTCTAGTTTATGGGGCTTCCAAACTAGTTTATCACCTTGCCAGATCCTGAAATCTCGATTTCACATAAAACAAATTAATGGTGACTAACACATTCTCCATTCACCACATTTATCAGGTGTTAATACTTATGGTACTGCACATGGACTTAAAATTTATTGTATCAAACCCCTTTCGATAAATTCTTGTACCTACCTATTTACTTCTTCACTCTCTATAGGAGTAATTTGGTAAGGGGATTTACTGGGTTGGATTGATTTAAGGGTCAATTCTATTGGATGAGAAATATTCTCATGGGAGGTATAACAACATGCATGTTATTTGAAACTATCTCCTCAAATTAATTCAATAAATTTTGGACCTCAATGGACACAAAAATCTTTTTGTCATATTATTAAACTCTCTTTGACATTATGACCAAACAAAATGTGTCCTTCTCTCGTTCATTCAAAAATTCCTTAGTTGAGAAGAATAGTAGCCAATAGATACTATTGTTATTATTTTTGTTCATATCTACCATATTTTTCTATTTCATAGAAAACAATCTAAAACCTTGCGCATCCTTCACAAATTCATATATATATTCTTCATACTATCATAAAAATATTTCTTTCCAAATAGTCGTGGTCTTCCTAGTAGCACATGACATGCATGCATCTCAATGACATCAAATAGCACTTGATCTCTATACTTATCCATTTGAAAACTTAACATGCATTACTCCATCACAAAGACTTGTTGACCCTTATATAGCCATAAAACCCAGTTTGTATTAGGATGAGCAATGCACTTTAAATACATATTTTGGATAACCTCCATGGAAACTTGATAGAATATAGAGCACAAGAAAGATGAGAGACAATTGTTTTTTGCGGAAAATGCCTCAATCCATAATCTCTCACTTTGTATTCATTTCAATAATACAAATATATAATACAAGAATGAAACCACCTCAATTTCTCTCACATTAACACCTCATTGGGAGATAAGGTAGAATGAGGAAAAATAGGAATCTACTAGAAACACACTTAGGATAAAAACCATATCCTTAAATGTGAAATACATTAGGTGGTGTTCTAGGACTTCATGATTGTATAAGAGTCAGAGGCTAATGTTTTCCCCTCAACCATAAGTCCAAAAAATAACACCAACAATGCAAAATAAACTGGTATCATCTACAAGTCTTCATACTGAAACTACTGAGGTGAGCCTCAATGAATAAGTGCTTAAAAAAACGTCGAATTTCGATGCTAAAAACTCTGAAAAATCTCACTGTGAAAACATGTGAGCCATAATTCTTGTAATTTGTTCACTGATATGAACTCTAATACGATGAGAGTGAACCAAGAGAAGTGAATCATCTGAAGTATGACACAGCCTTGAAAATTCCTAACAACTCAATCAAATGGAAATATACAATGCAGAAGGATCCAACTATCCTATGTTAGGTCGAATGACCATCCACGTGAACACAATGTCCACTTAATTTCTCTCAAAACAAACATAACAATAATGTATCTTGTGTATGATTCAATTGCAATACATTGAACCAAATTCTGCCAAAGTCTACCATCTACATACTACAGTTTCCCATGTAGTAAATTTTATGCCCATCTAACATATTTTTTTTTCTTAAGTTTGCTTTGTACAGATTGTGGTTTCTCATATGGAATATTTTTTTTTGTTTTCTTTATATATATTTTGGTTGCCCATTTGGCATATTTTTTGTCGAAACTTTCAATTTGACAACCATCTTCAATTCCCCCCTTTGGCAGCTGAAAGGACAGATAATAGGTGGTTTTGGTTGACCATGAACCATCTTCAATTGATTTATGAACTCCCCCGTGAAGGTGTAGGAGAGTTACATCATTGTACTCCCCCATTTGATGATCAAGAGAGTACCATAATCATTTCACTATCTGCTGCAAGAAATGTCTTTACTAAAGATTAAATTCTTTGGTAAGACTGAAATAATCACTTGGTTGTTGATGACCATTGCCAAGGATCAAGAAACCCATAGTGTAATTGTTGATACTAAGAGGGGGGTGAATCAGTATCAATTACAATTTAAAAACCTTTTCAAATTATACTCAAACCATTCAATTATATCCAATGATCAATGAACAATAGTATAAGAGTTACACCAATACACCACAATAAACCATGCACAATATATGAGAAATAATTAATAGTTATTGTTCAAGCGAAGTAATGACTTCCAAAGGTAGCTACAGCTTCCAAATAAAAAGGGAGGGATAAACCTCCAAGAGGAAGATACAATCCTCCAATATAAAGAGAGGGTTGACTTCTCCATCCTTGTCCCTTCCTTCCACCCAAGAATATATGAGAGATAATCAAACTTTACATTAAATCATCACCATCAACCAACCATCACATAGAGCCTGATAATGCTTCTTGAGACTTCTTCAACTTCTGTAATTATTCAATTCTTGGAATACTTTGATCCTGTATATAATATTACTTAATGGATTCTCTTAAACTCATCCAATTTTCACTCCTTGAATCCTCCCCAAAAAGAAGTTATAGAAAGAATGGTAAAATTTATTAAATTCTGGTTTATTCAGGAGAGAAAACTTGTACAGAATTCCCTGCGCTCAATATTTAACATCAGATTCTAAAACTTGCACACAAGAAACTAAATTATGTACTATTTCCAACGAAATTTGTCTCACTTCATTTGGATTCTCTATGAATAAGTTATGATTGTTTTACCCGGAACACATGTTTATGACTAGCTTCAGGACTGGTCAAAAACCCTATCTTCCACATAGTGTATCTCCATAATTATAGTGAATAAAGAGATGAAACTTTTACCATGGGTACCTTGATATGTCTTCTCAATACCATAGCAATTTCACCATCTGAGTTCTATAAAAAAAATTATAGTGAAAATGGTAAGATAACCTGTAAATAACATACTTTAGAACACATCACCAAAAGACTTCATCCTCCCTTGAAATCCAACCTTCTTTACTTTTGATTTCCACTTAAATTCAACTTGTGTATAAAATGAATGTATAATGATATTTATTTATACCATTTATGTCACTTCCTTTTAACATTAGGGCCGACCTAACACTTTCTTATTTTGTAATTCTTTTCTTTAATTATCTTCAGGGCCTACATGTACGTCCTTCTTCAATTCACTTTGTCATCTTCAAAAATTCATTTCTCCTCAACCATGAGGATCCATGTGACATGCCACCTACCACTAGAAACCACATGATGTATACTATCCATCCATGGGTTTTGTTTCTGCATGTACATTGTCCTTCATGTCCAAATACCTTCATCAATATTATGGTCCAAAACCAATGACTAGGGTTGACATCAATGACAACAACCAATCTTCCAACAATATCCCCCTTTGTCATTGATGGAAACACTCATTCTCCCCCCATCATCATGATCCCAATTTATCTCCCCCTTTGACATCAATGGCAAAGGGTAGGGCTGCTCCCCCTGAGTTTAATGACAAAAGGTAACTCTCTTCTTTGGGGTTGTTCCCCCTGAACATGTGGCACTCAATAATACTGCATCCTTATTTTTGGTCTTTGGGACTTTTTCTTCCTTGGAATACTTGTGTGTGGATTCTGTCTTCTCTCTCTTATTCATTTCAAGGATGTATATGTTATTTGGTCTTCTTGTTACAGTTGCAACCAATCTTCCTGAGTTATTTTCTCTGATTTTACATTTCCGGGAGTCAAACGTAAGAGTGTATCCTTGATCACACATTTTACTAACACTGAGTAGATTATTCTTCAAGTCTTCAACCAATAGGACATTATTTTCTTTTACATTTTTGCTTCCAAGCTCTACTACACCTTCTCCAAGTATTTTGGCAAATGAGTCATCTCCAAATGCAACATTGCCACCCTTTCTCTTCAAACTGATGAATTTGTCTTGATCCCTGGTCATGTGTGAAGAACATACATTGTCTATGTACCATTCATATTATTCTTTACATTATTCATAGGTCAATGCTATTCGACAATATGCATTGTTTGGAATCTCTTTCCTTCTCCATATAGGGACATCTTCATTCATATATCTGCAATCTCGTGCTTTGTGACCAAGATAATTACATTTGTAGCATACAATATTTTTGTCCATCAATGGGGAAAATGAATTATAACTTATGTTGAAAAATCCAAGATTATTCCATATCTTCTATTTACACCATTTATGTTTCTTGCATATTTGTTCATTTCATTTATTCTGCAATTAATTTCCTTATGTCCAAAATTTTTGCAAGTATAACAATGACCAAGAAAGAAATTTTGGAGTAAGTGACCTTCTTTGTGATGTAGTCCATATGAGTTCATGATCTAACCTTCTATAGTTTCCTTCAACTGATTGAAGCTTCTTTGATTCTTGAAGGTAGGAGGTCTGCTGGGATATTCATCTCTTTTGTAATCATTCCTTCTTTCTGGTATCTTGGTCCACTTCTCATCGACTATCTGTGTAGCTCTTTCTTCAACCTTCTTTTGGGTATTTGCATCTTCTTTGTATGAAGTTTCACCCATGCATCCAATATGTGTTAAGTATTTTGGTACTTGATATTTTTTTAAGCTCTTCCTCAATGGGACAACTTCTTGTTCAAGTTTCTCACAATCTTCTTCTTTATTCATCATTTGGACATTCCTTACTTCTCCTATTCTTCTTTCTTCTCCGAGTAGAGTTTTCAAGGAAATGGTTTCTTCTCTTAGTTTCTCAAAGTCTTTTAATTGTTTCTTCAAGATTACAACTGTCTTTTCACAACTACCCAATTCACTTCTTATTTTTCTATGCATGTCTTTGAGCTTGCTATTTTCAATCTCAACATACTTCAATTTTTTAAGATTCTCATCTTCTTGTTGAATAATTTATGCTTCATGATTTTCTTATCCTTCATTGGAATTTTATTCTTCAGTGTCATATCTTTCAATCCTTGGACGAGGAAATTCAAATTCAACATGTCCTACTCCTTCACAATTAAAGCAAAATAATTGACCTTTATTTGCTTCCTTGAAATCTAAGATGTTGTAATTTGATTCAACTTCTTCTTCTTATTCTTTTTCTTATTCCCCTGCATAAAGGTATTGTAGCTTGTACCAAATATCTTTTGATGATTCACATGATCCCACCTTGGATTTCACTGAATCTGTCAATCCATCCACGATGGTATCTATTGCCAATTTGTTGTTCCTTTTTGCTTCCTTCTGAGCTGCAGTCTTTGGTTTCTTCAAAGCATTCTATTCTGAAGCAACTGAGAACCAAACATATGCCCCAAGAGCTCTCAAGTAAGTTTCCATTCTGTTACTCTAGTATTCAAAATTACTTCCATCAAATGGTGGAATCCCATTTGGAATTTTGTCTTCCATTTCTTCTTAGGATCTTCCTTCCAGTGATTAAACTATATTGAAGGTAACCCGCTCTGATACTAATTGTTGATATTGAGAGGAGGGTGAATCAATATCAAGTACAATTTAAAAACATTTTCAACTTATACTTAAACCATTCAATTATATCCAATGAGCAATGAACAATAGAATAAGAGTTACACCAATACACCACAATACACCATGCACAATATATAAGAAATAATCAGTAGTTATTGTTCAAGGAAAGTAATGACTTCCAAAGGTAGCTACATATTCCAAATATAAAGGGAGGGATAAACCTCCAAGAGGAATATACAATCCTCCAATATCAAGAGTGGGTTGACTTATCCATCCTTGCCCCTTCCTTCCACCCAAGAATATATGAGAGATAATAAAAATTTACATTAAATCATCACCATCAACCAACCATCACATAGAGCCTGATAATGCTTCTTGAGACTTCTTCACCTTTTGTAATTATTCAATTCTTGGAATACTCTGATCCTATAGATAATATTACTCAATTTATTCTCTGAAACTCCTCCAAGTTTCACTCCATGAATCCTTCCCAAAAACAAGTTATAGAAAGAATGGTAGACTTTATTCAATTCTGGTTTATTTAGGAGAGCTAACTTGTATAGAATGCCCCACGCTCAATATTTAACATCAAATTTTGAAACTTGCAGAGTTACTTACTTATTCCATTGCGCCATGCCTAGAAGACACCTTTTCCAATTGAGAACTTAATCTTACAAAATACCCGCGTTATGAAACAATGATTACTCCAGTTTTATTCTCTATTTGATTACGGTACCGACAGTCCATTGACAACCCGAGACAGTGATCCTAAGCTTACATGTCCGACGAGCTTAGCGCAATAGAAGAATCAGTGAGATAAGTACTTTCTAGCTTAAGGACAGAAAGAGTCATGTCAGAAAGAGGGATGACCACTGGAGTCCAAGCCTCATTGTTGAGAGGTGTGGCAGCCTCCCCATTGACTGCTCGAGCTGGAACATCTTAAGCTGGTGCAGAGTTGAGAACTAAGAATAGGGACGACGCAGCCAACACAAAGTTAGTGCCAACCATCCTACCAGCCTACATTCCCCCTCTAAGTGGTGATATTAATAGGGATAGTGTCCCTATAGACTTTTAATACACCCTAGTCCTTTCATATCTACCGAAAGGAGTTTGCACCTACCGCGCAGATCAAGACAAGGTTACAGCATTAAAGTTTTGCGACTTCAACCTGGGAGACCGTAAATCCTACAGCATGCTCGCACCATCTAAGTACTTAACGAGGACTAAGGGCTGGAACTCAAAGATCATCCCTCAACAATGGACGATGAACCTTGTATAGTTTACTCTGCTCAATGTTATGAAGATATTGCACTTCGGCAGACATCAAGAGGTGATTGCTTGTGTGAAATTGCTGCTAGAAAGTTACCATGGAGGATACCTATGGTTAAACTATCGCATAAATATTGATCCAACACTGATCAACAGGATTACCAGGCTTAGCATGTAGGGCCATGATCCCCATGAGTACTACCCTGGAAAGACCGTGGACTGCGCTCTTTCACAAAAGATTAAAGAGTCTTATGGAAATGTTGAAAAAGGCGTGCGAGGTTACAAGGTAGCCTCTATTGAGAGTGGTGTAGTGCACCTCGCATGTCAGCTGATAGCAGGGAAGATGGTATGTCAGAATAGACCTACACAAGTATCCATCTTTGTAGTTGACATCGCGGGGAAGTGCGTGGAGGGACTACAAATGAATTGGGAAAAATATTTGGTCAATCAACTAGAAATTGACTGTAGAGAAGCCCAGGACCAGGGGCATGAATTCCACTTTAGCTGGTTGCTAATATTGATCACCTTTGTTGCATGGGAGCTACCAAAAGGCACAACCTTCCCCGACCTCGACCCATTTGAACCATTAGTTGCGAAGTTTAGTACCTTATGGTACTCGGTGGACATGAGCAAGCAGTGGTAATCAAATGCCATTTTTCACAGATACTATAACCAACTGAAAGAAGCCATAGGGGGTGAACCTCGCATAACCCCGAACACTTTACAAAGGTTCTAGCCTTTGATAAAGTTTAGCGCGGACCGCCACTTTATATACCTAACTCCACACGTTGATGAACACCAAGAACAACTTTAGTCCTATTATAAGCTGACCAAAGAAGACCTAGAAGAAATCACCAAGGAATGGTCAGTGGACCTCCTTGTTCCAGCAGATCTAGTGGAAATTTTAGATATTGATAGCCCAGAAGCTGCGCATGACACACCTGTGCCCAGTAAGATGAAGAAGACAAAGGAAACAAAGAAGCCTGAAGAGGTTCAAGATGTAGATAGCTACTATGTAAAGACAACTTCCATCATACCCGATCAAGAAGGTAACAACGATGACCTAGAGGAAGTCGAACAACAACCAGAAGAAGAAGTCGAAGTTCCAAAGAAGAGAAAAGGGTCACCTTCGAAGTCTTCCTCTAAGAAGAAAGAAAAAGCGATCATGACCAAGATGAATACCATGCTCAACCCCAATAACTTTATCTTTCTCCTCGCAACTTTGAATGAATCCATAGAAGAAATTAAAGAAAAGAAGGAGGCCAAGAAACATACGATGTACGACAAAATTGAAGCCGAGCTCCAAGGAGTGTAGTGAGCACTTAAGTCTAACTGTGCAGTCTCCACTGTGCCCATACCAAAAGGAACAAAAGAAGAAGGAGATGAATCAATTCAACTCCACAGGATTTCTGACATAGTCGAAGTACGCCTTTGAAAAGAGGAAGAAGTAACAGCGCAGGCCACCCAGGCCCTAAAGAAAGCACAGGAGGAAATCATAGAGTAGCGATGAGCTGCACAACAAGAGAAGGAGGCCATCCAAGAGAAATTTGATAGAGACAGAGAAAAAATCCAAAAGGAGAAGGAGAAGCTTCTTGCGAAGCAAATCAGAATCGAAGAAGCTGTCACCAGAGAATTTCACTCAGTAACCAAATTTGAACAAAAGGCCAAAGAACCCTTAGATCGTCAAGTGATGAAGCTTGTTGAAGTTATTCAGCAACTGCAGCAAAGAGTCATGGACGTAAAGCTTCAGATCATCCCAAGTACCCCGCAAGAAGAGCGTGACCAGTGAGAAATAACTTATCAGGGTACAGTAGAAAGGATTAAAGAACTCATTGAAGAATGCAAACAACTAAGTACTAGAAGTGCACAGATACATGAGAACCTGATCGAGTACCTGGAATTACATAAACTCGAGTCGCAGCTCCAGGAAGCGAAGCAGAATGCAGATAGACTTCATATGCAGTTGAAGGCCCTATCAACTATAGAGAAAATGAAGCGATCCCATGAGAAACGTGTCGCACAGCAACAAATCCACATGATCCAGAGCAAGGTCATGGAAGTGACGCAACAACTTCAACCTTTGCAGGATAAGGCATGTCAACTATTTTTAGAGATTGAGAACCAAGGGACAGAGCTACAACATATCGTGATTATAGAAAAGCAGCGCCTAGAAGGACTAGTCAATAACACACTGATCCAGGAGTTCACCGAGAAGGAGGAAATTGCAAAGCAGTAGGTCGATGCAGCTCGAGCCAAGCTTGAAGTGTTTGAAGCGGAACTGGACAGACCTGAGTGACTCGAGACGAGTCACAGGTGAGTGTTGGGGTCCTGTTGGCCCTTGACCAAGTTTTGAGGAATACTTGGTCATATTTGACCATTTTCGATACTCCAACATCCAGTCGGAGAAGGAGCGCATGGAGAAGAGGACATCACAGAATTTTCGCCCCTTTTTTGGGATTTTTGGGATTTTTGGGAATATTGTAATGGGAAAAGGATATCGGCCCGTATTTAGGCCTTTTGTATGTATAAATATAAGGGTAGGAGATGCGTATAATGTGTGGGTGTGTGTGATGTAAAGTGAATGGCTTAGTGCACAAAGTAGATCTATGTGATCAGACTTCTGTGTGACTGTAAGAGCTTTGTGCCTATTGTAAGTATTGTAAGTGTTGAGTACATGGGTCAGGGGAGGACTTAGTACTTGGATCTACCCGAGGAAAGAGGATCTAGCGAGCTGCGTAGATCTCTGGTCCTAGGCAGGGTAGGATCTTGAAGGATTTGTTTTGTAACTTGGTTTACAGAAGATAATAACAGAAGAAGACTTTGTGGACATAGCCCCGGGGTGGGGGTGAACCACGGTAACTCTGTGTATTGTGTTGATGTGTTTGTCTCTCTCTTTCTAAGTGCTCTGATAGGTTTAGATATATCTATTGATGCTTTGTTCTTATGAGATATGAATGCATGCTAGATATGATACATAAGATGTTAAGTGCTTAATATATTAAGTATAACCTGTTTATCATTGCTAAGTGTTAGATCTGAGTAATTACTGCAGTGCTCTGTGCTTTCTACGAAGTGTACTAATGAATGTATGTTAAGGAATAATTGATGCTAAGTGAGTTGTAAGCAATATAATCACATATCTGTGTCCCAGCTAAGGTTGCAGACATCTGAGTCCTGCAACCACCCCTGCCTCTACCTCAAGTGAGACTTCATCTGCTTCGCAGGTGTTGCCGAAAGGGCTAGTATTTAGGGCTTTGTTGGTGCGCTCTTGAGATTTGAACCCTAGGTCTGCCCCTGTGCCAACAAATGGTTCTGTTGTTGGGACCTGAAACTGTGATTGTTGGGAACTAAAGAAGAAAAATCTTTGTGCAAAATAAGCTCTGTCTGTAGATCTGTTGCCCTAGTGAGCAGTGTTCTGTTTGACCTGTGAAGCTTTGTGCCAAGAAAGAGAGGTCAGATTTGAAGAAGAGAGGTCAGATCTGAAGAAAAGAGGTCAGATATGAAGAAAAGAAGTCAGGTCTGCGAAGAAAGAGGTCAGATCTGGAAGAAAAAGGTAAGATCTGTAAGATCTGTGCTTTGATAAAGGTAAGAATAGTTAAAAGTCTTAGATCTGGAAGCTTTGTTCTCTGTATAAGTAAGATAAGTGAAATTTTTTTGTTTCTAAAGCATGGATCTAGGTATGTTTGATAGATTCTATCCTAGCTTCAAAACTAGGGCATTAATAGATGAAAGAAACTTTGATATGAATAGATCTGATAAGTATAGTGATAGATATGTTATACCTATGCTTCGAAAGAATGTTTGGACTAACAAGTGGATGCAAGATCCTAGAAATAATTTTTTGTAGACTAGTCACCATGATCTTGGTGCGTAGTATAGAAAGAGTTGGGGAACATCTAAAGGAAAAAGAGGATTAACCCTATGTTATAGTTGTAGAAGACCAGGACATCTTGCTAAGGAATGCCCTAGGAGAAGACCTAGTTGCCTCTGTTGTAAGGCTATGGACCATAAAGTATTGGATTGCCCTAGAATGATTGCTAGGCTTGAGAAGCTTAATAGGGAGCAAGAAAACCCTGAAGGAGATCAAGAGACCAAGATTATAGTATAAACCCAGAAAGAATAAAAAAATATATTTCTACAGATGAAAGATACCTTGAATGACCACCAACATGTTAGGCTATCAGAGATCTTCAAAGAAAAGGAGCAAATCGAAGCAAGAATAGGGGAGTTTGAAATTGACTGTACTCTTGATGAAGAAACACAAGTGAACATTATGCCAGAAAGAACTTGGGAAGCTATAGGAAAGCCTGCCATGATCCCTTCCCTCGGAGGAACAATTTTCTTCATAGGAAATCTAGTAAACCTATGTGGAAGGCTCGCCCGGATACCTATGACTGTCAATGGAACTTCGACAAAGGAAGACTTTGAGATCATTAAATTCGTTGAAGACAATGCCCCGTTTACCATGCTCATAGGAAAATGCTGGATTGATAGAGAACAAGCCAGACGAAAGGAAGAAGAGAAATTTTTGTAATAGAAGAAGCAAGAATTAAAAGAATTTATAACTAGAAGGATCGAGCACTTGATTGAAGAACAGAAGAGCAGATCGCAGATATTCAATATTAGCAACTCTGATGTCGAAGCTAAGAGAACACTTGAGGATCTGCAGAAGATAGAGTTACCTATTTTTGATACAGAAGAAGCATTATCAAGGAACCCTAGGAAAGACTTTCAACAGCGCGAAGTAACTAAGACCACAGAAGATAAACATCAGAATGGTAAAAGCATTACTGAGACGAAGCTCACTAGGAAGAAGGTTAGGAAGTTAAGAAATAAAAGGGATAATACCATAAGTTTACAAGAGGTTCTAGAGGACACTTCCCAGCGAGAAGAATTGCAGAATTGGAGCTTCACCGAGATATCAGAACAACAACATAGAGTACTTTTCCATGACGAAGAAATATAGCCATTGGAACCGATATACCCGTTCGACCGCCGCTCCAAACGTATCGAAAAGAAGTTATGGGTTACTGCTAGACCATTGGACCTCACCTTAATGGATAGATCAACATTCATGGAAGCTTCATATCCATTGCAAGCAATTTGTTGAAGAGTTACTTACTTATTCCATCGTGCCATGCCCGGAAGACACTTTTTCCAATTGAGAACTTAAGCTTACAGAATACCCGCGTTATGAAACAATGATTACTCCAGTTTTATTCTCTATCTGATTATGGTACCGACAATCCATTGACAACTCGAGATAGTGATCCCAAGCTTACATGTCCGACAAGCTTAGTGCAGCAGAATAATCGATGAGAGAATTACTTGCTAGCTTAAGGACATAAAGAGTCATGTCGGAAAGAGAGAAGTCCACTAGAGTCCAAGCCTCGTCGTCAAGAGGTGTGGCAACCTCCCCATCAACTGCTCGAGATGGAACATCTCGAGTTGGTCTAGAGTTGAGAACTAAGCATATGGACAACGCAACCAATGCAAAGTTAGTGCCAACCATCCTACCAGCCTACATTCCACCTCTAAGTGGTGAGATTAACAAGGACAATGTCCCTAGAGACTTTGAATACACCCTAGTCCTTGCATATCTACTGAAAGGAGTTTGCACCTACCGCGTAGATCAACACAAGGTTACAGTGTTGAAGTTTTGCGACTTCAACCTGGGAGACCGTAAAGCCTATAGCATGCTCGCACCATCTAAGTACTTAATGAGGAATAAGGGCCAGAACTCGAAGATCGTCCCTCAGCAATGGATGATGAACCTTGCGCAGTCCACTCTACTCAATTTTATGAAGATACCGCACTTCGACAGACATCAAGAGGTGATTGCTTATGTGAAATTGCTTCTAGCAAGTTACCACGGAGGATACCTGTGGTTAAAACGTCGCATTACTATTGATCCAGTGTTGATCAATAGGATTACCGGGCTTAGCATGCAGGGCCCTAATCCCCATGAGTACTACCTTGGAAAGAACGCGGACCGCGCTCTTTCACAAAAGATTAAAGAGGCTTATGGAAATGTTGAAAAATGCGTGTGAGGTTACAAGGTAGCCTCTATCGAGAGTGGAGCAATGCGCCTCGCATGTCAGCTGATAGTAGGGAAGATGGTACGTAAGAATAAACCTACACAAGTATCCGGATTTGTAGTTGACCTTGCGGGGAAGTGCGCAGAGGGACTACAAATGGACTGGGAAAAATATTTGGTCAATCAGCTAGAAATTGACTATAGAGAAGCCCAGGACCAGGGGCATGAATTCCACTTTAGCTGGCTACTAATATTGATCACCTTTGTTGCATGGGAGCTACCAGAAGGCGTAACTTTCCCTGACCTGGACCCATTCGAACCATTAGCTGCGAAGTTCAGTACCTTATGGTACTCGACGGACACGAGAAAGCAGTGGCAATCAAATGCCATTTTTCACAGATACTATAACCAACTGAAAGAAACCATATGGGGTGAACCTCGCATAACCCTGAACACTTTAAAAAGGTTCCGGCCCTTGATAAAGTTCAGCGCGGACCACCACTTTATATACCTAACTCCACGCGCTAATTAACACCAAGAACAACTTCAGTCCTATTATAAGTTGAACAAAGAAGACCTAGAATAAATCACCAAGGAATGGTCAGCGGACCTCCTTGTTCCAGCAGATCCAGTGGAAATTTCAGATATTGATAGCCCAGAAGCTGCACAAGACACACCTGGGCCCAGTAAGATGAAGAATACAAAGAAGACAAAGGAAACAAAGAAGCCTGAAGAGGTTCAGGATGTAGATAGCTACTCTGTAAAGACAGCTTCCATCACACCCGATAAAGAAGGTAACAATGACGACCTAGAGGAAGTCGAACAACAACCAGAAGAAGAAGTCGAAGTTCCAAAGAAGAGAAAAGGGTCACCTTCAAAGTCTTCCTCTAAGAAGAAAGCAAAATCGATTGTGACAAAAGATGAAGAACACGCTCAACCCCGATGACTTCATCTTTCTCCTCGCAACTTTGAATGAAGCCATAGAAGAAATTACAGAAAAGAAGGAGGCCAAGCAACAGATAATGTATGACAGAATTGAAGCCGAGCTCCAAGGAGTGCAGTGAGCACTTCAGTCTAACCACGCAATCTCCACTACGCCCATACCAAAAGGAACAATAGAAGCAGAAGATGAATCAGTTAAACTCGCAGGATTTTTGACATAGTCGAAGTACACCTTTGGAAAGAGGAAGAAGTAACATCGCAAGCCAACCAGGCCCTAAAGAAAGAACAGGAGGAAATCGTAGAGTAGCGTCGAGCTGCACAACAAGAGAAGGAGGCCATCCAAGAGAAATTTGATAGAGACAGAGAAAAAATCCAAAAGGAGAAGGAGCAGCTTCTCGCGAAGCAAATTGGAATTGAAGAAGTTGTCACCAGAGCATTTTGCTTAGTGACCAGCTTCAAACAAAAGGCCGAAGAAACCTTATACCATCAAGTGATGAAGCTTGCTAAAGTTATTCAACAACTGCAGCAAAGAGTCATGGACTTAGAGCTTCAGATCATCCCAACTACCCCATAAGAAGAGCGCGACTAGAAAGAAATAATTTCCTGGGGTACAGTAGAAAGAATTAAAGAACTCACTGAAGAGCGAAAAAAACTAATTACCAGAAGTGCGTAGATACATGAGAACCTGACCGAGTACCAAGAATTACATAAACTGGAGTCGCAGCTCCAGGAGGTGAAGCAGCATGTAGATAGACTTCAGATGCAGTTGAAGGCCCTATCAACTATATAGAAAATGAAGCAATCCCACGAGAAATGTGTCGCACAGCAGCATATCCACATGATCCAGAGCAAGGTCGTGGAAGTGATGAAGCAACTTCAACCTTTGCAGGATAAGACATGTCAACTATTTTTAGAGATTGATAACCAAGGGACAGAGCTACAACAGGTCATGATTACAGCAG